>JAVXUP010000581.1:0-409302 GCA_033070095.1 Escallonia herrerae
TCATAAGGTGCAGACGCTTCGCACTAAGAAGATTCCCCTAGTCAAAGTCCTTTGGAGAAACCATACCATGGAAGAAGTGCCTTGGCCGACGAAGCCTTGATGCGACAGAGATATCCATACCTGTTTCCAAATGAAGGTACTATACTATAATTTCGAGGACGAAAATTACTAAAGATAGGGACAATGTAACACCCCGCACTTGTTCGAGGCGTTAGAAATGATTTTGAGCAATAAATAATTATCAGTTGGTTCGGAAAAAAAATAGAAGGGCAATAATTTTGGACGATACTTGGATATTAGTAGAGTGTGAAAGGTTAAAATGAGATTAAAAATGATTACGGGGTCAAAAGATAATTTTAGAAAGTTTTGGGTTATTTTGTAAATATGAAAACTTTGGGGGGCTTTGTTGCCAATTTGAACATTTTGTAAGATATGTGTCAAGTTCTTAAAATTCTCCCTAATAGTGTCACCTCCTACTTGGCTTATGGGATGACTAATCTAACTTTTATTATAAACTAAGGGAAGGGATAAGATTTTAAGGCAAATAAAGAAAAGGAAACAGAAGTCTGGAAAGATAAAGGAAATAAGAAAGAAAAAACAAAAACAGAGGAAGAAAACAAAAAGCGAAAGAGAATAAGAGAAAGAGGAGAGAAAAGAAGAGGAAGAAAGGGGAAAAAAATCAATCCAAAAGGGTAATCTATCTCTCTACCATTTTTAATTCTAATTGATTTATTTTCTGAGTGTTGATGTTGTGAAGGTGTTTGTCTGTGTCACTGCTTACAGCAGCAGTGATATAGCTGTGTGTGTGCATTTTAATTGTCTATAAGTACATGTATGTGTGTTATATGGTGGTGTATGAGTTAGTGAAGGAGGTGAAGGATGGTGCAGTGTGTGTTACTGTGTGGTGCGGTGTATGCGTCGATTTTACTCCTTGTAAACTGGACGAATGTTGACGCGTAGTACTATCGCTAGTGGTCGCCCCTGTTTTTCTTGAGTCAGATGATAATTTTCCCTAGGTAAGACATATGTAAATTTCAAGTCAAATGGACATCCAAACATATTCAGCGTTAGCATAACGATTGAGAGATTATTCGGTTGATCAGTTATAATTATTGTGCTACTATTTTACTATTCTGTAGAACTATCACTACAAGAAAAAAGGGTTTTAGCGACGAACTTTTAGCGACGGAACGACTTCCGTCGCTAAAGGTGTTTTCAGCGACGGAATTTCCGTGGGTAAAAACGTTGTCCAAAAAAATATTTTACCGACGGATTAATCCGTCGGTAAAACCATTCCCGACGGACGTTTAACGACGGTCTTTTAACGACGGTATAAACCGTCGCTAAATGCTTTTACCGACGGATCTTTAGCGACGGGACATGTCCGTCGCTAAATGTGTTCTTAAATACCCAGATTTCTCTCTCTCTCTCTCTCTCCCCGTCTTTCCTCCCCACCAGCCCCCTACGCCGGCGACAGGCCCCCGCCTCCGTCCCTCCCCACCAGCCCCCCACGCCGGCGACAGGCCCCCCGCCACCACCACACCGCCCTTCCCTCACCTCTCAGATCTGCCGTCCCCATTGCCACCTCGCCGCCCCGCAGCTACCCCACTACTGCCACAGCCACCTCACAGTCGCACCACCATCGCCACAGTTCCTCCCCCTCCGCCGCACCACCACCCTCTGCCGCTGCCTTCCGTGCGCCACTGTCGTCATCCGCCTCGCACCACCACTGCCTGAACTCACTTTTTTTCCCGGTTAGAAATTATTTATCATATTGAATTAATCTGTTGTTATAATGTAATTGTATGCTAGAAATTATTTATCGCATTAAATCTATTGTTATAATGTAATTGTATTTAATCTATTGTAATGTAATTGTATTTGATTTGCTATAATGTAATTGAATTTAATTTGTTGTAATGTAATTAAATTTAATTTTTTGTAGTGTATTGTATTGTATTGTTGTAATGTAATTGTAACGATTAAACCCTAATTATCCCTAATTTGTTCCCAAGTAACCCTAATTGAACCAAATTAACCCTAATCAAACCGTAATTATCCCTAATCTAACCAATTAACAGTAATTAACCCCGCGTAACCCTAATTGAACGAATTAACCCCAATTAAACCTGATTAACCCTAACTGAACCAATTAATTGTAATGAACCCCGATTCAACCTAATCTAACCAATTAGCCCCAATTAATCCCGATTTACCCTAATTGAACCAATAAACCCTAATTAGCCATGATTAGCCCTAATTGAACCAATTAACCGTAATTAGCTCCAATTAAACCTGTTTGAACCGGTTAACCTTAAACCCTAAACCCTAATTAAAGCATAATTAGCCCGGATAAACCCTAACTATCCTTAATTTGTTCCCAATTATTCCTAATCAAACCGTAATTATCCCTAATCTAACCAATTAACAGTAATTAACCCCGCGTAACCCTAATTGAACGAATTAACCCCAATTAAACCTGATTAACCCTAACTGAACCAATTAATTGTAATGAACCCCGATTCAACCTAAACTAACCAATTAACAGTAATTAACCCCGCGTAACCCTAATTGAACGAATTAACCCCAATTAAACCTGATTAACCCTAACTTAACCAATTAATTGTAATGAACCCCGATTCAACCTAATTGAACCAATTAATTGTAATTGAACCCCTAATTGAATGCCCAGATCCAACCGAACCCTAAATTGAAATAATTGAACCCCCCTAATTGAACCCTAAATTGAATGCCCCAAATCAACTGAACCCTAAATTGAATCAATAGAACCCCCTAATTGAACCCTAAATTGAAGTAATTAAACCCTAATTAAACCCCAAAATTGAATGCCCTAATCGAATCGAACCCTAAATTGAATTCCCTAATCGAATCGAACCCTAAATTAACCCCTAATTGAACCCTAAATTGAATGCCCTAATCCAACTGAAACCTAAATTGAACCCTAAATTGAATGCCCCAAATCAACCGAACCCTAAATTGATTCAATAGAACCCCCTAATTGAACCCTAAATTGATGTAATTGAACCCTAAATTGAATGCCCGTGATCGAACCGAACCCTAAATTAAACTAATTGAACCCTAAATTGAATGCCCTAATATAATCGAACCCTAAATTGAAATAATTCAAGCGCATCAGATATGTGCATTTTGAACAATTTTTTCCTATTTGAACATTGATAATTTGTTTGATAATTTTAGGTTGTTAATTGTGTATTTGAGAATTGTGATTATTGATATGTGATTTTAGGTTGTTAATTGATGATTTTAGGTTATTAGCTGTGCATTTGAAGTAATTGCGATTATTAATTGATGATTTTAGGTTGTTAATTGATGATTTTAGATTGTTAATTGTGCATTGAGCATTTGAGATATTGAGATTATTGACGGAGGATGGGACCCAATTGGATTGAATGTGTGATTTTTGTTAATTTTTATTGCATTGGGCGGCATTTGAGAATTGAGATTGTTGACGGAGGATGGGACCCAATTGGATTGAGATACCTGTTAGTTAGCGCAGACACGGACACCACGTCTGATCGACGGTGTCCGACATTTAAAAAATAAATATTTTAATAAATCAATTAACCCTAATTAATTAGCTCTAACGAGCCTAATTAGTTTTAATTAACCCTAAGAACCTAATGAAAATCAAAGTAGCTGTAATTACCCAAATTAGCCAAAATGAACCCAATTACGCGCATATTGATTATAATTAGCCTAATTAGTCATAATTTGCACTAACATAACCCAATTAAGCCTAATTAGCGCTAATTAGGACTAATCAACACTACTCGGCACAATTAAACCCTAATTAGGACTAAATAATCGTAATTAGTCCTAATCAACCCTAATTAGCTATAATTATCCAAAACTAGCCCTCATTAACATTAATTAGCCCTAACATAACCCAATTAAGCCTAAGTAGCCCTAATTAGGACTAATCAGCACTACTCGGCATAATTAAACCCTAATTAGGACTAAATAACCCTAATTAGTCCTAATCAACCCTAATTAGCTATAATTAGACCAAACTAGCCCTCATTAACATTAATTAGCCCTAACATAACCCAATTAAGCCTAATTAGGACTAATCAGCACTACTCGGCACAATTAAACCCTAATTAGGACTAAATAACCCTAATTAGTCCTAATCAACCCTAATTAGCTATAATTAGGCCAAACTAGCCCTCATTAACATTAATTAGCCCTAACATAACCCAATTAAGCCTAATTCGGACTAATCAGCACTACTCGGCACAATTAAACCCTAATTAGGACTGAATAACCCTAATTAGTCCTAATCAACCCTAATTAGCTATAATTAATACTCGTAATTAACCCTAATAACACAGTTAGCCCTAATTAGCCCTTGTCCTTCCCATAATTACTCCATATTGCCCAGAGAAGGTTCAATTACTCGTTGTTTACAAACCCTGCCTTCTTTATATTAGTTGTTGTTTTGAGAAGTCCATTGGCAACGAGATGGTTCAACTCGTTGCCAACGAATTCTATTTAATGTGGAATTGGTAACATATGTAACGATCTTTCTGCAGTTTTGATATTTCGGAAAGATTCTTGCATATGTTATCAATTTCTGAACGCATGCATGCATAGAAACCCTTAGTTCCCGTTCAAAGGTACTCATTACAAAGTAATGCTTTGTAATGAGCCTTTGGATGTCCAGTTTGGACAATTTGGAAAAGCTAATTGTTTATAAAACAGTGTTTTGACTCATGCTTTGTGTTCTATGTCGTGGATATTTGGTACACGTTCTCGTGTGTTTCTCCGGGTGCATACAGATCTGGTTTTCTAACATCCGTCAAACCTTCTTGAGCAAGGTTAGATGAATGTTAGAACACCTAATCGATGTCGTGTACTTGGAGAAATGCGGGGAGGTGCTGCCGAATTTTTCACAGACATGGGACTAAGCATGAGTTAAAAACTGTTTTATAAACATGTGCTTTTCTGAATGGGATAGGACCACTACATGTTGAAGAGTGGAGGGGAAATATGTAGACATGTTGTAACATTCATGCATTCATATTTACATCGGCAATGCCTAATCACTGGTCATAATTGAAGGTGGTATACAGTACGATAATTCAGTCGTCATGTCAGTCGATCGAAGTTGGATGAAAAGGAAGAATGCTGAAGATTTTGAGTGTCGCGTTGACGAATTTCTCGACTTCGCTTATGCGCATCCTGCACATGTTGACCTTGATAAGATAAGGTGTCCGTGCGGTAGATGTGAGTTGTTGCACTGGAGAAAAAGAATTGAAGTAAAATGGCATCTTCGTCGGTACGGTTTTATGGGTGGATACACAAGGTGGACGCAGCACGGGGAAACGATAGTATTGTCGTCCAACCCGACTAGTCAAACTGAAGTTAGGGAGGAGGCACGATATGATTACCGAGATATGATTATGGATGCTGGGCATGCTAATGTTGACTGGGGTGACGACAGTCCACAACCGCCGAACGAGGGGGCTCATCAGTTTTATGAGTTGTTGAGAGCTGCGGAAGAGCCGCTGTGGGATGGAGCTCCGAAACACACACGGCTGTCTGCGGTTAGTAGGTTATTACAGTTGAAATCAGACCACGGGCTGAGTGAGAAAGGTTTTAACGAGTTTGTTACCTTAATCAAAGAAATACTGCCCGAAAGTGAAAAGCTACCGCCGTCGTACTATGACGCGAAGAAGATGATGAGGAAACTTGGGTTGAGCTATGACCGGATAGATGCGTGCAATAACGATTGTGTGTTATTTTGGAAAGAGAATAAGGATTTGTCACGGTGTCCAGTATGTGATCATTCGAGGTACAAACCGGACAAAGGGAAGAAGAAAAACATTGCATGGAAGATATTGCGATATTTCCCGATCACACCACGGCTTCAGAGAATGTACTACTCCTCCAATACAGCTGAACATATGAGGGCTCACCGTGAGACTCGCAGCAACGATGCCGATGTGCTGACACACCCAGCTGATGGAGAGGCGTGGAAGGAGTTTGACCGCAGGCATCCAGTCTTTGCTCAGGAAGTTCGGAATGTTAGACTTGGTCTGGCAACCGATGGGTTCAACCCTTTCGGTCAGTCTACCACGCCTTACTCCTGTTGGCCTGTTATTATTGTCCCTTACAACCTTCCACCAGGCATGTGCATGAAGAAGCCGTATATGTTCTTGTCGTTGCTTATTCCGGGGCCGAAGAGCCCCGGTAAGGACATAGATGTGTATTTAAGGCCGTTGATTGATGAGTTAAAACAGTTATGGAATCATGGAGTCGAAACATATGATGCATCCCTTAAACAAAATTTTCAGATGAGGGCTGCTTTGATGTGGACTATACATGATTTCCCCGCATTGGGAATGACGTGTGGCTGGAGCACACATGGGAAGCTAGCATGCCCTGCTTGTATGGGCGTGAACCCCGGTCATACGTTAAAGCACGGCGGAAAGGCCTCGTGGTTCGGATGTCACCGTAAGCTTTTGCCACCGGGCCATCAGTTTCGTAGGCAGAAGGATAAATTTGACGGGACAATCGAGCGTGAGGTTGTCACACTGGACTACCCATCTGGTGAAGAAGTACTCTCACACCTGGAGGCACTTGATACTGACATACCACACGGTAAGGGTGTGCCGGATCAGAAGATTGCAGGGTTCGGGAAAGAGCACAACTGGAGAAAATTTTGTATCTTCTGGGAGTTAGCCTACTGGAGGACGCTCGTTATCCGAAACAACATGGATGTGATGCATATTGAGAAGAACGTTTTTGATAATGTGTTCAACACAGTGATGAATGTCAAGGGCAAATCGAAAGATCACCTTAAAGCGAGAAGGGATCTACAACAGTTGGGTGTACGCCGTGAATTGCATCCTCGGACAGTCAGTGGGAGGACCATACTTCCGAAAGCACCTTACTGTCTAGACAAGAAACAAGTGGAGAAGGTCTGTCAGTGGGTTAAGAATTTGAAGCTTCCGGATGGGTTTGCGTCCAACATATCTCGTTGTTGCAATGTATCGGAATGCAAGTTCCAAGGGATGAAGAGTCATGACTGCCACGTATTCATGGAGAGATTCATTCCTATTGCCTTCCGGGGACTGTTGCCACGGGTTGTTTGCGAGACTTTGACTGAATTATCTCATTTCTTTCGAGATATATGCTCTTCTACGATCCGGGTGAGTAACATGGAAGTGCTTGAGAAGAACATTGTGGTGACGATTTGCAAGCTGGAGAAAATCTTCCCACCTTCGTTCTTTGATTCAATGGAGCATCTGCCTGTTCACTTGGCATATGAAGCTAAGATGGGTGGACCCGTGCAATATCGGTGGATGTATCCCTTCGAGAGGTAATCCTTAAATTGTTACAGTTGTTCGTTTACACTTAATGCGACATCTGTTATCATTGATATTCCACCTAACTCGATTCGCTAAACTTCTAGGTTCATGTTCCATTTAAAGAAAAAAGTCCGTAATAAGGCTCGGGTTGAGGGCTCAATTGCGGAGGCTTACGTAATGGAAGAACTTGTAAACTTTTGTAGTCAATATTTCGGGCCTGATGTTGGTACAAGGTTAAATCAACTAGGCCGAAATGACCCCGGAGCAAGCACAAATTTGGAAGGGCAATTGTCAATATTCAAGCAGCCAGGGAGTCCGTTCGGCCGAACGTATACTCGATGGCTAACGGATGAAGAGTACAGTGCTGCAACAATATATGCCCTTCTAAATTGCGATGAAGTTTCGGCATTCGTTGAGTAAGTTAAAGTCTTAATTCACTTACATTGCTGTACATAATTGAAAGTGTGTGTTAAGTGAGTCAACTATATTGGTTTGCAGTGAGTTCGATGCGGAATCTTTAATCACTGATCCCGCTGGACTTGAATCTCATCGGAAATCACAATTTGTACAGTGGTTCAAAATCCGTGTAAGATTGTTTAACGAAATTATATTATGTGTTATATACAGTTCTGTGGCCAATTAGTATACTGATTTATCCTTAATTTTTACCGTCATCTACAATAGGTTCAGTCAATGGATAGACCAGTGGCCTCCTGCTTGAAATTACTAGCCGAAGGCCCTAACAAACAAACATCCTGTTACGGAGGCTATATCATCAACGGGTTTAGGTTTAACGTAAAAGATGATGACCGAACAAAACAAACCCAAAACAGTGGAGTCTTGGTCAACGGCGACTGTTATGCCGAGAATTGCATGGATTTTTACGGAGAGCTAGATGAGATTGTTGAGCTAACATATCTGGGTTCCCAAAACCGCCTGGTAATGTTCAAGTGTACGTGGTTCGATGTCACATGCAGTAGAGGAATCCGTGTTAGCTCTCAAGGGATTGTAGATGTCAATGTCAAGTCAAGACTTGCATCAGACGAGCCCTTTGTGTTTGCTAGTCAAGCTGTACAAGTCTTTTACGCGGAGGACGTCGCCAATCCCAAATCTCATTGGTATACAACTATCAAGTCCAAGAAATTGCCCGTGACATATGACAGTGAGCTAGACTCCTTTCAAGCCGACCAACCACGTGTCTTGTTCCCTGTTGAGGTCAACAACGAGGAGGACGATCTTCCTCTTCCAACAACACTTCTTGTAGGAGAAGAAGTCGTAGATGATGACGCGGAAGACGTGGAAAGTGTTGGAGATGATGTGACCGAGTCTACTGATGAAGAGGATGAATTAGAAGATGAAGAGGACGACGAGTCCCACGAAGAAGAGGACGACGGGGAAAGTGATGAAGATGATTCGCAAACTGAAAATGATTGACTTGTAATGTTGTAACATCACGGGAAAAATGTAGTAACATTTTAGAACTTGGTGTTTATTGATGTGTTTTTGCACATCCGTTCATATATATATATATATATATTGTGCCGATGATGATTTTTGCCAAATTATTGTTTTTAACGTGTTAATGTCTTTGTAATTTATCTATATGAAGTCAGATATGGATAGGATACGGGCTATTCGTGGCCGGGCTGGACGCCGAGCTGCTTCCTCCCCGGTGGGTCCCACCTCGTCATTGCCTACTGATGACGAGGCACAGAGTGATCGCGGACAGCAGATGGGGCCCCAGCCCCAGCCGTCGCCGTTGCCCCAGCCCCAGCCGTCGTCCCAGCCCCAGCTCGAGCCGTCGCCCCAGCCCGACGCAGATTCATCCCACACGCGCGTGCATTCTCCATCTTCCGTGGGTTCTACCTCAGGTATAGTTGATAACGGTGTTTCGTACATTTTCGCTAGCCTTATATTTGAACTGTATTAATGTCTGTGTTTTGTAGGATCTCGACGAGGCCGTGGTCCGACACGCGGGGTACGCATCGACCCCCAGCGTAAACAGAGAGTTACGCTCACGCAGGAGGGCCTGTAAGTACTAAAAATATCACCTCATGCCTTATATTTAAAATTTTGGGGTGTTAATTTATATTTGAACTGTATTAATTTATTTATTTACTTCTTTGGCAGGATCCTGGAGAATCAGGCGAGGACGAAGATCGGCGTTCTTGTGAAGGGCCGATTCTTCGAGCCACGCCTGTACTGGAAGGACTGGGATGCCGCTGCGAGGGAGGCCCTATGGGAGGAGTGGCTGGTACGGTGAAGTATTTTTTTCAGCGTTAGTAAATGTTTAATTACAGTTTGTTTTATGTTGTTAATTTGTGTTATTGAATGCCTTACAGGAGGGGTTCACGTTTGACACGCCTCAGCAGCAGGTACTGGGGCAGCAGGCTTTCTTTGCCTACATCGGCAAGAATTACCGCCGATGGCTCCACGATGCACGGGACCGGGCGAAGAAGGCGCTGCCCGCGGGTGCCCCGATGACGGACATGACGAGATATCCCCCACATTGGATATCTCACCGTGTATGGGGGGAGATGATAGATCGGTGGGCTGCGGATCCAGGTTGGGACGCCAAGAGTAAGAGCGGGGCTGAGAACAGACAGAACAGAGATCCGACGCACACGGGGGGGTCGGTGCCACACGACATCGTCCGACACATGAACGCGGTCGAGCACCCGGATCTGGAGGAGGATGAGGTCATAGCTCTGACCTATAATCAGACGCACGTGCGGAAGAAGGACAAGGACGAGACGCACCGGGCGGGCGACTATATTTCAGATATTGCCCGGCGGATCGATGTGAGTCAATTTATTTAAGTTGTTAATGTTTTTTCTTTCTATCCTCAATGTCTGTTTCGTTAATTAATGCCCTAACATATCGTTAAACCACTATTTTTGCAGGCCTCGTATGAACAGCTAAGGGGGTCCGAGCAGCAGTCCGGACAGCCATCAGCGTCCACTAGTACGGCTGCGAGTACTGGGGGGTTGAAGCGATGGCTGGATACGCCGGAGGTCGTGAATCGGCCGAAAGGCCGCATACGCGGCCTGCCTAGCACGACTGCTCGTGCCGTGATAGGAGCGTCCTCACCCCCTGCTGCCCCTCCACAGACACCGGCTCCTCGGCCTCAGTTGGACGACGAGGAGATCCAGCGCATTGCTACAGTGGTGGTGAGGATGATCAGGGAGCAGGGCACTGCTGGACAGGCCGAGCCGGCCCCGGATCAGCAGGATCCAGATCCGGGACTCGGCAACCCCTGATGAGCCCCTTCCCGTGCCCGTTCCTAGCTTCCCCCCCCCCCCCCTGCGCCGGCTTGTACTCTTCTCCCCTCTCCTAACCGGCTGTATCCGGTTCCCGGCTTGTACATATATGAGTTTTTTTTATAATAAATATTTTTTATAATTGATTATATATATTTCTTTCTGTATTGATTATTGCGCGTTGTTGTTGAGAATTGAAAATTGTATTACAGGTCTGGGTAATTGAAAAATAAAAAAAATTTCAAAAAAAAATTGACTTTTGGCGACGGATTAATTCCGTCCGCTAAATAAGTTTTTTAGCGACGGAATATTCCGTCGCTAAAATATTTTATCCGTCGCTAATTTGACAAAAAAGAAAATAAATTAAAATTCTAAAAATATAATTAGCGACGGAATATCCGTCGCTAATTAAAAATAAATCCGTCGGAAAAAATGACATATTTAGCGACGGATTTAAAACATTCCGTCGCTAAACTATTAGTGACGGGCTTTTATACGAGGGATTTTTAGCGACGGTGAATCCGTCGCTAATTCTTTTAGCGACGGATTTTGGACTTTTAGCGACAGATTTCTCCGTCGCTAAAAGCCTGTTTTCTTGTAGTGTATTTCACTCAAACTGTATATTCAACCCTCCAACTTATATTTACTGTATCTTTTGATTTTGACTCATGAGTTGAGTTAAAGATCCATGGCATGCTTATGAATCTTGAAATATATTTTGAGATATGGTAAATGTGCTTGCTGGGCTCTAGCTCACTCCCTATTTTTTCAGGCGGCTACTTAGATGGGGCTGACGTTGATATGGATCCTGAGGTTGAGGCTAGTGGAGACGATCGTTAAAAGTGGTGAATCCCTGTAGTACTTAAATGCCCTTGTGACATCATGGATATTAGTATTTTGTTTTGTAAAACTGTAAGAGGAGTATGTAACCATAAAATCATAGTTGGGTCGTGAGTCGGGTGTTTGAAATGATAAGTTGTTAAGTAATGTTCTGAGATTATTTACTCTGCTGTTAGAAGCCTTATTAATGGTGTGGAGTTTAGCAAATTGTAACAAAGGTATGCACAGGTTATATTAAAGCCTTGCGAAGCCCTGGGTGAGAGTTTAATGGGCCTGCGGCCGGTCACTGACCTGGTTCACGGGCCCAGCTGTGGGTTCGGGTCGTAACAAGTACTACCCTTGAAGCTGCCAATGCTCCTAGCCCGCACGAGCTAAAATTGTGAACTACCCAACCAAAAAAAAACATTTACATTGTACTTGAACTACATTATGATTGGATCCCTTCTTGGGTACGTAGGCGCTTGAAATTTTTTTGAGCCCAGTCAGGTAAACCTAAAGAAAGTTCACAAAAAAAGAAAGAAAGAAAAATCATTGTTACTAGTTATTGTCTTTTTTTCATTCAATATGCTTGAGTTATTATGAATAAGATCTCAACATGTTGAATTAAAAACAAAATAAGAAAGCTATAAATCATCACATCCAGCCTAGTTCGGAGATCTCCTTGCGCTCATCCTCGAGCAACTGTTGTAATGCTTTAAGTTTAGTAGCAGCATCAGCACTAACAATAGGAGTCAGTTGAACAATTGTGTGATCTTCCTTCAGTTTAGCAATGGTTATCTGGCACCCACGTATCTCTTCGTCAACTTGGGTGATCTCGAACAGAAGTTTTCCCACTTTTGACTCTAGTTGTGCCAACTATCGTCTCAAAGCCTCCTGCTTTGACTCCTTTCATGACAGCTGGTCTCGGAGAGCCTGACTGCACTTAACCCTTTCCCTTTCAACAGAAGTAGCTTCATTGATGCGACCTTCAACATCAGCCAATCACTCAACAAGTGCAAAAGAAGTCAGTACCCTAGCATGCTGTGACTGCAATTCCTGATACGTTCTAGCATGAGTCATAAAGGCCTCGACTGGCGTCTATAATGGAGACATATCCACCCCATCTATCTTAATCACTTCAAAATTTTGGTTGAACTTTCCTTCATGACTCAATAGCTGCTCGGGAGATACTTTAGTGAACTGTTCTTTTACATGTTCACCCATTTGGTAGGCTGCCTTATGATGCGCTTCCGAATAAATTAATGTTAAAAGCAAGTGTCACTGCAAATGCTGGCTGACTACAAGTTTGACTGTCAGGATGACGAGTTGGAAGCGCAAGCGAACTTGGGCAGTCTTGATGTCTAAATTTTGCTACTCCATTAGGAGTTGTGAGCTTAGCTGCTGTCGACGCAGAGGCACGTGATGCACTTCCAGGACCTGACCGAGCTGTAAACGGTGAGGCATGTTGAATAAGAGAGCTTGACGATATCGGAATCCCCTTTGTCACGCGATTGAAGGAGCATAGGCCCTCCACTGAATCGTCACTACCCTCACGAGTAATATCATTTATGTCACCAAAACCAGCACTTTCTAACTATAGACGAAAGAAAGAAGAAGAAGAAGACAAATGAAAAGCATGATAAGAACAAAATCTGTACGTTTGTCTTACAAATAGTCATATATGTATGCTCTCAATAGGCTGCGATGAACTTATAAAAACATCATAAATAAATTTATGAAATGAAAAATCAACAGCCATTACAGGGTCCATGGGAATGGGTATTCTGTCCAAGGCAGCTATCTGGGCATCATCACAACTAGGCCTTATTTCTCTGCAGATCAACATTTCTTGCGGGATTGAGGTTTCACCCTTTCTTCTTAAATGCCTTCGACGAGGGGCACATTGAAGTCCTCTTCGTTAGTCCTGTAGACGGTCGTGCATTCGAGAGGTCATTCTGAACCACCATCACCCTCGTTGGCCAATAGAAGACGCTTACAAGACGAAGAGCTACTGGCAATGTTGGGCACACAATCATGCATTTGAGGTTCAAGAGTTAAACAAAAATCCCTCGTGCATAGTGAGCTAGGTTCTTGGAAGCGGATAAGAAATACTCCTTATATGCTCTATTCCACCATTCGGTACAACGTCGAGAGATACGGGCCCCAGAGTCTAATAAGTAATCAGGAACCTCAACTATGGAGTTCATGTTATAACGAATACTAGAAAGGTAGAGGTGGTGAAGACGATCTAAAGAGATCATGGGAATCTCCCCATCGTGTTCGCCACGCAGATCCTGATGAAACCCAAAGTGCCTTGAAAACCTATGTTGAGAATACAGCTCGAGAGCGTATAGATCTTTGCAGTGCAGAGTCAGGTGGCTGGAGCTGAGGCTCACGAAGTAGTTGAACTTCCAAAGTGAAAGTTCGCGACTGTCTGTGAAAGTTTGAGCTCGACTTTTTTGCATTGCATTTAAATCCCAAGCGAAGCCCTTCGCCTGCATGATGTGTTCACGAGCAGCAAATCCATCATATGGGACAGCCGAACCTTCACCTGAGTACTTTAGCCTTGGAGGACCGGCACTATTGGCTGTTGAATGACGAGTGTTAAAATATTGTGCCAACCAGACATAAACATAATGCACCAGAAAGCTAGCTGCTATTTCACAGCAGTGTGCAGCGTGTTAGTGGTGGGACACCAACATTCTCAAAATGCCCTAAAACGTTTGCATTTCGGTCATACCGAAATAAGAAAGCATAAACGGCATCGTAGAGGTGGGCTTTCACGAGAATCTCCCTGCTATGCCCAAGGACATCTTCTACCCACTCCCAGTAAAAAAAGGGTGTATAAAAACTCACCACACTTTTTTTAAATGGTCCCCCAAGTCGTCTTCTTGGTATTATTCTTTATCCAAGGGAAGGATAGGGATCACACCGAGAGACATCCTCATGATTGGAGGATCTCTGCATAAGCATCTTTGAGCCTCCATCTTTAGTAAAATCAACCGACCACGATGGCAAGTTTGGCGGGTCATTTTTTTTTCATTTTTAGCAAGTCTAGCCTCGACAAATGGTCGTGTCAATAAAACAGTGTCGTCATCAATGCTATCATCCTTTTCATCCACGATCGCAAGATACGACCAGTTAAAGGTCAAAGTCTCCTTCAAGTAGACCATGTTACAAAGTCTGCCAATTTTTTTTAATTATATAATGGTTAGGGAAGCGTGCTGCATAACTAAAAATAATGATGATAAGAGCAAGAGAAAAAGTAGATATTGCAAGTAAGGTTCATGAGCGGGACGCGTCAAATGCACTTCTGGAACCACTCGGATAGGTCTCGCTGCAGTTGAGCCCAGAATGCCAGTCAACAGAGACTCGCACAGGAGGAAAAGTCCACATGCGAGACATGTTGAGTGCATACCTAGAGCTAGCTGGTGGAGTGATACTGCTGTCACGTTCATAATGATGGTTAACAGAAGACTCACATATGAGGGAAAGTCCATGCGAGAGACGTGTTGAGTGCATTCTTGAAGCAAGCTGGTGAAGTCATACTGCTGTCGCGTTCATAAGTTAGGCTTACCCACGTGTTGTGCCGTGGGTAAGGCTGTCGACATAAGTCATTGTTCTTTTGTAGCTACAGGTCGCCTGCCACGACCTTCCTTGCAAAGATATCTCGCAGCCCATTATAATCTTTAAGATAATGGCTGACGGCTCTGTGGTAAGGGCAGTAGTTAGGTTAGGCTTTGTCTACTTCCGTTATATTTGCTTTCAGTTGAAAGTAGTTGTCATTGGTTACCCATTCCTCCAAAGTTCTTTCACCGTGTTCAAATCACATGGGTACTCGAGGGCAGGCTCTCGCTGTTTTCTTTTGTCGGGGTGCCGGTCCCCTTCTTGGAACTGACGCTTCTAGGGGTTGCAGTTGTTGCTGTTTTGGCTGTTGTGGCTGTTGGGGGTGGAGCTCCAGATGGTTCGGCAGTGGCCAAGAGTGCATTCTGCAGACGGGGCTTCCATGGCTTGACTGGGCCAACCGACTTGTAAGTGCGGCGGGCTGTTTCCTTGAGGTGTCCCCATGGCCTCAACTGTAGGTTCTCAATGTGTACCCCATATACATCGCTCATGTTCTTGATGCATATGGGCACTAGGGTCTCGTCCTTGCTGAAGTCTGTGCACTCAAGGCTTTTAAGATGGAAAACGGTGCACGTACTTATTTAAGTCCTCCCCTTGATTCTGGCAGATGCCAGTAATATCTACGATACTTACGCATTCAGCCTCGGAATGGAATTTGTCTAAGAATAGCCGAACCATATCGTTCCATGCATGGATAGTTCCTGCAGGGATCTGATGATACCAAGTATAAGCCAAACTTACGAGAGACTTGTGAAATTCTTTCAACTTCAAACTGTTACTCGGACCATACCGCTCCAATGAGCCTGCGAATCTTGTCAAATGCTCACGGGCGTTGCCCTCGCGTCCGTTGAAGAGTACAAAGGTGGGCTGTTTATACTTTTAGGGGTAGGGTATGATGGCAATGTCACTGGCATAGAGGGCATGGCCTGTCAGGTTGGTAGAGGAGTCAAATGTGGAGTTTTGGGAGAAGTGATGCATGAGTGCTTCCAAGTCCGAACGGGTGACATAGTTAGGAGATGGGTCTTCATGGACGGTCAAGGGGTGGTGGCTGGCTGGGATGCAGCGAGCCCCCGAGCCCCCAGACAGGGCAAGCTGGTGGGTAGGTGCAACAAATGATTGATATATGACAGGGGCTGGTGGTGGCAGTTGTATATGGGCATGTGTGGGTGGGCAAGGCATGTCCACTACTTGGCCGATCGTTTGATGTTGTTCGGCTGGGTAAGGGTTAGGCTCCATCTCAATGTAGTCATGTGTTTCAGAGGAACTCAGTGTTGGCACATGCTGGGGTGCGATGGCAGGATGGATCTGTTGCAGCACGGGTCCGAGATTTGCTTGAGGTCTTCGTGATGGCACCGTAAGAGGAGGTGCGTCTGGCACAGGTGGTGAGGATGTCATGAGTCCTACTTCCAAGGGTCTGGATGATCGAGGTGGCGGTGGTCGTGACACTGGGGCCTGGGCGATGTCAAGAGTCAGCCCAGGTCCTGAAGGCTGGGGTGGTGTTACAGGCGAGCCTGACAACGTCTTAGGAATAGGTCCCGCTGTGGGTGGAACATGTACCTTAAGCTCCGTGGACAGACCCACAGTAGGTGTATGTGCAGCAGCAAAAACATGATGAACTCCAAATAGAGTGTCTGGCTCCCTGACCGTCCACCAATCCGACCTCTTGAACATGTGGGAACCTCCCATCTGGCCACCCAACAGGGACTTGACGGCCTCAACTAGTACGGGTGACGGACTCGGATGACTGATGGCTCCACTACATACTCGACCGTATGCTCTGCTGCCACCGTGGCCCCCTCAACAACATCAGTGTCCATAGGCCAGACCTTATCAACAGTCTCAATGCATGGCTCATCTACCCCATGGGTCCCTCAGCCGCACCAGCACCTGTCTCTCCATACTCATGGAAATCATTAGCAGTCTCGGCACCTATCTCGTTGGCCTCATCGGCCGCCTCTACGTCCATGCCATCGGTCTCATCAGGCGCCTCAGCATCCATGCCTTTGAAGTAGTCAGTCTCTGCCTCGGTGTCCTCTACTGTATCGTACGACTTAGCATCCATATCATCATCAAGCTCCTGACAAAAAAAAAAGAAAGAGAAAAAAAGAGAGGAAGAAAGGTCTTAGCACATGACTAACAAGTGATCGGCGACTATAAAATAAAAGAAAAAATGGTAATACTAACCTCAGAGTCAGAATACTCCAACACCTCCCGCGTCCTCTTCGGCCTGTGACTGCCGATTACTGAAGGAGCTAAGCCACCACATTGCGCGCTCTCCATCATCCCCACTCTCACTGACGACAGGGGACCCTTGCCGGCACCCGGCATCTTAGGCACGCGGACTGATGATGGTTCACGTGCGGCAACACCTCTCTCACCACCAACTTGGGGTCTCATGTCTCCATGACGATCTCTCCCTGTACCATCCTCCGAAACACCGGTGATCAATGCAGTCATGCCAGACTACTTCACCACCTGTAGCGAAACCAGTCCCAATCCCCTGTCACCAACGAAGACATCGACTAGCTGCCTGTCGGCTGGCCCCTGCACTAACCACTCAGACCACGTAGCATGAACTCCCTCCCACCAGCGGGCATACCCAACTGTGATCAATCCAGTGGACAATGAACCGGGTCTCCCCCACTCATCTTTCGGTGTCGGCCACGAACGCGCCTTCCTCAGCATGGTATATCAGAAAGCCGTATCAACGTCCCAAGGTAGGGCATAACCACAAGGGGGCTCCAAGTCATATCTAAAAGACAAGGATAAACGATCAGGGCTATATCGTGCAACGTAATAACAAGACACAGCAAGTTTCCCGCCGTCATCAGTCAATACCGAAAGCCATCCAGGGAAGAAGGCTACCAACAGAGATATCTCAACGTCTGTCAGGTAGGCTCTGCTGTGTAACCGTGAATCAATGTCACGCACATGCATCCAAGGCGGAGTCCCGTACGAAGAATGCATTTTGACGTACAGACGACTGAGGCACGAGCCTTGTACGTCAAACACCTGCTATAGCTCACATGCAGGCCTCTTGCCACCGGCCCACGCATACACTCGCCCTCCTGCGTACCACTTAGGTACTACCATAGACTTCCCCGGACGCATCACCGTCCCCTTCCTAGGGCATGGATGTACCTTCGGGGATACAAAAAACTTCAACCCACCAGCATGGTATGGTGGCCCTTGAACATGATGGGAGACCACAGAATGTCCTCTCGCTCGGCCAACAAACTTGGTAGGTACCGCGGTAACATCACCGAAGCAACCTTAAATCTCGGTGCACGGACATACGGTGAAGGGACCATGGAGCCACCACGCATCGATGCAGAACTCCAAGGCGCTAAAAACACATCAGCAGACACCCGTCGTGCCAACTCCCTCCACAACACCTCGGGAGACACCCGGGCACTGCACCCTTCGCGGTCAGTAATGCATTGCTCTGGCTCAGAGTCTGATCGGAGCTCCTCTCTCCACCATCGTCGAAACCCAAAGGCACACCCGATGCACCGGCCTGCTCCGGTATGTCCTCATCATCATGAAGCACGTCACCCAGCAAAAACTGCGAGCCCACTCACCCGTCGCGACACCGCACACTTTGCTTCTTCCTT
The DNA here is from genome assembly GCA_033070095.1 of Escallonia herrerae. Taxonomy (NCBI): domain Eukaryota; kingdom Viridiplantae; phylum Streptophyta; class Magnoliopsida; order Escalloniales; family Escalloniaceae; genus Escallonia; species Escallonia herrerae. Next base: position 18,673 of record JAVXUP010000581.1, read on the forward strand.
GACTGCTTTCACGTTCCACCACCCATCACGTCGAGAGAATCAAAAGCGTGCCCAGAATGGTTGGCACCATCGGCCTCGGCCTGATAGCCTTCGGCCCCCACTGCCTTGGCCCGGTCGACCTCGGCCTCCTTCTCCTTTCTCTTCTTTCTTCTTCCTTCCTCCTTTCTTCCTCCCTCCTCTTTCTCCTCTCCTCCCTCCCTTCCTCTCCCTTCTTCCCCCTCCCTCCCCTTCCTCGTCCCCCTTCTTCCTTTCCCCTTCTCCCCTCCCCCTCTCCCTTTCCCCCTTACCCTTCGCCGCCTGCCCCGCTCCACGGTCTTCTGCCCCCATGCCTGCAGACGGCCTCAACATCACTCGAGTGCCCGCCCCCTTCCCTTATCCCCCTCGCACCCCCAAACCCCTAAACCCATGACCACCATCCTCCATCCCCATCCTCACGTAGACCTCGGCCCCTTGGCGTGCCTTGACTGTGGCCGAGGTTCCCCATTGGGCTCTTCTTCCTCTTGCCCCCATTGCTCTTACCTTGATGCATTCTTCTTGCTTCTTGGGTGGTCCTCAATGTCATGGGTCTTCAAGGTCCAAGCCCTTCTTCTTCTTCCTCTCCTTTCTTTCTTTCTTTCATATCTTTTCTATTTTTTTGGCTAAGTCTCTCTCTCTCTCTCTCTCTCTCTCTCTCCCAAGTCTTGAAAGACTATAGACTCCCACCTAACTTTCTAACACCATTCAAATTTTAAAGTTTCCCCCCAAAACTCCAACTACTCTTTAAACGCTTCATATTTTAGGGCTAATTCCTTCCTTTCGCACTTTCATTTTTAACGCAACACCATTGTTTTACTCTCATAATGTTAAACCGCTACTAAATAAATAAAAAAAATTACAAAAAAAAATTCAAAGAAGCCTCCGCTCTCTCACGTCTTTTGTTACTATAGCGTCCGTTTCACAAGATTCGACCCCGACATTTTAATTTTGGGGCTCGACGTTTATGCGTGCGGCGCCCGCTTGGGTTGCTCCTCCGCACACACCACACACAGGGGGCTTATGTTCCCAACCTATTTTGGTTGTGCCCAGAGGCCCGCTAGGGGTCCCATTTCACGTGGACACATCAACGTGGTCAACGGTATAATTTTTAACGCATTAAACCGGTCAAAGTGCGCACGCCCAACTCACGTGCATTTTTCGCTTCGCACGCCTCACGCACGACTTAATCGCCAATTATTTCACGTTAACGTGACTCACGTAGCACGTTCGTCACACCGCAACCATCCAAGCACCTTTTCATCAAAAATATCTACTGACTGTGCAACCGGAGCAATGGGGTCAAGGGGCAAAGGTTGTGGCCAACCCCATGGGGTCGGCCTCAGCCTCAATGGGAGGTTAGCGTTGGCCTTCCCCCCCGATTGTTCACTTTTTGAAAAAAGTCCTTTTCGCGCTTTGTTTGCTTCGTACGCTTCGCATGTGACTTTGGCACGTTGTTCGTCATATGGGTACGACTCATGGCAACGCGCTCGTCGTAACGCAACTTTAAGATTCGTCATCGTTCATCAAAACACCTACCGTCGGTGCTCCTAAAGTTCACCGAAAGGGGAAGTGGCCTTGGCCTCCCTTCATGGGAGTTGGCCATTGGCCATACCCTAGGGTCGGCCTCGGCCTCCCCAGGGGTGGTGGCCTTGGCCTTCCCCCAATTTTTGGCCTTTGGCCTCCCCTCCCGAGCGCACTTGTTTTCTCGAGTCTTTGCACCTCCGCGATGTTTACTGACATTCGTACATCAACCTTGTGACGTCTGTCGTCCCTCACCCGCGACTGCGCACCGCCCACGCGATGCCTGTCTCCCAAAGTCTCGCGCTACTGCCAAATGACCCGTCACCGACAATCGCGAACCATCACTCCCAACTTTGTCGTTACTACATATTGCATTCATTATTTTATAACATACACGCTAGGCTCACACCCTGTCCCTGGGACACCTGACGAGCGCCCGTGCACCGTCTCTGCGATGTTCATCACCGCGCCCGTACGCCGTTTCCATAATATGTGCCCCTGCACCAAGTATTCTCTCCGCGACGTTCGTCGCCGCACCCGTGCGCCACTTCCATGATATGTGCCTCAGCACTAGGTATTGTCTCCACGATGTTCGTCTCTGCGCCTGTGCGCCATTTTCATGATATGTGCCCCGACACGAGGTCAAGGCCACTCCCCATGGGAGGCCGAGGCTGACCCCATAGGCTTGGGGGAGGCCGAGGCCAACCCCATGGGGTTGGCCAAGGCCTTTGCCCCTTGATCCTGTTGCTCCGGTTGTGCCGTCGGTCGATATTTTTGGTGAAAAGGTGTTCGGGTTGACTCGGCGTGACGATCGCGCTAGCGTGAGTGACGTTGAAGTAAAATAATTGGTGACTAAATCGCGCGTGAGGCGTGCGAAGCAAAGAATGCACGTGACTTGGGCGCGCACACTTTGACTGGTTCGAAGCGTTGAAGAATTGACCGTTGAATCCGTTGACGTGTTCGCGTGAAATGAGACCCTTATTGAGCCCTTGGGTACGACCAGAATAAGTTGGGAACACTTGATTGATTGTATCTACTATGTGTAAGATATGTATATTAGCTCATATATTGTCTTGGAGAATATTATCTTTGTTTATCTTTGGAATTAGTATTTGTTTCACTATACTGAAGTATATGTTATAATAAAACCGAATTGCATCGGTCTCGTACATTTACGCAAGTCCATTAGCTAAGTATTATTAATACACTACTAACACGTAACTAATAACCATGCAAATAAATCAAGTTCGTTTGGGTTCGGATGGGTTTCATCCCTGTAGGGCGCTTTGCTTTGGCCTACCTTAATATCGTAATCATCTCTCGATCGTAGTAGATTGGAAAGAGAGAGAGAGAGAGAGAGAGAGAGAGAGAGCGAGCGAGCGACAGAAGTACTGAGGGGGTGAGTTGGATATGAGGCAATGACATTGGTCGGAAAGGTGAAGTGGTCGTGAGTGATGCTGTGGCGGCGTCCACCAGAGGTTGAGGAAGAAGGAAGAGTAGTTTACAGGGCAACTCCGGTTACATACTAATACTGTACAAGGTAATTCGCCATTGTCATCTCTTTCGTCATAATGTGACGACTTTCGCAGAAGCATCTTCCCTCACGTGCTGCAACTTCGAAGAAACTTCCTTCACCCTTAAAATATTCCCTCACAGCCTAGTACTGTACTATATAGGTTGTAGCTTGGCAGCGTCGTAACTACTTCCTGTCTTGCACGTCCATCGCTCCCTCCATTTTGACTTTACAGCCTCACGGATATTCCATAGAAATGGCCGAACTAGTTGAAGGAGGCGTCGTCGGGTCCCTGATCGCCGAAATACAGGCATTAGTCATAAAAGTGGCACTCAAAAACATCTACTTCAAGTCCGACTTGGCGTTCCTGGTAGCAATCCTGCATTCTATTAAGCCAAAGTTGCTTGGCATAGAAAAGCAAAACAAGAAGTTGGACCGTGCCGAAGATACCAAGCCCTACATAGATCTGCTAAACAGAGGGGAAGAGCTTGTCCGAAGTTGTTCAACGATCGGCTCGTTGAATGTCTTCAAAAGGTCCACGTACTCCGACAAGCTCAGAGAATACAACGCTGATCTGCAGAAATTCTGCGGGATCAACGTGCAGCTGGAGCAGAGCAGTGATATCAAGGAGATAAAGGTCGACTTGAGTCAGCTCAAAGACATGGTGGAACATCAGATGGGTGGGAGTTTTGTTGGTGGGTTTGGCGAGGATCTGGAGCTCATGGATCGGGTCTTTGGGCTGGATTTGCAGCTTGAGGAACTGAAGGAGATGGTGCTGCTCAAGGATAGCCCGGTGGTGCTGCTTTCGGCTCCCGGTGGGTGTGGCAAGACCACTTTGGCTAAAATGCTCTGCCGGGATCCCACAATCCAAGGTAACGAATAAACATTAATAACACTTACGGCAGCACCTTGAGGAAGGTGCTGCCACTATCTCTAGTCTCTACTATTGTCGAGAAAGTGTTGCTACCCTAGTTCTTCTAGTTGCTTACTAAGCTGGGATATTTGAGTAAATTGGCTTGTTTACTTCCATTTGTTTTGGGATATATGTTGATTGAGATTCACTTTTTTGGGATCCAAATGTGAGCATCCTGCTTGTGATTGTTCTAGTTTACAGGATCATCGCAAGGAGTATTTGGCATGACGACCCGCATTTTGGTTGGTTGGAGATTCGGGGATATTTAGCATTACACTCATCTGTGTATACTTTGCATCGCCTTATATGTCCTAAGATGGCCAGTTGCCGAAAGTATGTCGCGAAAGTTTGACCAATCAATATTAGTAGTAATGGAAACATGATCAGTGCAATTGTGTAGCTTATCACCATGATAATTTGCACTGATAATATTGCTAGTACAAGCAGAAAGCATGTATCCACCTATCACGATCATAACTTTGTTATTCTTTGGCCTACTTCTAATTGCTTTGAATACAGCATAACATGAAGGAGGCTGATATCTGGATTCTCCTTTTCACGGTTGAACTACATGATAGACGGGAAAATAAGTTGCGAAGTTGAAACGGACATCATGGAGTCCAAAAATGCAAATGTCACCGCTCCTAGTGCTTGACATGTATAACTAACGGCCACTTGCACCTATTTGCTTGATTTAAGTTGTTTGGCTGGAATTTCATAGAAAATGCTTTGTGGACATTGATCAGTGCTGCAGCAACTTAGCCCCTCTGGCCTTTCTTTCACTTAAGGAATGGTTGCTATTGATTTTTTTGTGGAGTTCATTGCTAAGTTTGTTTCAGAGCTACAACAAATCTCCTTTTCTGTGCTCCCGATGGTCCTTTCACCTGAGCTTCTTCCTACAGGGGCCTATTTAGAATCTGTTTCCCTCGGTTAGATATTTTTTATTAATAATCATGGTGACGCAGTATTTACCGGCTTCACTTATATATTCTCTGTTCTTTTTACTGCTTGGACAGACATATATAAGAAGAACATCTTCTTTGTGACGGTTTCAAAAAATGCCAGCATCACAAGCATTGTTCAGAATTTATTCCGAACTAAAAGTGGCAATATACAGTATGAAAAGGAGGATGAAGCACGGATGCAGTTGAAAGGTTTTCTGGAGAAAAGGAAAGAAACAGGTCCGATATTGTTGGTCCTAGATGATGTGTGGCCTGAAGGCGAACCTATTATTGAGAAGTTCAGGTTCGCTATCGAAGGATTCAAAATTTTGGTTACATCCCGGTCGGTATTAAGGAGCATCAATAGAGTCACATACACATTGAATCCGTTAAAGGAGCAATATGCGATGTCTCTTTTTCGCCACTTCGCATTTCCAGCAGATTCAAGGAGTTGTTATGTGCCAGATCTAGAAATTGTGAAGAAGGTTAGCATTTGCAAATAATTTACGATGCTGTGAAAACTTATGGTTACAATGTGAACATAGACTGAGAGACTCTGCACTACAGTTTACAGCGACCAATAATTTGCAATCTCTTTAGTGCCTCACAAACCTAGGTAAATAGAATGGAGAAGATGCAAAACATGGAAGTGAAGTCCGGAACTCCAATTCACATTTTAAGCTTCAATGCAAGTGTTTCTTCACAATGAGAAACGCACACAAGCATACAGATCCATAACATCCGGTCATGGCTTTCGGCTTATTGAAGTAAAAACGTGTATCAACGAAATGGTCTTATGTGCCAAAAGTAGGAAGTGTTTGACAATGCGTTTAACTCTTGAACTTAGTTATCGATAGATTTGCTCTTATTCTATTAGCATCATGCTATACTTTCCGTTTGTAATTTGAATTTTCTGGTCGCATTGATCCTTGTGCTCTAAGACGCTTCTTTGTTTGTTTGTTTCTTTTAACCATAACTGACCCTCTTTGGTAGCACTGCTTGTAGATAGTGGAAAATTGCAACGGATTTCCGCTGGCCCTTATAGTGGTTGCTCAATCACTCCGTGGGCAGCCTGAGGTGACCTGGAGAATAACACTGGATGAATGGTCTAAAGGGCAGTCTATTATTGACTCCAGCATTGATCTGCTAAATAAGCTCAAAACCAGCGTAGTTGCCTTGGATGAGGTCAAGAAAAAGCCAGATCTCAAGAACTGTTACCTAGACCTAGGATCTTTTCCAGAAGATCAAAGGATCCCAGCCATTGCTCTTCATGATATGTGGGTGGAGCTGTACAACCTAGATGAAGAGAACATGTATACTTATGCTAACCTCGTGGAACTCGCGATGCGCAATCTTGTTAATCTCGTGCCCACAAGGTTTAAATTCTTTCTTCCTTATTGTCTTCGTAATTAATTACCATTTTGTTTTTGTTTGATATTCTTTCACCCATAAAGTTCAATAAGCTGAACAATACTGCAAACTGCATATTTAATGCAATAGATAGGACAGTACTTCAAGATTTTGATATGTGGAAGCAGTGTTAGGATTTAGGTATTTGCTACAACCGTATGCTTAATGATTGCTCCTTTTCCTTAACTTACAAAAATCATGCTTAATCACAGCATAGGTGCAAGTAATCTCTATGACTTTTGCAATGGGCAATACATTACGCAGCATGATCTGCTGAGAGAGCTGGCTATCTACCTGAATAACCAAGAACCCATAGAACTGCGGAAAAGAGTAATTCTGGAAATTACAGGGAATAAGCTTCCCAAATGGTGGGTTGCAAAGAGGGAGCAACCGATCAATGCCCGCCTATTATCTATTTCTACAGGTTTGAATACGAACACTTCTACTTTATATTCCTCCGTAAATGGATGGACTTCTAAATAGAATTTGTTTGTTTAATTCACAACTCACAACTAACAAGGTATTGGTTGCAGATGAAGCATTCTCCTTAAGCTTGGACAGCATCCAACTACCCAAAGTTGAGGTTCTAATACTGAACTCCCGGACAAAGAATTACTCCTTACCACTGTTCGTGCAGAAACCAGGTCAACTTAAGGTTTTAATCATCGCAAATTATGGTGGCTGTCCTGCAGAACTAAACAATTTTTCAGAAGTTGATTACTTATCCAATCTTAAGAGAATCAGATTCGAGCATGTTTCGATTTCTTCCCTTGGTACATCATTAGTAAAACTGAGCAAATTGAAGAAAATGTCGTTGATAATGTGCGAGATTGGAAAGGCTTTCGAGAACTGTGTCAGTATGTTTCCGGATCTTGTGGAGATTGAGATAGCCTATTGCGCTGATTTAGTGGAATTTCCTGTTGAACTATGCAACATTGGTCATCTTAAGAAGCTGAGCATCACGGAATGTAACGAGCTGAGTGCACTTCCAGAGGCATTGGGAGCGCTGACAAGTTTGGAAGTATTGAGACTTCATTCCTGTACAAAGCTTGAAGGAATACCAGAGTCCATTGGGAACCTCCATAAACTGAAATCTCTTGATATATCCGACTGTGTTAGCATGAGTAAGATGCCAGTGCGAATGGGTGAGTTGTGTGACCTAAGGACACTCTGCATGAGTGGATGCTGGGGGTTATCTGAGTTACCGCAATCAGTAGAGGCTCTACATCAGCCATTAAAGGTAATATGCGATGATCAGACTGCCAAACTGTGGCGGTTACTTGACTATCCTCCTGCCAAGCTGGAGTTGCTTGTGGTAGAAGAAGCCAAGAACTTAACTTGGCTTCACAGAAGCCTGTGAAGCCAAAGCTCTTCTTTAAAGTTCAGTCTTGTTCAGAAGAGCAGCAATAATACGCCAATGAGTCCTGGGACAAGGGTAATGTTTGTCAATCCAAGCTTTCTCCTCCTAAGGCACACATCACGATCATTCCTCGAAATTGCTCTGCTGCTTTTAATCATGGCAAGTTTCGTTCTCTTTGGTTTCTGTTTTTTAATACGCCAATGAGTCCTGGGACAAGAGTAGCAATAATATGCCAATGAGTCCTGTGAGGTAGCTGTTTTATATATCCACCACCGTTGTATTATTTGATCAACAGAAGATTGTGTATGTCGGATAAGTATTTCAATACACGTTTAACTCCTCCCTTATTTTCGAATCCCACGATTAGCAAAATTTATTGTTTGGCTAACATGTAGCAATGTGGCAAGTCAGGTGCTTTCTTGCGATGCAAAGATCTGGGTTCCAGCAAGAACTTTAAAGCTTAGTTACCAGAAAGCGAAATAATATCTTTCTTGTTCATAGGCATCAATAAGCATCGACGAAAATATAAGGTTGGGTTGAGTTAATGGCCATTCCAATCGTCCAAATCCATTCTGAAATCGGATCACCACACGTGCAGCCTAAATGAAGAAATGCTTTTGCCATCGTAGACAGAACTATTTTACTTGGAAATTTGAGGACAGTAAAGTAGGAATGGACATGGTCAAAAGAGTTTAACCATAGTACCGTACACCAATTGATGTCTTGTAAGAAAAATTCTACCGCGGTTCTCAGTTGTGTGAAGAAATACATTCCTAGAACAGGATCTCTGCTATTCCACCTATCCAGAAAAGAACGAAATGTAGCAAATACCGTCGCCAGTTTCTCCACGATGCAGCAGGAAGGGCTTAAAAATTAACAGCATCTAGAGGGGGTTCACTTGGTAAGACAATGCAAGTTACTAATCTCCATCTCCATGAACTGCAGTGCACCCACACAAGCGAAGAAAAAAAGACGGCATACCCTGAGGGTGAGGGAGGGAAGAGAATAGAGTGACAGAGATAAAGAAACTGTGTGTGTGTCTCCTTGGTAATGTTGTCTTGCTTTATACAAAGTGAGCAGTTACAGAAAAAGAAGAGAGCAAAGGCCAATCGTTATTACTGATCACTACTGAACACACAAATAATATCCGATTATAATTAACATTGATTATTGCCAAAAGATTAACTCTTGATGACTAAATTCCGAGGTATAGTGTCCCTGTAGTTGAGACCGCCAAATTTAGTTGGAGATTGACTCATTCTATTTGATTGCAAAGAGAAAGATCTTCTAATTACCTTTTAAGAAGTTAGATTGTTTGATACAGGGAACAAATTCCCGAGAGGGATTAGGGTGTGTTCTTATGCAGAAGGGGAAAGTGATCGCTTATGCATCACGGCAGCTGAAAACCCACGAGAGGAATTATCCAACGCATGATCTAGAGCTGGCAGCAGCGGTATTTGCCTTGAAAATTTGGAGACATTACTTGTATGGTGCAACTTGTGAGATTTATAAGGATTACAAAAGTTTAAAATACATTTTCACGCAGAAGGAACTTAACATGCGGCAGAGAAGGTGGTTAGAACTTCTTAAAGATTATGATTGCTGTATATTATACCACCTCTGGAAGGCGAACGTGGTAGTTGATGCCTTGAGTAGAAAGAAAATCAAGAATTTAGCTTCCATGATTACCCAACAGAAGGCAATTGTAAACGACCTGAACAAACTCTAAATTGATGTGCAAGTGAGAGGAGAAGGGAGTAGTAGCCTATTCTAGATGGAAATTCGACCTACAATACTGGATCGAATTAAAGAAGCCCAAAGTCAAGACGAGAAGTTACTCAAGATTCAAAAGGGGTTCGAAAAGAACGACAAGGAGGATTTCAGTTGTGATGGGGAAGGAATTTATAGATATGAAGATCGGGTGTATGTTCCACCTAAGGATGAATTAAGAAGGAAAATTTTGACAGACGTAGACAATTCTAAGTACTCAATCCATCCAAGAAAGACGAAGATGTATCGAGACTTACGACAAAGTTGCTGGTGGCTGAGCATGAAAAACGAAATATCAGAGTTCGTATCAAAATGCATGACCTGTCAACATGTGAAAATTGATCATAGAAAGATGGCTGGACAACTGTAGCCATTACCTATTCCGGAATGGAAGTGAGACCATATTACCATGGACTTCGTATCCGGATTACCCCGAACATCTAGTAGAAATACATCTATTTGGGTGATAGTAGATCGATTAACCAAGACGGCTCAATTTATTCCTATAAAAGAAGGGGATACGGTGGAATGACTAGCCCGAATCTATATCAAAGAGATAGTTAGTCGATACGGTGTGCTCGTTACCATTGTATCTGATCGGGATACAAAATTTACCTCCCGATTTTGGAAAAGTTTCCAGGAGGAGTTGGGGACCAAACTGAGCATGAGTACAGCGTTTCATCCACAAACGGATGGCCAATTTGAACGAACGATCCAAATTTTGGAAGATATGTTAAGAGCTTGTGCCGTAGACTTTGGAGGAAATTGGGATGAACAATTACAGTTAATTGAATTTTAGTATAAAAACAGTTATCAGACAAGTTTAGTATGGCCCCGTACGAAGCATTGTATGGTCGAAGGTGTGGTACACTGATTTGCTGGGATGTGGTCGGAGAGAGGGGGTTATCTCGTACCGAGTTAGTTAAAGAAATGGAGGATAAGGTTAAAATTATACAAGACAGGTTTCGTACCGCGCAGAGTAGGCAGAAAAGCTATGCTGATAAAAAACGGAGAATGCTAGAATTAGAGGTAGGTGACCTCGTATTTCTGAAGGTGTCGCCGTGGAAAGGGATTATGCGGTTTTGAAGAAAAGGAAAATTAAGCCCTGGATTCGTTGGACCATTTAGGATCTTGTCAAGGATTGAAGTGGTAGCATATAAACTTGAACTACCCCCGAAATTAGGACACATACACAATGTGTTCCATGTATCTATGCTGTGGAGTATGTTCCAGATCCGGCACACGTGATAAAGCTAGAATCAGTAGAGATTCGTGACAACCTATCCTACCAAGAAATACATGTAGAAGTGGTCGATAAAAACGAGCAAGTGCTCTGTTCTAAAGTAGTACCAGTGGTCAAGGTGATCTGGAAGAACCATGCAGTAGAAAAGGCCACTTGGGAGCCTGAAGCTCTGATGCAGCAAAATTATCCTCACTTATTTTCAGATTGAGGTGCGTTAATTTCAATTTCGTGGGCAAAATTCTTTTAGGGGGAAGGATGTAATACCCCTGTTGTTAAAATTAATTAATTAATTAATTAATTAAAAATTAAAAAAAAAAGAAAAGAAAAAGGTGGTTAGATTTCGTGGCTGCCCAAGACAGCCACAAACAAAAGGGGAATGACACTTCTCATTTCCAAGAGGTGGAGTGTATGCATGGAGAGATAAGTGGAGTGTGAGGTGGCATGGGGAAATGCTTACCCTGGATAGTTGTTGGAGGGAGAATAACGGAAAATGAAGAAGGGATCATGGAATGACTTCAACTAAGAAGTCATAGAGAAAATAAAGAGGAAGAAGACCCAAGAAACAGAGATTGATTTGGAGATAAATTGAGGAAGATAGGGACTACCAAAGTTAGGAAACAACCAAGGTGCAGTGTGCGAAGCTGTGCGCCGTGGCTGATTGAGAGGGAATTTGAGGAAACTCCAAAACTAATATTGTGAAAGGCCAAACCAAGAAGTTGTAGGAGGGGAAGCAAGGAAGAGATTCCAACAAACAAAAGGTAATTATGCCAAGAAACGAAGAAGTTACAAATCTCCAAAGTGAGGTAATAATCAGCTATACTTGTGTGTGTTCTTGGTGTTTTGGTATGTGTTCTTGATGGAGATTAGGGCTGAATTGATTATGTTATGTTAAATTAAATTATGGAGTTAGATAGGTGGAAATGAAGTGAGATCAAATTGGTTTAAATGGAATTTGAAGTGGAATTAAATAGGTAATGAGATGAGTAAGCATAAAATGCATGTATAAGTGAAGAAGGGGAATTATTTCTAGGCATGAAAATCTAAAGAATGCAACTTGAAGTGTGGAAAGTGATGAAAAAGTATAAATTTGATCCAAAAGTGATGAGTAGTGACTGTAAATGTCGCTAAAAGTCTTAGCCTCTAATTGATTTCAAACTTTATTTTTGAAACATGGTTTTAAAATATAATTTGGCCGAACACAAAAGAGAAACTCATATTCTTTTTAAAAGATATACCTACTGTAAAATTGTTGGATATTTTGGAGTTTTTGAACAATGTTAAATATATTTATAATTAAAATAAAATTTCAAAATTTTAAAAATATCAAATAAATGTATTTTAATCTAAACATTTTACAGAAACTTTATGCAACTGAGTCACTTTAGTGTCTAAAATTTCATGACATTTGGAGGCTGATTCGTATTTTGAAAAAAATTAGTTCCCTAACGCTTGGTTTGGTTACCCGGGTGGGGTTTCCAAACAAAAATTTCACCCAATGACTTTTTAGTACAAAACTTAGTTTACATTATTTTAAAAAGAATATTTTGAGTCAATTGACAGTGTTTATTGGTGTAGAAATCGTCAGGGGGTGTTTCAGTAATTTTACCTATGGTTAGGGGCGTTTCTGTAATTTTACCTATGGTCAGGGGCGTTTCGGTAATTTTCCACACCCGGTGAGGAATCTTGCAGAAACTCATGGTTAAGCAGTAAGGATTATAAAGAGTTGGAAAATTGAGTTTAGATGCGCACAAGATGGGCAGTAGTGCGGCTAATGCACCTTATGGGTTATGGCAAATCCGGTTAATAGATTAGCTGTAATAAGTGGGAGACAGATGAGCTGTAAAGGAGAGGGGAGGTAAGGTAAGCATGTTTTTGTATTTTAGGGTGGTCTAACAAGAAGTCTTTTATTTGATAGGTGGTTCCATTGCTGAGAAAATCAGGAAACAAGGAGTTTGTCGGCTATAAAGCCAACAGGTAAAGATAGTGCGATTCTGATATGATATATGTTGTTTTGCTTGGCATACCATGTTGATCATGCTCGTGTTGAACTAATATATTTATGTTGGAATATCGGTTGAGTTTATGAAGCAGTACTTCTTGTTGACTTGTGCTGTTGAGGACTTAAGGTAGAATGAATTCTCTTAGTCTACCTGACAATGAGCCTGGAAGCGTTGTTGAAGACTTACAACCGAAGATACTCTCTAAGTCTGCTCCTTGATGAAAATCATTCCCTAATCTGGATAAGACTGAAATGAACACCCGTATGAAGGGGCATCATTAAGTGGAGGGCCAATGAAGGGAAGTAATTGGCGGTCAGTGAAAAAGTGAATAACTGACAAAAAGAGGATGAAGCGCGCTAGAGTCTGCCGTGTCGTGTCATGTTGAGTCAAGTCAAGTATGCATCTCAATTGATTTTATTTGATGTTGCAGAATTTATTATCTCGTTATTCTCATGATGTTGATGCTTTAGTGTCTCTTTTGCATTGCACTTGCATAGTCCATGAGTCTGTCCAAGTGGAAATGATGATGTTCTGTTGGGCTTGAGCCACTCAGTCTGAACTAAGGTGATGCAGCAAGAGGATTGTAAATGTTCGTTCTTGGCATTCTTAAATCCTTTGCCTTCATTGAAAATTCATGATCAATTCTCCTCAAATTCGAGAGGATTGTACGTTATACTCCTCGTACCATCCTTACCTGGCGATTTGCGCTCATTCCTTATCTGATGTGTTTTTCAGGTACTAGGTTTGAACAAGGTGAGACTTCGGGGAAAGGTAAAGAAAAATTATGCTGAGGTCCTGTGAGAAAATATTTACATCGCCACGCAGATTTAAATTTGGGTGTACATATTAAGTTGTTTTATATTATGCCATTTTCGCTGCGACACGATGTGTACTATTAAGGAAAATTTTTGTAAGGACGTGTTGTAATGTTTTCTTCATGATCTTAAGGTTGTAGTTGCTATGTGTTATGTTTAAAGCTGTAACGTTGACAAGATTGACATCTCAGCTCCGGTGACGTCACTTGGGCTGGGGGTGTCACACTTATAATTTTGTAGTATGCATACTCTTGTAATAAGCAACTTGAATATTTCACTTAATGTTATGACATAACAAAGTTATATGTTAACTTACTCCTTCATCCGGTTCATATAGTGTTTATGTAGTTTTAGTGTAATCGAAAGCATAATGTAACAGTCTCGTGTTGTCATTTTAATGTACTAATTTCTTTAAACTTTCTCTATACAAAGTCAATTTATTATTATTAGTTATGGATAAATTATGAGCCATTGGTGGTTGCGGTGGACACCGAGCTACGTCCACGCCGGCGCCTCCTACCTTGGTATTGCCTACTGATGACGAGGCATATAGCACGAGCATCCAGCAGACTCGGCCCCAGCCGCAGTTGTAGCAATAGCCACAGCCCCAGCCCTCCCAGTTGCAAGCTGGTTCTCCTTCTCCTATGGGTTCAACAACATGAGGTATATTTGATATTAGCATTTAGTCATAATGTGAGACTTATATTTAAATTATATTTGAACTACATCAATGTTGGTATTTTGCTCGATCTCGTCAAGGTCGTGGATCCACACGCGGGGTGCGCAACGATCCTTAGTGAAAGTAGGGAGTTACTCTCACCGAGTATGGTCAATAAGTAACAAAAACACATAATGAAGTACTTGACACATTACTGATTCCGATAGTTATTAATGTTCACTTATTTAATGATATTAGTGCTATTCTTTATCAGGATCTTGGAGTGTCCTGCAAAAATGAAGATCAACGTCCTTATGAAAGGCTACTTTTTTTAGCCATTACTGTCCTGGAAGAACTGGGATGCCGAGACGAGGGAGGCCTTGTAAGAAGAGTGGCTGGTATGGTTTTCCTTTTTGTTAGCTAATATTTGTTTATTTAAACTAATCTTACTATTTGTGGAATTGGATCCTTTGTAGAAGGGGTTCGAGTTTGAGTCGCTTGAGCAACAGGCTTTTTTTGCTTACATCGCTAAAAATTACCGGTAATGGCTAAACGACTCATGGGAGCGGGGAAGTTACTGCCAGAGGGTGCCCTGATGGAGAAGTGGAAGGGGTATCCTCCTAATTGGATCTCACAATTTGTATAGGGGCAGATCGTTGATAGGTGGATCACAAATCCAGCTTGGGAGGTGAAGAGTAAGAGTAGGAGGGACAATAGAAAGGATCAGGATCCTACGTGCACGGGGAAGGAGGGGATATTGCCTCATTACGTCATTCGACAAAAGAATGCGGCTAAGAATCCGCACCTAGAGAAGGATGAGGTGTGTGCTTTAATGTACATGATGACACACGTGAGAAAGGAGGATAAAGATGATGCACATCAGGTGGGGGACTTGGTTTTAGATGTTGCTCGGCAGATTGTTGTAAGATACAAATTAATTTATTTATAGTTAAAATTTCGGCTATGTATTCGATGTTTGTTGCCTTAATGTCTTCAACGTCAAATCACTATTTTACAGGGCTCGTATGCATAGGACAGGGATTCTAGGCAGCAGTTCAGACAACCATCAGCGTCCACGAGTACAAGTACAAGTACTGGGGGATTGAAGTGGTGGTTGGGATACACCGGTGGTCGTCAATAGACCGAAATGAGGTGTATGAGGCCTACCTAAGGCAATTGTACGTGCCATGATAGGAGCGTCTTCACCCCTGTTGCCCCTTCACAGACACAGACATCGATCGTAGAGCAAAGGTTACACCCGAATAATGTTCATCGCATTGCTGAGGAATAGTTCAAGATGATCAGGGCTTAGGATCAGGTACAAAATAATTATTTTATGACGTTAATATATACATGAACTAACCACAATATATAATTATTATGGAGATTAATGCGTCCGTGCCTTTACCTGCAGGATATTGTTGCTGGATATTGAGCCGGATCCGAATGACAGTGCTCCCATGGACAAGGACAATCAGCAGGATCCGAATCCTCATCTCGACGACCCTTGAGCCCTTCCCCTCTTCCCTTCCCATGCCCTCTTGGACTTGTGCTCCCTCCCTTCCACTATTTATATCCCTATCCCCCTCCCGCTCTTATCCCCACCTTTTTTATATTTGTTTCACAGTTCTGAACTAACTTTGTATATTTTTATTTTTGATTAGTATAGAATTTGAAATTTTGACACACACACACACATTGTGTTTTAGGGTTAAATAATTGCTAATTGATTAGTAATTATTTAACCCTAATGTGGATTCAGAATTGAGTGCTAGAATTGTGATTATAGGTTTGAATTTAAATCACAGATTTGGGTATTAAAAAAATTAAAAATTTATTTTTAGCAACGAATTTTATTCCGTCGCTAAAAGTCATTGTATTTTAGAACTTATAGCGATGGATACGTTAAAAGATTTATCGACAGACTTTTAGTGAAGGAAATTCCAGCGATAAATGTCCATTACTTATTGCGACGGGCTTTTGGCGACGGAAGATCCGACGATAAAAGGCCACCGATAAACTTTTAGTGATAGGGAATTCTGTCACTAAATAATTTCTGAAATTAATAATTTTCAAAAAGAGAAATTAAACTAAAATATAGAAAATATCTTAAGCACAGAGCGTCCGTTGCTAAATTAACTTATTGTCCGTCACTAAAAGTTGATGTTTTGGCGATAGATTTCCAAATTTCGTTGCCAAACTTTTAGCGACGGGTGTCTGTCGTTGAAAGTCTGTTGCAACAGAATTAGGACTTTTTGTGACAGAATTGCCCGTCGCTAGAAGTCCCTTTTCTTATCGTGGGAGACATTTTCGGGGGGGACATTTTTTGGGGGGAACAGGGAAGCAGTAAGAGGGCAATGTGTGTGTATGCGCGTGCGCTTGCCTGTGTAGGTGTTATGCTTGCGTAATGTGTGTGTGGAACGAGGGGTGCCCGCCAGCCGTGGTGTGTGCGGTGCAAGTGCTTGGACACGGAGGGTGTGTAGTGCATGATGTGTGTATAAGGGGCTGTTGTGCGTCCATGGTGCACACTGTGTGTTTGTATATGAATTGTATGCATGTAACTTGTGTGCATACAACAGTGTGTGTTTGTGTGAATCTGTGCATGTGTTGCTGTGTAAGTGAACAATGTGTACTTGGGTTACAACGTATGGTATGTGTGTGAATCTATATTGTGTGGGCTGTAGGATGGCAATCAGATCCGCACCTGGGGTTTCTGACCCGCTTCGACTTGTTACGAGCAGGTTATATTGACTTTGACAGGGTTATGAGATGTATATGGTATTTAAATTTTTAACCCGCATTAGGTTAAAGTCGGGTATGGTATTCTGCTCAATCCACCCAGTACTCGAGTCGTCCCGTGACCCGTACTCGCCCTGGTATACTAATCCTAAACTACTATGCATCAGCTAATCTCAGTTGTCCATAATATATATATATATATATATATATATAATATATATATAATATATATATATAAGTATGTATGTATGTATGTATGTATATGTATATGTATGTATATAATTGTCTCACCTAACACTACATTTTCTCCTTCTCTCTATCGACTCTACCCAGGCCACTGCCTTTTTATTCTATCCCCCGCACCATTAACGGCAAGCCCCCCACAGCCACAAACTACCTGCATCTCACCACCACCTAACCGATCATTCACCGCCATCACCACCACCTATCAGTCGACCTAACGTCATAATCACCACCTTCACCTCAACCAAACACTGTCACCACCCTCTCCGCCATCACCACCACGTAGTGATTGTATGCTGTAGTTGTCGGTAGGGGTGTTGTGTGCTTGAATTTTTGGGGCTACAAAGAAGATCAGGGCTGGGTCAGCTTTTCTTAACTAGCTTAGGACCGGTGATGGTATTGTACTCATATGAATCGGGGGCGAGGCAGGGTAGGGTCTGCCGGTCAGGCAAGGCTAAGTAGGGTTTCAGAACTATTAGGGCGGCTACGGATTATAAAATCCGCACCGGACCATCCCCGTTGCCATCCCTAGTGGACTGTGTATGTGTATATGCCTAAGGTTTTCTATGTATACGTGTGTATAAGCGTGTGTATGTTGCTCTGTGTGTGTGTGTGAGTGTGTGTGTGTGAGAGAGAGAGAGAGAGAGAGAGAGAAGCGTGTGCATAGAACATAGTGTGCAGATGTGTTCTTGAGTGTGCGTGTGTGCACGCACGCATGTTCTTGAGTGTGCGTGTAATGCAATGTGTATGTAGGTGTTTAGGAGTGGAATGTAAATTGGTATAATTGGGGGTGGGGGTGTGTGTGAATGTGCACGCGCGCGGGGGCGTAAGAGAGAGAGAGAGAGAGAGAGAGAGAGAGAGAGAGAGAGTATGTGTGTGTGTGTGTGTGTGTGTACATGTTGTTTTTAAGTTGGAACAGCTTGTCTTGATCTAGGAGCTTAGAAATAGAAAGTGTGAGTGTCGCTAAAAGCCATTAGTTTTATAAGATTTTCAAACCTTATTTTTAGAAAGCAGTTTGTGGCCTGATTTTGGCCAAGTGCAAAAGAGCAAACCCTATTATTTTTGAAAGATCTATAATGTGAAATTTTCTGAGATTTTTCCGTGTCCGTGAAGGACAACAAATGATTTTATCTGAAATAAGGGTTTTCAAATTATTTAAAATATCAAATTAGATTATTTTTGCCTGAAAGTGTTACGGTAATCTTTTACTGCTAAAATCTTTCAGTGTTATAAGTTTCAAGGCTTTTGAGCATCATTTGTTATGTGTAAGGACTTTAGTTGCATTGTGCATGGTTTCGAGCCAAAGGGAGTTTTTGGAGTAAAAGAATCGTTTCAAAGGACTTTTTGACATAATTCAGCCTAATACATATCGGGAACTGTTTTGAAATGTTTTGCAACTAATTATGGTCGTGTTGGCCGCTAGGGGTATTTTGGTAATTTCACATATCCCAAGGGGTGGTTTGGTAATTTCATATCTGAAGAGGGTGGTTTGGTAACTTCACATATTTGAAGGGTGATTATGGCATGTACACGTGTGTGGGTGTACACACAGTGGTAAGTAATTAAGTTTGTAATCACGAGTTGTCAGCCAGTGTAGGTGTGTGGATGCGTAATAGGTTTAGAAGGCTGAGAGTGAAATAGCTTGTGGGGAGAAGATAGGATTCGAGTTAAACGGTTTTGGAAGAAGCGGAGATTAATGCGTAGAGAATTAGCTCATTCGAGAGGAGAACAAAACGGCTTTCATGGTTCTTTTAGCCATGAGGGAATGCTGCGCAACCATGCTGTAATGTGTGTGTTTGTCTATTTGAACTGTGTGCGTTGTGTGTGGACTATCTGAGTGTAATGTGTGTGAGTATTGCAGTGTGTATTAGTATAAATCTGTGCATGAATAGTGTATGCTTGGGTGCGTTTTCGTGTTACAGGGGTAAAGTACGTGTGTGCATGTGTAATGTGTGGGCTGTGTATATGCATATCCATGTGTGCTGCAATGTGTGTGTGTGTGTGTGTGTGTTTGTGTGTTGTGTGTTAAGCTGATCAGTGTGTGTGTGTGTGTGTGTTAAGCTGCTCTCTGTGTGTATATGTTGTTGCGTGTGTCCGTGTCACACACACACACACACACACACACACACACACACACACACACACACACATATATATATATATATATATATATATATATATATATATATATGTAGCAATGCATATAAAGGGGTTGGAGTAGTAATTGTGAGTGGTGAAATGTGCGTGGGTGTGTATAAAACAGAGAAGTGTGTGCATAGAGCAAATTGTGTAGGTGTATTATTGAGAGAGTGTTTATGTGTGTGCGCGTGTGAGTGTGTGTCTAATGGAGTGTGTATATAGGTGCTTAGGAGTGGAATGTGTTTGCGTAATTAGTGTATGTGAGTGTCTGTGGTGTTTAAGTGTATGCGTGCATGCATGTGTGTGTGGTGTGTGTGTGAAACAGTGTGTGTATTTGATCTCGGAGTTTAAAAACAAAAAGTGTAAGTGTTGCTAAGTCTTTAGTTTTTTTAAGATTTTCAAACCTTATTCTTAAAAGACAGTTTTTGCCCTGATTCTGGCCACGTGTAAAAGAGTAACCCCATTGTTTCTAAAAGGTATACAATATGGAATTTTCTGAGATTTTTCCGTGTACGCGAAGGACGACAAATGATTTTACCTGAAAAGGGGGGTTTGAAATGATTTAAAGTAGCAAACTAGATTATTATTACCTGAAAATTTTACAGTAATCTTTTACTGCTAAAATCTTTCAGTGTCCAGAGTTTCAAGGCTTTTCAGTGTCGTGCATTATATCTAGTGACTTTGGTTGTGTTGTGCGCGGTTAAGAACCAGACGGAATTTTTGGAGTAAAAGAATTTCAAAGAACTTTTTCGCATGATTTCAGCCTAATACATATTTGGTACTGTTTTGAAATATTTTGAAATTATTTATGGCCATGTTGGCCACTAGGAGTATTTTGGTAATTTCACATATCTAAAGGGGATGGTTTGGTAATTTCATATCTAAAGAGCGCGGTTTGGTAACTTTACATATCCGAAGGGTGATTATGGTGTGTACACGTGAGTGGGTTTACACACAATAGTGAGTAATTAAGTTCATAATTACCAGCTGTTTGGCGGTGTAGGTTTGTCGATGCGCAGTTGTGGTGGTGCTTGGATTGGTGTTTGTGATGGCCATGGTACTGGCTAGACCTGGCAAACGGTTCGACCCGTCGGGTACGGGTAAAACCCGATCGGGTCCGGGTAAAAACGGATCGGGTAATTTATGCCCGGGTTTTTTCGGGTACGATTTTCTGAAAACCGTACCCTACCCTAGCGGGTAGGGTATTACCCGCGGGTAAATAATTAAAATTCTCATTTTTTTACAATTATTTTTTGGATATTTTTTCCCTTCATTTATTATTACAAGAACAACCACCATTTTCTTATTAAAATTCTTACAATTATCACTTCACTGATTTCATTTTCGTCACAATTATCTCCACTCTCTTCTTTACTCTCACTCTGTAAGATCCATCACAACAAACAAATATATATCTTCCAAATCGAAAAAAAAATTACCTAAAATCTACAATCTATACAATATTAACATTAACAATGCCAATTACACAGCACAAAATAAAAAGACAAGATTCAATCTCACTTGTGTTGATTCCACGGATCAAACAATTACATACCAAACAAGTACCAAAAAATATCAAAAAACAAAATCTATTAACAATAAATTTTTTATACGATTTGTGACGGTGGAAGTCGATCTGATTTGTGACGGTAAAAGTCGATCTGTGACCGTGGAAGTAGATCCGTGATGGTGGAAGACCGGAATTGGCCCGTGGAGGAGGTCATGCCGTCAGCGATGTCGCTGTCGATGTGTTAGAGACTGAGAGGAGAAAGGACGGTGGAACCTTCGATCTGCGGCGGCGACAGATGTGGGCTTTCCGATCGGCAGCAGAAGAGTGATGTGGTTGAGTGGCCTTAGATAGAGTGAGGGATGAAGGGGTTGACGGTGGTCGCTGGTCTCGGTCACCGGTGAATCTCGAGTGAGGGGCTGCGCCGCCTTGAGTCGGCGTGAGATTGAGAGAGAAGATGAAAATGAATGGTTAGAGCTAGGGTAAAAAAGCATCTCCTTTTATATATAGCCTGAAAAACGGGTATGCGGGTAAACCGTATCCGACCCGCATTTACCCTAAAATTACGGGTCGGGTCGGGTACAGGTCAGATTTCGGCGGGTATTGAATATTGGTACCCGTACCCGGTATTTTGGACTGGGTAAGATCCGGGTAACGGGTACGGTCTCTTTTTTGCCAGGTCTAGTACTGGCGCTCGTGCTGGTAGTAGTGCTTGTGATGATGATGATGTTTTTCGTGATGATGATCCACGCTTCAGTTTCTTCAGTAATCCAGCCATATTTGACACTAAACTTTTTTACTAGATTGGAAAATAAAATTAGTAAGAGTAACTAAATACACAAGTATAAGAGCAATAATTAGTAATTAGAAATAACAATTAAAAGAATTAAAGAGTAACAAATGAATCATTGAGGGTAATTCGAAATTGGAGAGAGTTAGTAATTAAAAAGAATTTAGTAAAAGTAATTGATAAATATAAATTCACTAATTACTAATTACTAGACAAAAAAAATAGAGAGTAACAAATTAATAAGAGGAGTGGTTAGTAATTAGAATTTAGCAAGAGTAGTAATTAGTAAACAAGAGTAATAATTAGCAAGAGTACTAATTAGTAAATAAGAGTAGTAATTAGCAAGAGTAGTAATTGGAGAGGGAAATAGTACCAAAGCTTATAGAAATGTAGAATGTTTATATAAGAGAGAGTAAGAAGATTGTTGTGAAAAATTAGAGAGAAATGGTGTGAATTTATAAATTTTTGAAACTTCACAAAAGACCAAAATACCCTTAAAAACTATCTGTTTATAGTTGTTGGAGAGGGTAAGAGTGTAAAAACCCTTAAAAGAGTTGAAAAAATTAAGTTAGACAAAAATACCCTTCAAACTAGCCGTTATTTTGCTGTTGGGGGGGTAAAAGTGAAATTTAGGGGGAAAAAAGGGGAATAAAACCGTTGGGGGGAAAGGGATGAAAATCTGAAATTGAAAATGGTGGAATCGGGCCAGATCCGGGCCAAACCTGAGCCGGGCCAATCCCGGGCTTCGGTTCGGGCTGGGCCCGAGCTTTTTCTTGGATTTTCTGGCCTGGTCCAAGCCCAGGCCCAAAGCCCTAATATATAGGGTCGTTACTGTTCATCCACGGGGCCGGGCCAGAAAAGGGTCGGGTTGGGCCAGCCTGCAGGCCGCCTGGCCCTTTTGACAACTCTATTATTGGGGTCTTTAGCAACGATCGGTGTGAGTGATAGTATTAGTAACCTTACCAACATTTGGTTTTTTTTTGTTTTGAAAGTGACCATAAGATACAATTCATAAAATGGGAGTGCAATAGAGAAATAAATAAAAATGATGTGGTGACTTTGAAAACTATAAGAAATTAGGGGTTATCATGTAAATTAAGCAAATTACCTCTAATTTTTTATTCATTTAATCAGTTAAATTTGTATAAGTAGAAAGTCAAAAAAGGAGAGAGAAACGGGAGAGAAAGCTGGAGAAATTAGAGCAATTAGAATCTCGATGGATTCATTTTTATTTTGATTACTCCGAGAGAGAGAGAGAGACAGAGAGAGAGAGTGAGCGTGTGTGTGTGTGTATGTGTGTAACGCCCCAGAAATCTGGAGCTCCGTCGCCTAGAACTCTCAGGTCGTTAACCTACCGGATCACATCAAACCTGTCAGACCTGTTCACCAACACATATTCCAAATCATCTAATTCAGCATCAACTCAGATTTCTTAAAACACTGGATCACAACTGCTTAGCTTAAACTATTACAACTTAGGTTCTTCACAAATTCAAATTTCCAAAGATCAAATAACAGTACCGACCCATGCAGGGGTCTTACTACACCGTGGTGATGGGCTCATCAGAATCTCACTCAGTCTCTAACCCATTCCCGAACAATCTACTACTGATCATCACCTGCAGAAAGGAGTCAAGCGAAGAGTGAGCTTTTAAGAGCTTCGTATAAGGACCAACAAAAGAATTATAAGACGATTCCAAGAATCCAACTGACAGAGATTTCCAGAATAATTCAAATGATCAAACTCAATGATTTCCAAATAGAATCAAGATTCATCAATAATAAGATACCAAAATCGCCAAATACAATCATAACGGGTCCCAAAACAATCAACAAAAGATCCTTTTCAAAGTCATCAATTCCAAGATACAATGATGGTTTTTCCAAAGGATTTCAAAACGTACACAGATCATCTGAGACAGTTCTTTCCAAAATACACTGAAGATTTCCCAAAAAGATTTCGACACGGGCACAAATTATTTTAGAGAATACTTTCCAGTCATCTCTGTAATAGTCACGGCAATATACAGAGCACATAAAAATCAAAAATCAATGTCAATCCTGGGCAATTACAATGCCATTCCGGTAAGCTAACAGAGTGTACACATGCATGATGTACCAGAATTATTACTAGTCCACTTGGGTACTAGCCTGCGTTTCCTGCAGGATTCAGATCAGCCTTATTACGCCCTCCCACATAACAGAAACCCAGGTCAACATAGAAAAATCAACAATATCAGTGAGCATTAACATGAGCTCAATTTATCAACCTCAATTCAGATTCCAATAACAATAATCATACTGACATAAGTCAGCATTTAGAATTTTCAGAAGAAATCTGAATTTTTAGAAGAAAATCACAAATACATAGCAAAACGATTGTGAATAATTATTGAATTTAAGCACAACAATTCAGAAGAACGAATACAAACAATTATTAAATTTGCTCAACATGCAATAATAACAAGCGAGCATCACAAGATTTCCAAATAGTTTATCAAGGTTCAATATTGGGTTTTTTGGCAATAACATGCTGATATTAATACATAATTCAAAGTTCGACATTAGCCGTAAGTATATCAAATGAGTACTTATGAGTACGAGTTATCAAAATAAGGGTTCAGACGAAAGTCCTTACCCGGGGTTAAGATAGAATCCCTTACCTGGATCTGTAGCCAAATAAAGTCCTTAATTTTAACCTAGATGAGATGATCAAATCATCAGATAATAGTCTACAGAATAATATTATAACTTAATACGGACTCACACATGATCCTAAAATGAACCTCCCTCACCGCGTATGTAAAATTACAAAAATGCCCTCTCAGACATAAATCATCGAAACGGCCTTCCCGTAAGTATAATCACCCAAATAACCCTATTGTATGTCAATTTACACAAAAATACCTTTCTTAGGTCAAATTACCAAAATACCCCTTCGGGATGGCAAATTACAAAAATACCCCTGGATTTCTGACACCGGAAAAATCTCAAAAATATCTTAAAATGCTATTTTAAGCATCCTGATGTCATTTTTGGCCTAAAAAGTATTTTAAAGAATTTTCACTCAAAAATCCCGAACGGAGTGCTAAAAGGCCAATTTTAAAAAAAAATATCTATCAGCCTCAGAATGGCTCGAAATTTTAGACAATGAATCATATCAATAAAATAGGATTTCCATAAAATTTTTAGATTAAACTAACTTGGTTTACTATGCTACATAATTCGATAAATGTCTTTAATCAATACCCCAATTTAGCACCCTTTGCGAATACCAAATTTTTTTGAAACATTTCACAGCGTAGGTCTCGTAGAAATATTGGGTGTTACAGTTTTGTACTTTGTCTAATTTTGGCCTTAACTATTTATAAAAATTCGTGAGAAAAACTGCCTAATTAATTTCATATATTTAGTGACAATAACAAGTACTATTTAAATCACTGCACCTACTATTTCACCTCAAAACACACACTTCTTCATCTTCAACCTTCAGCCGCAGCATCCAGCCCCTCCAAACACACACGTACACCCACGAATTTGTCATTAATCCATTAAAAACTAAACCTAAGCTTAAATGATACATACTAACACAATTTAAATTCCACGAATTACAACTCATACACACGAATCATCACATATACACCCACCCATATATACAAGAACCTACACATATTTATATCTACATATCTTTAACCAAAATAACCCAAAATTTTCACAATTACTAGTTTGAGATGGAGGAATTACCCTATTAGCGTTTACGATTTTTCTTTCTCTTTCTTCCCCCTCTTCTTCCTCTCTTTTTCTTCCTTTTTCGTCTCATTTTTCCCTCCATGTTTCTGTGTTCTTCCTTGTTCCTGTTTGCTCTTCCCGAAATCACTTTTGTTTCTCTTTTTTCTTGTTTTTTTGTTTCTTTCATTTCCTTTTATAACATTTGTCCTTATCTTATATTAAATCCAAACTAGTCATCATCAAAGAGAGAGAGAGAGGTGGCAACTCCACATAATCTGATTTCAAGATTTTCACACCTAAGGACAAATTTTCAAGAATTGCAAATTAACCCCCAAATTTTTCATAATTGTAAAATAGACCCCAAATCTTATGTAATTATAATTAAGCCCCAAAATTAGTCTTATCTTGATTAATCAAATAAAATGTCACTAAAACATACACTACCACCCATTTGATTATTTCTCATCACTAGAAACATTAATTTACAATTATACCCCCAAAGTTTTTCAAAATCACAAAAATGCCCCCAAAATTTTAAAAATTATATTTTTGCCCCAAAGTCTTTTAAGCTCATACGCACTACCAATATCCGAGCATTGCCCAAATTTAATGCCCATTTATTTTTTGAAGCACAGATGGTTATTTTAACCCGCTCTCAAAGTTCGGGATATTACAGAGAGAGAGGCAGAAGGAAAAAGGGGAGACATAAAGAGAGGGAGAGATTTAGAGGGAGAAGCAAAAAGGTAGAGAGAGGTCAAGGTGTGTGCGCTCTTCGGTGCAGGTGCAGTGTCTGCATAATGTGCGTTGGAGGGGGGCAATCGGCGTGGTTTGTGGCGGTGCAAGTGCTTGTGCACAGAGGGTGTGAGTATCTCTTTGTGTGTGTAGTGCATGATGTGTGTTTGAGAGGCTATTGTGCAGTCGTGGTGCATGGGGTGTGTGTGTGTGTGAATATACACTGGTAGTAATGCACGTGCATTGCACATGGGTTGTTTTTCCATGTAGTAGTCAATATTGCTTAATAAACCATTACACAAAAAGATATTGTGAAGTTGGTTGTGCAAAAACACCTCCACTTATGTTTAGTCAAGTCTATCCATTTGAAACAGGCAAGTGAAAAACAAATAACAAAAAAACATTGTCCAAAAGAAAATGGTGGCAAACAACTGATACTTTCTCAAAATGCTTAGAAATGATGGTCAAAGGCATTAACTTTTGCAATCAGGTGTATATTCTCATGTTATGAATTGAAGAGAACATACATGAAAAAAGAAAGTAGCAACACAAAAGCTGGTAGTCACAACTTTCAATTTTCAAAAGTTTACTTCATATATTATGTACTTTCATCATACAATTTCCAAGCCTTATGTTTGATGACATAACAGTTTTAGTTGCATTTCAGTCATTAGTTTAACAAATTTCATTAATCAAGTATTCTGTCTCAATTACAACTTTCCGAAGTTCAATTACAACTCTTCCTATCTATGCCTATATTTTACACCAATTGTATGAATATCAACTAATACATAATACTTTTTGATTTCACAATACAAAAACGGAATAGAAGAGCAATTTAGGGCCGTTTGACAGGACTTTTTTTTCCAGTTTTGGAAACTGAAAAAAATAAGAGCGTTTGGTAACT
Organism: Escallonia herrerae; assembly: GCA_033070095.1. Lineage (NCBI taxonomy): Eukaryota > Viridiplantae > Streptophyta > Magnoliopsida > Escalloniales > Escalloniaceae > Escallonia > Escallonia herrerae. Next base: position 45,618 of record JAVXUP010000581.1, read on the forward strand.
ATCTTTTTTTCCCCCTTCAGTTTAAAAAATCAGTTTTTAAAACAAGGCTGTTTTTAAAAACTTCAAAAATGAGTTTTTCTTTTCAGTGTTGGTTTTTTTTTTTTTTTTTGAGACCACCACCACCCTCCCACAGCCGGTAGCCACTGTAGGCCACGAGCAGCCACCTCCGGTGACCACCACTGGGCTGCAGCCACCTCTGACGACCATCGCCAGCAGCCGTCGGCCACCTCAAGTTACCACCGTCGACGACTGCCAGTGACCACCGCTGGCCCCCGGTAGCCACCAGCCACCGTCGGGCACCGCCCCCCCCCCCCACCACCCCCACTGCAAACCACCAAAGAAAAAAAAAACTCAAAAAAAATTTGGGTTATCAAACACCCACTTGTTTTGGTAAAAAAAATTAAGCTGCTCTTTAATTTTTTTATTTTTTTTGAAAACTAAAAACCAAAAAAAAATTGTCAAACAGAGCCTAATTTGCGAAATGGGATGGCTATGGAATATGAGTATTTGAAGTCCATGGTGGCACATCTAATTCCAAAGATCATCCTACGTGATTATGGTGGAATTATATATCCAAACTAGTGTTACAAAAACTAACAGAAAGTAAAGGAAAAGAAAAGGAGTATCAGCAAAATGTAACAAACCAACGATAAAAACAAGATCAACATCGTTCAATAGAAACCAACAAAATCAACTAGTGATAAATTTCATCAAAAAAATAAATACATCAAACACCATTCATCTATATAACTATTGCAACTATTAACTACATATATGATGAAAATGTAGAGCAATTCTAGTTAAAGACCATCTTGGTGTGTTCCAAAATCACGCCTACAATAAATAGAAAAGAAACATCGATGTAAGATCTCTATCAAATGTATAAAGCTTGTGTTCTATGTGAGACGTGCTCCTAACTTATGCTTGTATATGTATGTCATACATGAATTTTAGAATTAGTTCAAGAATTTAAGAATGTCTCTTGGTTGTTACATATGTACCATGGTCTTGAAAACCCTGCGATTCCCAGAAAAAAGTATTAGTTTAAGAAGTCTAAAAATGATAATAACCATATGACAAATCAATTTCTTCACCCTCCACTTAAAACCTCAATCTTTGCATGCGAATGAGTTGAATTTTTCTTGACAAATTTAAGGACTTGCTCTCATCGGCCGATTGAACGAACTTTTCCGAAATCTCGGTTCTTATCTTGTAAACTACCCATCATTAGGTTCAACTTCAAGATTTTGAGATTATCTGCAATCACATTTTCATGAATTTCTTGGCGAAGATTTGGAGAGTCGAGCCTTACAAAATGTAGGGTTTATCAACTTGTTTGTGCCCAAATTCTTTGAGGCAACAAGTTTGTCTATTGGTTTCACTACCACATTTTTGGGCTTGATCCAATACATAACATCTGGGATTGCTCCCTAAACACTCTTATTGCTTGCACAACAAATTTACTATTTTTGGCTGCTTCAAGTTGGCATGATTAAGATGGAGAAAATGATAAAAATAAATAACACGGGCATTAAATATAGCGTATGGAAAAAATGACCAAAAAAAGTAAAGGAATTACCTGATACTAGAATGGCATTTCTGAAAGATTTAGCAACATAAGTTCTACTCCCTGGACAAAGAAGCATAAGGTCCTTCTCATCCATTTTGGATTAGAATGCTTCTGTTAAAGATACTAAACTGGCCTGTAGATGAAGTCAGGTAGGAAGGAGTTCAAAGTGCAAAAATGAGAAAGTAAGGATCATTTAAGTGTGTCTATCCTGCTTATCTAGTTGTAGTCGAGACATTGTGCCCTAATACAACATAAGGGAGATACTTTAGCCAACTGCCATAGAAAGACCTATAGTAACTTACTTAAAAGATGTTTTTTAGATATGTAGCACCTACTCATTCCTTCCTCCATTGTATAGTTGTTCCATATGTTGTCTAATCTCTTAATTCATAAATGTGAAAGCTTGTTAACAACCAATTTGAATAAGAAAAACATCAAGGGCATTTTCACCATGCTTAACATTTCTAAACAGCTAAATAAATAGCATTTTTATGTAAACGTTATTAAAACTGGTGGCATGGCTGGTGGATGTATACAAGCAAAGCATATATTCTAGTAAAGGTAAGTATTCACCTGAAGGTATGTAGAACAAGAACTACAATCCACTCATCGATGGTAACTGAGAGTAAAAGATATGTTTCTCCACTCTAGTGCTCCTAAAAACAAGTTAGCATTGTTTAAGTCTGACTATTAAAGACAGATATAAGATGTAAAGAAAAATGTAATATCCATGTGGCATTAAATTCCAAGTGAAATTTGATAACAAATTAAGCATCTACTGGTACTTTTAAAACCAAATTCCATGGTCTATACCCTGTCACTGATTGATTGCACCATGTTTGCAAACTGGTATACTCACATAGCATATCTTCTGGACATTGTACTGCAGCCCATTATGAGAGAAAACAGAGAAATACGCCTAGGGTGTGAAATTTGTTAATAAATAGAAAAAGCAAGGCCATGTAGACCTAAGGGGCCAAGGATGCAAGGACGTTTGAGAACAAGTTCGATGAGTTCATTAGCATAATAGAAATAACTCTGAAAAGAGAAAGAAGTACTATACAGTGCATGGGACGTGCCGAAAATGAAAAAGAAGGTCAAACTATAGCTAGAAAGCCATGCATTTTGTGTTTGATATTTTATGTTGCTAGTTTGAGAAGAATTTCATTCACCAAAGAACGATTTTAGTTCCAACAGGAGAACTAGAAGTTTCAGAGCAAAGCGTTTTCAGATGTTTCTTTTTGGGCAAAGCGTTTTCACATGTTTCTTTTTGGACAGATCCAAATACAAAAGGAAAATACAGATTGCTAACTCTTAGACAATAACTAACTACCATTGACATAAATATTATTCCTTCCATATTGAACTTCAAATTCTGATGCAAACCATATGGTTTTGGATCAAAGACAGCATTGCAAGTAAACGAAAAAGATGCATAAAAAAACTAGATCAAATGCAAAAAGGATGTAGCCCTACCCATATGGTAATCAAATGCAAAAAGGATTTAATATAATTAAGTTAGATTGAACAGAAGGTCAAATTTTCAAAACTAATGGCAATAACAAAAAAGAAGAAATTTCTCTAGCACCATTACAAAAACCTAGAAGGCATTATTACTCAAGTGTAACCACATCACCTCGTTGTATTTTTGAGACTCATGATCCTATTGAAACAAAAGTATCAATGAATCGAGCAAATGTTTCCTCTCTGTAGGTGCAGGTGCCGCTCAATATGTATGTCCTTTCTATAGTTGCAAATATGCACCTTTTTCATTGTAGATTGTTGTGTTTGACACAACAAAAACTGAGGGAAAAATAGAGTAAGATCAGAATGTTAGATTATTTCATTCATCTTGACCTCATAATCAAGACCATTAGAATTTTACAATAGCATAAACATAAGAGCCATAGATTACCAAAAGCTTTATTCCGATGATAAAAAAAATGCCAAGATGCGGAGGCAAACGTATCTCCTTTGGTATTAATCTTCACTACTCTTCTCTATTCTTGATGATTGAATAGAGTTGTATTTTTTATTATTATTAATCTAGGAGGCAAAAGAGTGGCCAAACATTATGATGCCCTAGCCTCCAAGAAAAAGAGATATTTATATGGAGAAGGTAGTGGGATCAACCTAAAGCTTGCCAAATCTCAACCGTCCATCAAATTTAAGAGATTAGGATCTATAAGCCTTTTATACACAATAAATCATTTATGTATTGGATGCTCAATTAAATAGGCCCATAAAGTTATTTAGCCAATTTAATTAATTAATATCCAAGTCAAATAAATAGTCAACAATAGTATGACCCGTTAGAGCCACTTAATTGGATTGGACTGATCAATTCCAACATTCTTCCGCTTGGCCAAGGGTTATACTAAGGTTAACATCATAAGTTTTGACATAACGAAATTGAACAAAACATCCGTAAGTTAGGTCAAATTTAACAAAAATACTAAAATGAATCGAAGATGGTATCCATGCCTCTCAACGCTACAACACCATTCTCTGGTTACAATCTCAGAACTTTTGCCAAATATGACAGTCAAATAGCTTAATAGACATGAACTGCATCGTTTCATAATAAATAACAATATGAACGAGTTCATGTGATCCTTACATGAGTGTTTGTTTCAAAATACTTGAAATGTGCACTTTTAACGAGAAGTAACAAACCATAATCATACTATCCAGAATCCATAACATAAGTTGATCATGGAAATAAATGTCTCAAATCAAAATCTGTAATACCCACAATTTTTTTCGAGCACGAATCTTTCGAGAGAAAGAAGAAACAGAGCAGCGTGGGGGTGGAGGAAAAATAGACAAGAAGAGGAAGATTCAAGCCACTCTCAATAAGTCAACTCTACCATACTTCTAATATGCCTACCCTAGTGTGTATTAATGGAATTGATGTATGCTTTTGATTACTATGGGGCATGTAATTTAGCCATAAACATGACTGTGAGGCCATGTTGGGAGGGATTTTCTGGGGATTTTCAAGCTTTGGTTGAGGGATTGAGTTGTAGTTTGGTTCAATTTTGGGTTTACGGATTATGGGTGAATGGTTTGTATGATTGAAGGGAGATGGGAGAGGGCTGTGCAGTGTGTTTCAAGGTGTACGTGTAACAGGTATTCTTGTGTGGGTTGTATTTCAGGTAAGGTGGTGGGGGAATGATTGTGTGTTTAAATTGTGTTAGGATGTGTTCTTTTGATGAAATTAATCTTATGTAGGTGGTTTTTAGTGGATTAATGATGAATTTAGTGGGTTTGTGTGATCATTAATCAGCCATATGCTTGGGCAGCGAAGGAGAGAGAGGTAGGGGACGACTGTGTGTGTGAAAATGTGAATTAGTATGTGTTTGATCATGAATAGTAACTGAAATTGTCACTAAAGATGGATAATAAATTTAGGCAGTTTCCATGAATTTTTATAAATAGCTAAGATCACAATTAGGCAAAGTTCAAAACAGTAACCCTGATATTTTTATGAAACGTACGCTCTTGAATTTTTTGAGAATTTTCGGTGCCCGTGAAGGGTGCTAATTTTGGGTACCAATTAAAGAAATTTATTGAATTATTTACCATAGCAAACCAAGCTATTTTGATATGAAAATTTTAGAAAAATATTACTTTACGGATATGTTTCATATTCTAAAATTCTGGACCATTCGGAGGTCGATAGATATTTTTCGCGAAACTGGCATTTTAGTGCTCGGTCTGGACAACGTTCGGAATTTTAGGGCAAAAATTCTCTAAAATATTTTTTAGCCCAAAAATGATTTCAAAATATTAAAAATAGTATTTTAAGATATTTTGAGATTTTTCTAGTGCCGGAAACCCCAGGGGCATTTTGGTAATTTGTCACCCCGAAAGGGGTATTTTAGTAATTTGCCCCAAGGAATGTACTTTTGCGTAAATTGACATAAAACAAGGTTATTTGGGTGAATCTACTTACGGGAAGGCCGTTTAGGTGATTTAAGTCCGAGAGGGGCCTTTTGATAATTTTACACCTAGGGGCATTTTGGTAATTTTACATACACAGTGTGGGAGGTTCATTTTAGGAGCATGTGTGAGTCTGTATTAAGTTATAATATTGTATTGTAGGCTATATTCTGACAATTTAATTTTTTTTTTGTTTATGTTAAAGTTAAAGATTTTTTTGTTAGGATAATTTAGCTGCAGATCCAAATAAGGAATTCTATCTGAACCCTGGGTAAGGACTTTCGTCCGAACCCTTATTTTGATAACTCATGCTCATAAGAACTTCTTGATTTACTTATGATTAATGTCAAATTCTGAAGTATGTATTGATATCATGTTACTGCCAGAAAACCCTGATGTTAAACATAAATCGATTATTTGGAAATCTTGTGATGCTCACATGTACTATAGGATGAGTAAATTTGACAATTGTTTGTATCTATTCTTCCAAATTGTTGTGCCTAAATCCAATAACTATTCGCAATCGTTTTGCTATTTATTTGTGATTTTCTTCTGGAGTTCTGAATGATGACTTATGCTGGTACATTATGGTTATTGAAAATCAATCTGATTTTGGGAATTGAGCTTATGTTAATGCTCATTGATATTGTTAATTTTTCTGTGTTGACCTGGGAATCTGTTCTATTCTAAGGCAGGCGGTATAAGGCTGGTCTAAATCCTACACGGAACGCAGGCTAGTACCCAATGAAACTAGTAATTATATTCGGGTACATCATGCATATGTATACACACTGTGAGCTTGCCAGAATGGCATTGCAATCGCCCAAGATCAACGTTAATTTTTGATTTAATCTGCTCTGTATATTGATGTGACTGTTACAGAAATAACTAAAAAGTATTCTCTAAAATAATCTTTTTGAGAAATTGTTAGTGTATTTTGGGAAGAACTGTCTTAGATGATCTGTGTACGTTTTGAATCCTTTGAAAAACCGTCATCGTATCTTGGAATTGATGACTTTGAAAATGATCTTTTATTGATCTTTTTGGAAACCGTCGTGATTGTAATTGGGTGATTTTGGTATTTTATTTATGATGAATTTTGATCTTTTTGGAAATCATTGAGTTTTGATCGTTCGAAGTGTTTTGGAAATCATCGTTGGTTGGATTCTTGAAAATCGTGTTGTAATATTTTTGTAGTCCTTATACGACCTTACTGAGCTCTCAAAAGCTCACCCTCCGTTTGTCTCCATTCTGTAGGTAATGATAAGCTGTAGCTGGTTCAGGAATGGGTTAGAGTCTGTGTGAGGTTCCGGTAAGCCTGCCACTACTGTGTAGTGAGACCCCTACGTGGGTCAATATTGTCAACTCATTTTTTAAGGACTCGAGTTGTAAAGAATTTAGGTTTTAATAGTTTAAGTTTAAGTAGCTTTGTAAGCTTGTATTTGAAGAATTTGAGATAGTATCGGATTAAATGTTTTGAAATATGTGTTAGTGAACAGTATCTAATAGGTTTGATGTGATCTGGTAGGTTAACGACCCAAGAGTTCAGGGCGGCGGAGCTCCGGATTTTTGGGGGCATTACAGTTGGTATCAGAGCAATTCTGTCTTATGGTATTAAGAGTATAGGCATATGATTCTATAGGCACAGAACCACCGAGTGTATGTAACACAATTCTGTGGAATCGTATCCGGTTAATAAGAGTGGGGTAAGATAAAGGTAGAGTTAAGAAGCCTTCCTTTGTCTGGTCATTGTGTTGTTCTTTAGACCTGATATAACCTTGATAACTGCTTATTGTATCTGTAAGGTTCGTATTCAAAGCTCTGGCAGTGGAGATAGTATGGAGACCCCGTGGTCTTCGATAGATGAGGTTCCAACATATTGCATAAGATGGAGCAGAGAATTTCCCGGTATTAGAAAGACTTGACCAGAGATGAAAAATATATTGTATGGGTTTTATGATTGTAGAGAGGCAACCCTACCTAATAAAGGGAACAGTAGAACCCTAGAACTGATGGTTATGATTCTGAACATTATGAACCCGATTCCATCTTTGATAACATAGAATCTGGCCCAACCATAACCATAACCTCGAAATGAGAGTACCTTGGTAACCTTAACAGATGAAATGACTAGCTATAGGGAGTTATTGAACCCTATAGAGACAACGAATTGGATTAGCAAAATGGAAAAAATTTTGAGCAACTGATCGTACAAAATTTTGAGCAATTGTAAGTGAAGTGACGAAATATTGAATTTGTTGGATATGAACTGAGAGACAAGGTCAATGAAGGGTGGAAAGAGTATCAAAGGATTTGACTTATCAGAAATTGATTTGTGTCATTTGGGAACCTTTTAGAGAGTTATTTTTTATCGGTATTTTGCTAGCTTTCATGAACATATGTGAGGGAGCTGTTAATGTGAAATAACATATTTAGAGTTGATAAACAAGGTTGAGATGAAATTTCTTGTTTTTCTAAATTTGCAGTAAGGATGTTATTGATGGAGGGAAATAGATGCCAGAAGTCTAAGTGGGGGGCTGAAGCTTGAATTGAGAAATAGAGTGATCCCAGCTCGACTGACGAGCTATATGGAATGTCCTTATTTGGCATGTGTTTTGGAACAGTCTAAATCTGATAATGGAGAAAGGGATGAGTAAACACAGGGCGGATAGAAGAGAATAAATAATAATTTTCCCTGAACAGATTTGTAGAAGCTGACAATCGTCAGCGAAAAGTTTTCACAGTCGGCACAGTATGAATCCCAAGGTTAAAGGTTGTGGCAGAATCAGGGATTGAAGCCCACTTCAATTCAGTGATTCTGAGATCCGAATAAAGTTCTAAAATTTGATCGAAACATGATATGGGATTTAGGGGAGAACAGGGTATAGGCGCCCGATCAGTTTAGGCTGCTAGAGTTGAAACATCGCAGAGTTCTGAAGTTTGACCTGTACAGAGTACTGGTCAGGGTGACGGATCAATTTTTTGTCCATCCCATGTGGTTGTGTGAATAAAAATCAGAGTGGTGAGTTATGCAATTAAGTGACCGGATGATGTGTTAGGCATGGCAGTACATAGCAGTAAGTTTGAAATTGTCTGTTTGTGAGAAATAATCAGTTGGGTACCTATTGCTAGTGAAATAACGGGTTGTTTTCCTCGGCAGGAAGAGGATAAGGTCAGTAGGGACTGAGGCCGAGAACACCCATTAAAGTTTGTTTAATGTCTGCTTAGGATGTTGTCACGTCTGATGACGTAGTGTCAGGCACTTTGCAGGTTAACCATTAGATGCGTGTATACTACTTAAGTTTGGGGCGTAATATTTCTTTACATCTGTTACCTTGGCATAGAGATTGAGGATGAAGATCCGTCCTTTAAGAACTAATATTGTGATAAGTACTCCGTCGGGAGAGTTTTCGACTGTTTTGTGGTTCTCTGTGAATACAATCTATGTTTGGGATATAGAATTTTCTATGGACCTAACTCTATTTGTTGTTTAGGATTTTGATATCATACTAGGTACAAATTGGTGATTTGCTAATCACGCATCCGTGTATTGTCAGGGAAAACCCTAGTCGTATCTGGAAAATTTATACGGTATGAGCAGTAGTTAGGTTGGTTATTTGATTTATGAGTGGGAATAGTATTTTTGGAAATGACTGGGCTTAAGACTAAAAAATTTGGTTTAAGGGTACAAGAAGGAACCTGGAATTTTACTCCGTCATCTCATTCATTCTTCTGCATATTGAATTCAAGGACGACTTAATAGAATGTCAGCTTATGCTGAGACGTCAGAGAAGATGTCATTCATGTCGAGTCGTCTTATTCCTTATCAGAATATTTATCTGTCCTTTCGAATCTAGTTGGACTGGATGAGTTAGTATCTGACCCACTAGCTATGGAAAAGCTATAAATCTTATTAGGGACCAATAACTCCTTCTGTGTTGAATGCTCTGAGTCGCTGTGTTGACTTTGCTTCGCCAGGCCTATATCATTGTTTTTGTGTCCATCGTTTCTTCTGGAATGTCATAGGATTTAGTTGTGAACCCCGAGAGCCAATACGCATGATTTTTGTTAAAGATTTTTGTGTTTTGATTGCCTGCTTACGATTATTATCATCATTATTTGCATAGTTTTCCCTACCTGGATATGAGATTAGGTAGATTCCTAAGCCTCAGGTGATCTATTAGCACGAATTTGACTCTGGGAACGCAGATTAGGTTCGGATAAGCCATTCGATGATTTGGTATAAGATGGAAATTTGGCTGAACCCGCAATAATAGACTGCTGGTTATTTGCTTTTGGAACCAAAAGATCTTAATGGTTTAACTGAAATGGATGATTGAAGGATAAGGCTATAGGATTTTTGTAAATAATATGACTGTGAATCAGAAGTGATGTGATAATTTAGAGTTTTAGACTTTAGTGGAAGTGCAAGACAAGTGAATGCAAAAATCATGTTTCGCCTTGTGTTAAGATAACACATCTCTCTGTAATGACTATGATAACAGTTTGGACCTCTTTGATTTAAGGCACTAGAGTATGCATCGAACTTATAGTAGCTATAGGTTTCTGTCATTCTGTGAAGTGTATGTAGAACCGTAACTATGCAATACAAAGCTATGTTAAGGTAACACGTCTCTCGGTGATGAATTTGGTAATAATTTGGACTCGTTGTTTTGCGGAATTAGCGTGTGCAGTCACGTTAAGACTTTATTGCATCAATTTGATATTAACACGTTCGATGCAGTATTAACGTGACTAGACTATCTCTTTGTTATTCCCTCTCTCTGTTTTTGCTGTATTAACGTGACTGAACTACCGACCGTTAGGGCTACTTAATTGAATTGGATTGATCAATTCCAACATAGAAATGTTAAAAGACTCACTGGTCAGTAGTCCAGTCACATTAAGACTTTATTGCATCAATTTGATGTTTTCCATTCTCAGTGTGGAAATTGCAAGTTTCTTCGAGTATGACAGAGTGACGGGATAACAAAGAGATAGCAAAAAGGGCGATGAAGAGACTCTACATGTTTGGGGAAGAGGGGGAATTGAGAAGGTACCGAAGAAAGGGGCGGTGCGTCATTTTGTTATTGATGACATGACAACTCTTATAATCTAACTAAGCCCCCATCTGATGCCCCTGGTTCTTAACTTGTCCTTTTTTAGGCAACACATGATTGTCTGCTCCATTCGGATATCCTGGTTCTTTGTATGTCCTTGAGGCAATACATGATGTTTTTGAGGAGGTTGCATCTATATGAGAGCAGGGGGATAGCCGGTACTATGGAGTATCTTTGAGGGTATTCTGGTAATAAAAATGTGTAGAATCATGTGTAAGTGTGTTACACTTTTAATGTAGAGATATATAGATATATGTTGTTTTGTGTGTATGTGTGTGTACACATACACACACACACACACTCACCAATACTACCCCAACCCCTTTACACACACACACTCACCAATACTACCCCACTCACCAATACTACCCCAACCCCTTTACCCACACATACTCACCAATACTACCCCAACCCCTTTATGTGTGTGTAAAGGGGTTGGGGTAGTATTGGTGAGTATGTGTGTGTAAAGGGGTTGGGGTAGTATTGGTGAATATGTGTGTGCAAAGGGGTTGGGGTAGTATTGATGAGTGTGTTTGTGTGTGTGTGTGTTTAAAGGGTTTGGGATAGTATTGGTAAGTGTGTGTGCACGCGCGCGCGTGCCACGGTGCGTTTGTAAAACAAATAAGTGTGTGCATAGAGCTGAGTATGCAAGTGCATTCTTGAGTGTGTGCAAGTGCATTCTTGAGTGTGTGCATGTGTTCGCGCGTATTCGAGAGAGAGAGAGAGAGAGAGAGAGAGTGTGTGTGTGTGTGTGTGTGATCTAGGAGCTTAGACATAAAAAGTGTAAGTGCCACTAAAAGTCATTGGTTTTCAAGATTTTCAAACCTTATTTTTAAAAGCAGTGTCAAGTGTTTTAATCAGCAAGAGACGGTGGATCATATGTTTACTAAATGCCCTTATGCTCAACATGCAGTGCACAACCTTAGAGGCAAAAGTTTCAAGCCTAAACTTTATAAGCTTTCTTTTGCTGTAACTATCTATGGCATGTGGTGGATGGAAAGGAATGTCATGATTTTTGAACGAAATCAAACCCACCCTCAAGACGGCTTGCATGCCATACAACAACGGGTGAAGTTTAGAGTAAGGAGTTAGAGTAAAATCCCCTCAACAATACAGAAGAGAGGCCTCTGTGCAGCCTGTGGAATCATCAATGGGATTTTTAGATATTAACCGCTATTTTTTGAGATTCTGTTATACATTTTTTGATAGTTGTCTAGAATAATTTTGGTTTTTGAATTAGAGATATGTGTGTCTGCTTGGTAAAGTTGTCTTCCATTACACAAAGTGAGCAATTGTAGAAAGAGAATGTAGCAAAGGATTGTATGACATAATTACTTTTAGGGTATGCAATCTAGTTATTATTAACCTAAAGATCAGGCCAAGTAACAGAGTCTGCTCAAAATTTGAAAGACGGAAAGTCCAAACAAGCAAACATACGAAGATTACTTGCTTTATGTTAAATGATTTTTACCGTCTTAGGAGCAAAAATGAACAATCTCTAATCTGAAGCAACATCGATTATTAGCATAAGTCTAAGGGACTAAACTCCGATGTATGAGGTATGGATCGCAAGAGCACAAAATTTAGTTAGAGATCAACTCATTTATTAAATTTCAAAGAGAAAGATCCTCTAATTATCTTCTAAGAAGTTAGATAATTTGATACATAAAACAAAAATGAGTGACGGTATAACAAAACACCTTCATCGTTGTTTGACTCGTCTACTATCTTAACCTCACAACTGTGGAGTCGGGGGAACCAAATTTAGTAGATCATATAAAAGCTAAGTTTTGTGGGCAATTTTTTGATGAAAATTAACCGCAAAGTTTCTCATGTATTTTACACCCTTGGCCAAATTCATCGTGGTGGTGGGAACTCCAAACATAAGTTCTGAATTTTCACCCTTGATTTCTCATGGCCCAAATCCAAGATGCACGTTAATTGGTTATGTACCATGCACGTGACTTTAAATGTGAGGTGAAATGGAAAAAAATATTGGCTAGTATAAGAACAATTGTTCTAAACATTTTAAGCGTGAGATATATATTGATTTTGGTCATTCGCATTGTTAAAGCCTAATGTCCACTCAAGAGGAGGAGAAGTCCACTAGGTACAAGAACTGATCTCAATCCCATGTATAGTCGATGTGGAATATTTATACTTGCCTTCACGCGTAGCGTCGAATATGAGGTAATTGTAATCCCAAGGTTCGATCCCATATATAATCGATGTGGAACATTTACCCTTGCCCATTTAAAGTCCATGAGCCTCGGGCAGAGCCTAGTTCTGATTTCATGTTAAAACCTGATGTCTGACCCAAAAGTATAAAAGGAGAAGCCCATCAGATATAAAAACCAATCCCAATCCTGATGTGTCTTCAATGCGGGATATTAACACATGTCATGTTTTGTTATTAACATACTTTTGAAGAACCTGTTTGGGATTGATTCTCGAAAGCAAATTTCAGATTTAATCTTAATCAACTTTCAAAATCAACTTTAATCTCTTTTCAGCAATGTTTGGATAAAAGTACTAATATCAGTTTCGATACGAAAAAAAGATATAGAATTTAGTGCTTAAATAAAAGATCTTAAAGGTCTTTGTAATCAATAGGGATACTCTGGTACTTTGCTTGGTTAAATATAATTATGCAAAAGTGATTAATTCATAATTCTTGTTTTTTTAATTAAGATTTAATCAATTTTTAGCTTCTAAAACCTGATTTAATCAGTTATAAATGTTTGACAAAAGTTTAGCAACCTGATATACTCTAGACTAGATTAAATCTTGTTTGATCATCCTAAAATCAATTTCAAACAGGCACTAAAAGTGCCTTTTCATAGTACCTGTGAAATTAAGGCGGAGCAAATGTTTTAAGGTCACAAAAAAGGGCCTTGAACTTCATTAGCATTAGTATTCTTTACTGCAAGTGGACAGTACCATGTATATATTACCCGAATCAGAAGGAATCGTGATTGCTTATAAAACGCTTAGGAACATGCCCTTGGGTAAAAATGAATATTTTATGGTGCACGGGGTGCTTGGTTCTAATGGGACCATGTCTAAAGTACATTCCCATTTAATTAAACAATTTAGCATTTTGACGAGTGTGCTTGTTCTGGCTTCCACCATTTGGTGCTGAATAGGATTAATTGAGACATTATTCATGGCTTTTATAACTAAGTTGTAATCATTCAGCCTCACGACGATCCAATATGGAGCTACCACATGTCGGATCATGCATGTTTTACCATTTTGCCCATTGAGTTTCTTTGTTTGATCCATTTTACCATGTGTCGAGGCTGGATTAGACCTCATTTTATACCTTCCTATATAAACTTTCATCTAGTTTTTGCCAGATTATTTACTGCTCCTCTTTCGATGACATGTCACATAGTTGAAACTTTAGGCTGTGTATGAATGAAGGAGTTATGTGTCCTTCCTTTGCTTAGAACTCACTACGCTTCATGTAGCAGTTATTGCCTTTGATTTGACAATCACGAACGTGCTCTAGAAGGAATCAGCCCTAAGTCCGGCAGATTTCAACTCTTTGATCACGTGGCGTGCTTGATGCCCTTTAGACGGATCAACCTATCAAGCCAATATGTTGTAATTTTACTTGGTGTAAACAATGCCTCCCAAACTAGTGTGGCAATATTGTCATGCTATTTGAATTGTTATGAGTGCCACGTTAGACTCAGAGTGCCACGTAAGATGTCTCGTCCTTATTACTCCTTCCATCATTCATAAATTGATCATATTTTTTTTTTGGGCATCCCACAAAAATTGATGACTTCCAAATTAAGAATGATTTAGTAGGTATTTTCACATATTTATCCTTTTTATACATTTTTTATTTTATTTCTCTCTCCACATTTAATATTTCACAAACCAATTTTCTCTTTTCTGACCTACTTTCTTCGCCCTTTCTTTTTAAAGGGTAAAATGAGAAACACACAATATATAACTTAAATCCTTAATATGCGTACAAAATCAAATTGAGCTATTTATAAGGGATGAAGAGACTATTATCCAAGTCATTGTTTTTCTGCCTTGGATTCTTAACTGTAATAAGCTGTCAAGGTTCTTTTCTCTCACTTACTTTTCTTAGACCGTAAAGATATTTTGCAACCCCCTTCGTTTTCTTCGCTGACAGCATTCTTCTTCTTCTTTTATACATTGTCCATTCTTGTGACCAAACTTTAGAGTAGTTGCACAGACTCCATTATTCTCATTTTGTAGATCCCTACATCCTCAGACCCCTCCCTTTTATTCCTCCTTTCAGCCCAACGCTATCGTAAGCAAATAGGTAAGGGTAAAATGCTACTGCAAAACAAAGTCCGCCTATTTTAGAGGGTTTTGATGACGTTGTTGAGAAAAAGAAAGGCATTGGTACCCAATGCCTTAGGACCGGCCTGCAAACTAGGTAGGATCTCCCCTCCTACACTTCTTGAAATTTATCCCAACATTGAAGGCCGCCTTCCTTTTGGCGTTGATTATACTCTGCCTTGGGATTGTTGAAGTATTGAGAGGGTTAAGTGGGATACAAATGACATTGGTCGGAAGAGTGAAGTGGTGGCGAGTGCAGTTGCAGCATCCACCATGTTGAGCAAGAAGGAAGAGTGTGTATTTTACAGGACTTATAATACTTCCTATGTCCCTAAAAATTAGTTCACTTTGACTTTGCACACATATTAAGGATTTAGGTTATATATTGTGTGTTTTTTTCTATTTTACCCTTTAGAGAGAGCGGGAAGAGAGCGGGTCGTGAGAGAAAATTGGTTAGTAAAGTGTTAAATGTTGAGAGAGAGAGAGAGATAGAATAAATAAGTCTAAAGTAGTGGGTCAAAAGAAAAAAAATAACACGCTTTTGATGAACATGTCTAGCGATTTTGGCGATTCAGTGATCTGTGGTACTAACACCTCCCTAGCCCGAGAAACTCCTTTGACCATGGCTCCTCCACCCCCAATCCCCCAACATGGTCGGCGAAGAATCTCATTTGGCTACCTTGTCGATGTACCCTTACTCTAACCCTCCGCCACGTCTGGACCCACCGCCTGCTGCAAGCCTGTCTGGAAAATTCTGGGACCATATACCCTTCGAGGATTCGGAGGTCCCATTCGAAGCTCCCCTGAACCATTACAGCCCCGCCTTGGTCCTTCCAAATACCTAGAAGCAAAACTACCTGAGTCAATGTAGACATAGACAGCCATTATCAAGGAGAGAGAAAATCCAAGAAGACACAGAAAGGGTTACAAAACCATAGGTCAAGCAGAACCCCATTAATGCACTCCAACTGCACCGATGATGAAATTATGGCAGAAGAAACAAAGGACCTGGTTCCTCTGGCTACATGTCACAAGGACGTAAATTTAAATGCTTTAACGACGGAAACAACCATGGAAGAATCCCCCCCATCCCTCTTTAATAGAGATAACCCACATCCAACTCCCATTACCGAGGAAGTCCAAAAGACTAAATCCTATAGAGATGGTGTCTTCAAGTCTCAAACAGACAAAGCTATTTACTTTATCGATGAAATGGAACACACCGAATATAACACGAACGAGGTGATCCCTGAAATCAAGTTCCCACCAGCTCTGCTCCAATCCATTAGAGTCTAATGGAAAGATAGCCTCATCATCAAATTACTTAGGAAAACTATTGGATTCAGAGCTCTATCAACAAGAATCAAGTCTGCCTGGGATCTCCAAGGAGATTTTGAGATGATAGATCTAGATGATGGTTACTTCCTGATCAAATTCAACTCTAACAGGACGCAGCCAAGGCTCTTAATAGAGGTCCATGGATAATTCATAACCACTATCTTATCGTCCGCAAATGGGAACCAAATGTTAAGCCTTTGAAAGCAATTGAAACATCTATTGTTGTATGGGTGAGACTCTCGGAACTACCTATTGAATACTACAGTGAGAATGTCCTGGGATGAATTACTGCCAAATTGGGAAGACCATTTAAGGTCGATTTTAACACTGCGACATCTACTCAGGAGAAATACGCAAGAATATGTGTGAAGATCCATTTATCCAAACCGTTAATACCGGCCTACATTTTGATAGAGAAAGAATACAAAGTGGAATATGAATTCCTGCCACAAATCTGCTTCGAATGCGGCCATGTTGGCCATCAGAAAGAAGGATGCCCACAACGCCTGGAACTGTCGCCGGTGGAGGCTACCAGCAACGGGATTACCAATGCTCTGACCAACTTTAACGGTAACCTGCAAGGAAACAACGGAAACTTTTGCAAATCTACAGCGGACAAGACAGAAGAACCCCTAAGGAAGGTTAACTACAGGGATTGGATGATGGTCAAAGAAAAACCCAAAGAATAGCACAGAGAAAATACACAGAAGTGCACCAACCTAGTCTCAAGAAAACTACCGAAAATGTCTCAATGGGCTTTAGGCCCACAAGAAACAATAGGTTTGAGGCCCTTAACTCCTCTATACCTTCTGACTTCAACACTGAACGAACCATGTTAGCCCGTGACCTCAACCACACCCCTGCCAACCATGCATCAACCTTCGAAATTAACCCTCTAAATATACACAAGCCCATTTCAGAAAAGTCCATCCTTAGGAAAGGTCCAAAACAAATGCAGAAACCCATGATCACTTCTAGCTACCCCGGCTTAGAACTAGACTCATCCAAACGTATAGATAGAGCACCCATATCCATTGATGACTCAAACATAAGCAACACTAAACTCCACTCAGTTCTTTCTCATGATCACCCACCACTACCTCCTAACACCTCCGAACCTCTCAGCCACCCCTTCATTCTTGACCCACAACAACCAGCCATCACCTACAACTATAAGCCCCCAGATCCCCCTTACCCCACAGCCAAAACCATGAACCACGTCAAAGTCAAGAAGCTCGGATTCTTCAAAGTGGAAATGAAAGAACAACTAGCAGAAGAACTGATCATATTCACGGAGACTGACACAATGATAGAGAGATTCCATATGAATCTTACTCTTGAACGGTGGATCGAAGCAGTAGTCTTCCTCAAGGTAAGATTATCCACAGTCACGCATCCCATCTGCGGGAGGGAAAAAGTGTTTAGTTTGCTTAAGGGTAAGGTTCCCTTCTTCGAAGATAATATTCTTCATAACCACTTGATGACAATCATGATTTGGAATACCAAAGGTACAGGGAATAACAAGTTCAGAAACCACTTTAGGCAGCTCTTCTGCCAAATCAAACTTGATATTATGGCGTTGATGGAAACCAAAGTTTGTTAAAGCTCAATAGGTAACTTATTTGAAAACTTTAGTCTGATTATGGCTAACATAGTGGACCTTAATGGGTGGACTGGTGGTATATGGGTGATCTGAGATCCTCTAGCAGTCACGATCAACCCTATTCAGAGCCACAATCAAGTGGTTCATGTGGAAATTAGGAAAGGCAATTCTGACAACTGGATATTCTCTGCGATTTATGGAAGCCCACACCAAAAAACCAGGGCCGATCTTTGGGAAAACCTTTCAAATTTTGTAGAAGCGGTTCCGGTACTTTGGATGATTGCCAAAGATTTTAACGACTACATGGGACCCACAGAAAAACAGAGCTTCACGCGTTTCAATGATTTCCCTCACTGCCAACACTTCTACAACAATATTAATAGCTGCGGCCTTATGGACCTGGGATGCCGAGGATCGAGATTAAGTTGGGACAACGGCAGACCTGGTCTAGCCAACACCGAAGAACGCCTTGATCACGCTCTTGCTACCGGTGATTGGCGTCTGCAATTCCCTGAAGCAATGGTCGCCAAATTTCCTTGTACGTATTCTGACCACTGCCCTATGATTATTCATACTAAAGGTATTCATAAATTATCTAATGTTGATAAACCTTTTCAGATGGAAGCTATGTGGCTCAACCATCCGGAGTTTAGAGATATTGTTGAACAGGCTTGGGCTAACAATAATCCTCTAAATCTGGCTAAAAATATGTTTACTCCTCTTGCTGTTCACTGGAACAAGCATGTCTTTGGCAACATTTTCTTAAAGAAAAAACGTGTTTCTGCTCATCTTAACGGCATCCAATCTGCCTTATATAATCACTTTAGTTTCAATCTTGATAAGCTGGAGAGAGATCTTAGAAGTGAGTATAATAGTATCCTCGACCTTGAAGAAATTTTTTGGAAACAGAAATCTCGGCTTCATAATATCAAACTTGGTGAAAGAAACACTAAGTTCTTTAACATTACTACCCTAAAGAGGAGAAAACGAAACAAGATAGAAGGCATCAAAGACGATTCTGGAGCTTAAATCGAAGACCCTAAGATTATCAAAGGCATTATTACGAACTACTTTAAACTTCTTTTAGCCAATAGCGGAGGCACTTCTGTTTTGGATAGTTGGTCCTCAAATTGCTTCCTTTATCATGATCCACAGATTAGCCTGACTGCGGATTTAGATATGCTGGAAATCAAAAAAGCTCTTTTCGATATTAAAAGTTCCAAAGCCCCTGGCCCCAATGGCTTTCCCTCAAGCCTATACAAATTTTTTTGGGATTTGATAGGACCTTCCACTTGTTGTTACGCTAAAGATTACTTTTTGCAAAGAAAAATCGCCCCGGATGACAAAAATATCCTTATTACCCTCATCCCTAAGATTAATCATCCCGAAAAAAATTAGTCAATTTAGGCCTATTAGCCTCTTTAATGTTAACCATAAAATTATAACCAAAATCATAGTAAATAGGTTACGGCCTTTTTTGGATGAGCTCATTAGCCCCTTCCAAAGTAGCTTCATCCCCGGGAGACATACGACCAAGAATATCTGCATTACGCAAGAAATTGTTCACTCCCTTAAGTATAAGAAAGGTAAACAGGGGGGATGATATGGAAAATCGATCTTAAATGGCCTATGATAAATTAAATTGGAATTTCATCCAACATACCATCCTTGAGTTCAAATTCCCTAAAACCCTTGTGGACTTGATTATGCATTGCATTATGGGTAATAGTATGACCTTCCTTTAGAATGGGGAAATTTCTAAGAAAATTTATCCTGAAAGAGGGGTTAGACAGGGAGACCCCCTCTCCCCTTACATTTTTGTCCTTTGCATAGCGTCTCTAAAACTTTATATGTATGAAAGCCAGAAATAAAAATTGGACAGGTTTGCGTGCCTCGCCTAAAGGTCTTAGTTTTACTCATTTGTTCTATGCCGATGATTTAATGCTTTTTGCCAAAGCTGACATTAAACATTGTGAACACATGCTTGAGGTGCTAAATATGTTTAGTGAAGAGGCAGGTCCAAATATTAACCTCGAAAAATCCAAAATTTTTGTTTCGGCCAACACCCCTAAACAGGTTGCTAGGGATATTAGCCTTATGAGTGGTATCCCCCTTACGAATAACTTAGGTAAATATCTTGGCGTCCCCATCATTCTTGACAAACTCTCTAAAAGTAACATATCCCATATCATTGAGAGAGTCCAAAGCAAATTTGTGACGACCCGAGTTGTCAATCACCCAATTCATATTTTTCAAAAAAATCACAATACGATCCCAATCAGATTATAGGACCCCAAGCGACTGATATTATATCTTCAAAACAATTACAACAATATCCCATCAGATTACAAGCCCTAAAAATAGGTTACAAATAATTCTAAAGCTCCAAAACTGCAAGTCCCGCTCACTTACCCTGCTTGTATATGCTCACCAAAATAATCATCTGCACTGGAGAGGTAAATGATGGGGGGTGAGCCAGGTAGCCCAGTAAGTGGAATAATCATAGCACCATAGGATTAGAATCAAACACGCTAAATAATTCAACATCAATCAATATATTTGACAGTCAAACAGTCAACACAACCGTGGCTTAGTACCCCGAACAATTAGTCAACCAATTCAATATCCAGGTTACACATAACACTTCAGCATCTTACTTCTGGTATCCTCAAAGGGATCCACCAAAGCTCAGCTGTATCATAGCACACCATGCACATAGACAAATCACTGGAGCACTGTCATTGATCAAAAGTACTTAAGCCACGTCCCGAAAACATATTTCAAAAACAAGATATTTACCAACCTCCAAAACAAAGCATTTCAGCAAGATTTCAGAACAACAGTGTTTAGGAGTACAAGGAACGTTAAGAAATAACCACGTGATATACAAGAATAGTGATATGTAATTCCCCTTACCTAAATCACGAAAAATCCACTTATACCATTGCTCGCAATCAGGCCCTATGATTCCTTTTTCATCTTTTCTCACTCTTTAGTTGTCTACCTACTGATAAAATTCAAAGATAAAATAACTTGAAAAGATCAAGGGCCTATTTATAGAAATTTTTAGGAAGCACGAGGTGTAAAGAAACACAACGTAGGGAGACAAGGCTATGCCACCTAGCAAGCACGACAATGCTAACCAAAGCACGACAAAGCTCGAAGCACGAGGTGGCAAAACAAGGATGTGCCACCTAACAAGCACGACAAGGCTTGAAGCACGACGTGTCGCAATACTATGTGGACACATCACAAGCATGACAATGATAGGTAGCATGAAGTGTCGATCGGAGAAGTAATCAACACTGAGTCCTCAATAAGCACGAGGTGTCACGATTGTGTGAAGACACCTAACAAGCACGACAATGTCAATCATAATTGTCACTTAAAATCATTATTAATTTTTTCCTCAATCCAACAAGTAATATTTCAGCACCTCTAAAATTTTGGGGTGTTACCAAATTGGCGGGTTGGAAGGCCAAGTCTTTATCCTTAGGGGGTAAAGTGACTCTTGTCCAATCTGTTAGGATAGCCCTCCCTGTCTATTCTGTGCAAACCATCCCCTTTCCTATCTCTACCTGCAATCTCCTTGATAAACTCAACAGAAACTCCATTTGGGGAGACAATGAAAATGCTAGGAAAATCCATCTAGTAAATTGGGATAAAGTTTGTAAACCTAAATACATGGGGGGATTAGGAATCAGGAAGAGTAATGAAAATAACATAACCATGTTATCTAAATTGGGATGGAGTATCACCTCCAACTCTCACAGCTTGTGGATTAGGGTCATGAGAGACAAGTACAAAATCCCTTCTAACCCTAGAGATTGGCAACCCAAAAGAAGAAGCTCTCACATTTGGAGAGGCATCCTGAAGACCAAAGATACCCATGTCCTAGGTACCAAATGGGTCGTGGGAAATGGTAAAAATATTTCTACGTGGGACGATTGGTGGTGTGGTCGAAAACCCCTTAACTATGAGAATACTAGAGGACCTAAAAATTCCAAGGTTGAGAGCCTAATTGAAAGAGGCACCTGGTCCTTAGCTAGTGTTGAGAGCTTGCTATCTCCAGGAGAGAAAGAGGGTATCACCAACACCCCGATCCCCACCCCATTTGCCTTCCATGATACCTTCAGTTAGGGATACGCTGGGAATGGCCTCTTCTCAACGAAAGCCTTATTTAATCTCCTCAGTAATCCTAACCCCCCACAACCTTCTTCCAACCTGTCTAAATGGAAAAGACTTTGGAATTTGCAAATACCTCAAAAGTTGAAGGGGTTCCAGTGGATCTTACTCCACAACAGCCTGATGACCAACTCCTTAAGAAAGATCAGAGGGCTAACCAATTCTAATCTTTGCCCCAGATGCAATAGATACGAGGAATCCACCATCCATGTCCTTTGGCACTGTATCTATGCCCTCGAGATTTGGAAAATGGTTTTCAACTTGGAACAGATCAGCCTTTTGCAAACTAATGATATCTTTTATTGGTTCTGGAAAGGAATATATCTTGAGGCTAGCAACAGTCAAGATAATCTATGGGAGCCTCTTTTTATTTCTATTATATGGACTAACTTGAAATGCAGGAATAAGAAAGTCTTTGATGACAAAAATTGCACACCTTTGGAGGCAATCATCTCAAGTAAATTCTTAGCAAGGGAAGTTTCTAAGGCTTTCACCTCTTCTAATTCTTCCAATACTGTTAAAAGTGTTAGACTAATTAAATGGAACTTTCCTGTGGCAGGCTTCATCAAGATCAATTCGGACGGAGCCTCAAGAGGCAACCCAGGTCCTAGTGGCTAAATGGAAAAGACTTTGGAATATGCAAATACCTCAAAAGTTGAAGGGGTTCCTGTGGATCTTACTCCACGACACACTGATGACCAACTCTTTAAGAAAGATCAGAGGGCTAACCAATTCTAATCTTTGCCCCAGATGCAATAGATACGAGGAATCCACCACCCATGTCCTTTGGCACCGTATTTCTGCCCTCGAGATTTGGAAAAAGGTTTTCAACTCGGAACAGATCAGCCTTTTGCAAACTAATGATATCTTTGATTAGTTCTGGAAAGGAATAGATCTTAAGGCTAGCAACAATCAAGATCATCTATGGGAGCCCCTTTTTATTCCTATTATATGGACTAACTGGAAATGCAAGAATAAGGAAGTCTTTGATGACAAAAATTGCACACCTTTGGAGGCAATCATCTCAAGTAAATTCCTAGCAAGGGAAGTTTCTAAGGCTTTCACCTCTTCTAATTCTTCCAATACTGTTAAAAGTGTTAGACTAATTAAATGGAACTTTCCTGTGGCAGGCTTCATCAAGATCAATTCGGACGGAGCCTTAAGAGGCAACCCAGGTCCTAGTGGCTATGGTGGAAAAATAAGGGATGATAGATGCCAATGGATGGAAGGTTATATGGGCAACATCGGGATAAATACAAGCCTAAATGCGAAAGTTTGGGGAATCTATAGAGGTCTCACTATTGTTCGGAAAAGAAATTGGATGAAAACTACCATTGAGACGGATTCCACTGCTGCTTTTACAACTTATCTGCGAACAAGAAGTCAAGACACACCCCTTACGGGCGCTGGTGGAAGACTGCAGAATCATCATCAAACAAATGGCTTGCAATCTCACCCACACTTTGCGAGAAGGAAACAAATGTGCTGATTACTTACCTAATTTGGGTGCTAACCAAGCGAAATTGTATGTCCAGATCAATGAAGTACCTAGAGAGATGAACAGCTTGATCTTGGCTCACTTGAGTGGGGTGGCCTTCCAAGTAATCTGTTTGTAGTTTCTTTCTTTCCTTGTAACAAAAAAAAATAGAGAAAATGAGTTGACTGAGAGTTAAATGTAGAGAGATTACAAGGTGATAGGCCATTTCACCTTTTTTGCCATATATTGTGACGATTTCCAAAGATGCGTCTTCCCGCACTTGGTTCCGGTTCGAAGAAACTTCTTTCCCTTAAGATATTCCCCAAACAATCCAGTGCAACGGCAGACTCGACCTGCTTCCTGTATTGCGCATCCATCCATCCCTTTTGACTTTACAGCCTCACAGAGAGTGGACAGAAATGGCCGCCGGACTAGTCGAAGGAGGCATCGTCGGCGCCGTGATGGGCAAACTACGGACATCCGTCACAGACATGGCAACCAAAAACATCCTCTTCGAGTCCGAATTGGGCGCCCTGACAGAAATCCTAAATAAATGTCACTCCAAATATTAATGGCAACGATCTTCTGTGACTGAAAAAGAAGATTGGATGAAGTTGTCAAAGTTGCGAACAAGATAGGGCAAGGCTAAATACATACCTCTAGGCTCACTTCTCGAAAATCTGTATTCCTTTTAGTCTTGAACTCTAGAGGCCCTTTAATCTCTCTACCATATAGTACTTTAGCAGTGTGACGGAAAATTGTGTCTGCATATCCTCCGGAGCTTCCAGACACCCCAAATAGGTTTCCCTCCTCATCAACATTTGTTAGCCTGCATTAGAATCACACACACTCAATCACGAAACCAACTCAATTCAATATAGTGAGAATCTTTAGAACAATAAACGATATTCTTACAACTTATCTGGAGCAGACTCTTCCAAGGCTCCAAAATCTATTGATGTTGACTGCGACATTAAATAGAACAGTAAAAATAATAAAAGTTTACTTCATGCCTGATAGTGAAGATCATCAACTTAGTCTTACCTGGATCAACTCTAACACCTCTCCAGACGTCAATACAGAATCTACCTCTGTAGTCTCTAGGACAGTGTTCTTCTGAGTTTCATCCAGGTGTTCCACTTGAAAAACGAAGTCTTCCCGGGCAGCCTCAAGTTTCTTATCATAACATGGCATCACTGTCACATGGTACACCTCTTCAGGCCTGCCCAGTGAGTATACGCATATAATTTTAAAAGCGTACAGGAATCAGACGGAAGCTTGTATTGGTCTCACTTTTTGGGGATCCGAATGTGAGGATCTTGCTTGTGACTGTTTAGTTTACGGGATCAATGCAAGGAGTATTTGGCACTACTCTTGTCTGTGTATTCATCAGGGGCAACTTTGCATCCCCTTATATGTCCTAAGATGGCCAGTTGCCCAAAGTATGTCGTGAGAGTTTGACCGCTTAATATTGCTAGTACTAACAGAAACATGATCAGTGCGAACTGTCTAGCTTACATTGGGGGCATGTACCTTCCTATCGCCATGATAACTTCGTTATTTTTGGCCCACTTGTAATTGCTCTCAATACATCATAACATAAAGGAGGCTGATATCTGCATTCTCCTTTCCACGGTTGAACTTCATGATAGACAGGAAAATGAGTTGCTAAGTTGAAACGGACATCCATCACGGAGTCCAAAAATGCAAATGTCACTGTTCCTAGTACTTGACAGGTATACATAATGGGCACTTGCAGCTATTTGCTTGATGTAAATTATTTGGCTGGAAGTTCATAGCAAATGCTTTGCGGTCATTGATCAGTGCTGCAGCAACTTTGCCCCTCTCTGGCCCTTTTTTTCTTTCACGTGTTTTAGGGATGGTTGATTGGTTGCCATTGATTGTTTTCTACAGTTCATTGCTATATCTGTTTCAGAGCTACAATAAAGTTCCTTTTCTGTGCTCTCGATAATTCGTTCGCCTGAGCTTCTTCCTACAGGGGCCTATTTGGCATCTGCCTCCCTCGATATGATACGTTTCAGCATTAATTAAGAAAATGTGGTGATACAGTTTTTACCGGCTTGACTCTTATATTTTATTATTTTCTTTTTACAGATTGCACAGACATGTATGAGAACATTTTCCTTGCGAAGCATTCCAAAATGGCCAGCATCAAATGCATTGTTCCGGAGCTCTTCCAAATTAAGAGGTGCCATGAAACGAAGGATGAAGCATGTACGCAGTTCAAAGCCTTTCTGGTGGACAAGGAATATAATGAAGAGTGGGATGAGGGGACCTTGGGATCTGGCGAGGAGAAGGAGCCCAGCCCCAGGAAGCATGAGGGGACCTTGGGATCTGGTGAGGGGGAGGAGCCCAACCCCAAGAAGCATGTGGGGACCTTGGGATCTCGTGAGGGGGACGAGCCCAGCCCCAAGAAGCCCCGGAAGCACTGATGTGCTTAGATTAGCCTGGGGTTGAGAACTGGAATTCACCAGGAACTTGTTGATCGAACTCTACTTTTGTGGTTTTCATCATAAAGTAATGATCCCGTGGGTTGCACACGGGAGCATTTATAACAACTATTATCTAAATATAGGTTAATTAGGGTTATATTAAATTAGAAAACTATACTAATATGATACAAAGTATACTACTCACACTATCCACACTTTATATTGTTGCTAAAGTGCTAATATCTTTGTTATTAAAAGAATTTAGTAAAAAGAATTTAGTTATAAAAAAGAACTGAAAAATCTCATGACCTTGCTCTGCGCAGTGTCAAAAGTGCACAAAGCGTACATAGGAGTTTTGGATGAGAAAGCATATTTTGATCTTGTCGTGACTCTTGAGCAGATTGATCCAACAGTGCAAGTAGCCATATCACGGGCTCTGTTATACTAAATCCTAATCTGCAAAATGAAAACTGAAATTATAAACTTTAACAACATTAATAACTAATTATGTAATAAAATCTAATCATCCTAATTGCCGAACACTAATCTTTGAATTCAATTCAAAAGCAAAATACTGAAATTCTCCATGAGAAAAGATGTTTAGAAGTCTAGCAAACTTATGAAGTTCACAAGTATTACTACACTCAAAACCTATTTAGTCGAGAGATAATTGTAACTCAATTAAATTCTAAAAAAGCTACCATATGAAACTGAAATTACAAACTTTAGCAAGGTTAACATGTAAGTTTAAAAGAATGAATACGCATGTTATAACCAATAACCAAGAAGATTAACAATTGAAGTGATTCAAGCAGCTCATATGGGGACAATCACACTTGCCAAAAAAGGGCACCCAGACGTATGCCTTTGGGCAGGAAGTTCCCCCCCCCCCCCCCCCCCATCCGAAGCACTCCTCCTTAAGGCTAGGATCACCAAGCCTTTTTATTTAGTGTTTAAATAAAATACATGCTTTCCACTAAGAAAATATAAGAAGTGTGACTCCACCCATGCGAAAATGGCTCTCCATGAATCCAACCAAGTGCAGGTCTATAACCTTCCTTGTCCCTTAGTCTCTTTATATATACTAGCCCAGTTACTCGAGTCAAGCTCGAGGCGGTTTATGAAATACAGTATACCAGAAAATTTTAAAGAGTATTAATATGTACCACATATCGTGAGACAAAAAAGACAGTAATATTATTAAAAAAATATATCTTATTTGGCTATAAAAAAAAATAGATACTGATATAATAGAGTCGCTAGATACTTGTCTTCCTTAAGTTTTTACTTTAAGTTGTCAAGTAATATTTCAAATGAATATTGGCTTAACACTTATACTAGTAGAATAATCATGTTAATACTATATAGAATTAAACAACGAACAGGATTGTGGTTAAAATTAAAAAATTGTGAGGCTATGACGTATCCCTTTTGAATTATAGATATTACATATGAGTACAATTTTTTAACTTCAAAAGTTTTTGAAGTGTTACATGTTTTTTGAATAATTTTTTTTATATATCTTTTTTTAATTTTTGTGAAACGCATGTGTGAGGACATTCAACCGGCAAAAATTTGTCCTTTTCTTTAAGTGCTTTTGAGGTATTAATAGTCCAAAATAATACCTGATCGGTAAGTACATTGATAAAGTATAGCTTAAAAGAGGGGTTGTAACGTCCCAAATTTTTGGAGCGTTAATTTCAAAAGAATAAAGGCTAAAAAACCTCATATCATCAAAAGTCTTCCAAACTGGTTATGCAGAGCATCTACCAATCAATACCAAAGATACATCAATAAATGTCACACCGGCTTAAAACAGTTACATTGACCTCAATTATTTCTGCACGGGGCTTCAAAATAAAATCTAAAGCAAAATCTATTTGACAATAAATATAAAAGGAAAATCCTTCCCTAAAAAGATTCTTACTTAGCCATGCCTTATAATCCTTTGCACAACTCCGAACACTGGCTGATAATCTGAAAATAAGGGGGTGAGCACAAAGCCTAGTAAAGATAATCGTACACACCCACCCACGGAGTACAAAGCACGGGATATCAATATTAATTCATTGAGTTGATAAAATATGATACTAAGGTGCATGTCGAATACAAAAACCAATGTACTAACTTTCAATTCAAAAATCAGATTAACAACAAAATCAATAACTCGTACCAGCAGACAATACAATTTCAAACTAAGGAATTACCATATATAACCAAATTTGCAGCGGGTCAAAAAGTTTTGATGTTTCTAAAACAATACAAAGTTAAGTTCGAAACGTTTTCACAAGTTTTGACAAGGATATCTTATATTTCAAAAAGACTCCAGCGAATTCAATAGTACTTTAGATAAGTTTGAAAACTTCTTCAAATTGATCAGATATCAAAATCCAAATGTTCAATCAGTACAAAGATGAAGACCATGGGAGCCATTCAGAAATGTTTCACGTGTGCCATCACTGACACGTGAAAAAGGGTTTAGAAATTAAGATCGTGATCTCTAGCTCATCCCGCTGAGCTAACCCACATTCCAATCTATGTGGATAAGTCAGAAATAGATAACTCACATACACTGTAACAAGGCACACCAAATTATAGAAACAAATACCAAATCAACTTAATAAACACCTAGAGTTTGAAGCTGACAAAGTCATTCCCATTCACACAATTCTATGCATAATAGTTTTATTCAAGGGCTAACTTCAACAATGAAATCAACAAACTATAAGAAAACTCAAAGCCTAAAAGTTGAAGAGGACTCGTTACAGTTTTGGTAATGTCTAAGATCACCAAAAACTGATAAAAAACGAATAAGATGGAACAAGTCAAAGTAAGCTGATTTGCAGTGTCAAACAACAACTTTTGCACCGATGAATAACTTTCAAAATGAATTTTGATCAAAAAAATAGATAGATTCTGATAAAACACAAAACTAAGAAGTTTAATAAGACTCTTTAATGTTTCCATATTTTCTAAAATAATCAAAAACTAATGAGAAATAAATGAGATAGAACAAATTGAAGTGGGCTGATTTACATAGTCAAAATAGAAAAGTTTACACTGATAAATAACTTTCAAACTCAAATTTGACCAAGAACCAAATGGATTCTGATAAAATCTTAAACTACAAAGTTGAAGAAGACTCTTCAAAGATTTCAGAGTGTCTAAGATCATTA
This sequence comes from Escallonia herrerae, assembly GCA_033070095.1. Lineage (NCBI taxonomy): Eukaryota > Viridiplantae > Streptophyta > Magnoliopsida > Escalloniales > Escalloniaceae > Escallonia > Escallonia herrerae. The sequence goes on from JAVXUP010000581.1 coordinate 74,814, forward strand.
AAAATCCATGAGAAAAAATAATATACAATAAATCAAATTTGGCTGACTTGAATTGGCAGAAATATAAGCATAACAATGTTCAGGTCTATTTGTGAATATTGATTACTTGGAATTTTGGAAAACCCACAACTATAAAGTTGTAATACACTATTTGAGGTTTTCAAAATGTAACATCCCAGAATTTTCCGGAATGTTAACGCTCAATCGATCAGTACACTAAGATAATACTATCTCAAACACAAACAAATAATACCATCAATCTGTCAGAGCAACTATTCGTCAATCAAGCTATACTCTCAATCAACTATCATAATTGAAATACCAAGTCTAAGTCTAAGAAAATTTAAACAATAATATTAATTTACCAACGCAGGGGTTCTAACTATCAATACTAAACTTAAATTTAAATTTAAATTCATTAGCTAGCTCGGCTCTAATCCATGCTCAGGTAATCTACGGCTAATGCTACCTGCAGAAAGGAAGTCAAAGGAGAGTGAGCTTTTGAGAGCTCAGTAAGGTCGATCAAAGATTTAAAACATAACAAAACAATTCGGACGAGTTTTCATATAAAACTTTTGAAGAGTATTTTCAATAAAATACAACACTTAGACATAGATGAACAAAACGAACGATTTTACATTTAAGTCCAATAACATCTTTTTGAGAGGTTTGCTTTCGATGAAATCACTACAATACGATATAAACATAGGGATGAGTATTTAACTCACTCCCTTAAATAATAGTCATTTGAAACACTTTGGGCATAATAAAACATGAATGGATAATATTCAAAACATTTCAAGTGAAATAAAACATAAACAGGAAACATTGAACATGAGCAGACAGAAGCAAAGCCACCCCGGCAGTGCTCGATCGCTTTACATATGCATATGTAACACTGACTAGTTCATCTAGGTACTAGTTAAACCCATCCAACAGACCATCCTTATAACGCCAACAATGCAGACCATCCTTATGGCTCCCAAGTTACTAACTCATGTCAATATTGAGAAACAATAAATAGAATTCAAAACATTTGATGATAATTGAATCGATAAAACAGATGAGAATAAACAAATTACGAATTCCAAACGATCGCTTAAGGTTCAAGTTAGGCTTTCATGGACAGTTTAAAACATCTTTTATATCAGCATAAAATCGAATCAATTTAGTTTGGAAAATTGTTCTATAAGCATTTGAAAACAGAATGTCGAAATAGGGTTCGGATAGAATTCCTTACCTCGGTCCAAGCTAAGCGATGCTACCAAGCTAGATCAAAATTCTCTGAATCAATCTAAATTTATAATTTAATTGTTAGAACACAATTTATGTCTAATATACTAGAAACCCTAATATTGATTACCCACCACGTGCTTACTTCTAATCCTAAAATCACGCGACAAGAAACGTATTCCACACACGACCAACGTAGTTAACCGGAAATCCTGTACGCTACTTAATGCGTAAATATATTCTAAAATTTATAATAATTTACACTAAAACACTTTTTTTTAGCTTAAAACTTATTAAAAGTCAAAATATGAATTTTCTGAATTTTTGAATATTTTTGAATTTAAAATAATTTCCTTAAATGTAATAAAAATCCATAAATTGCCAAAAATTACTTCCAGCTGCAAAATAAGTCCCATAATTTTTAGAAGAACTTTAAAATATATATAAAAATTATAGAATTAAAAATCAGAATTGAAAAGACATAAAAACTATTTCTTTATTTTTCGTTTTTCTAAATTCAATGCGATACTGAAAATGATAACAAATCGATTCCAAAAATCACCAAATTTATACTGAGTCTTTATTATACTATATAAACACTACTCTAATTTTTCCCAGAACATTTTCATGGTTCAAAGGCTCCAAAATAATTTTTACAAATCTAAAATTACAGAAAATACTAAAATACTTGTGATTTCAGAAAATTATGAAACTTTGCAATAAATTCTAATATGGCCTAACGTACTATACCGTTAAATTTCGTATGCTAATGATCACTGTATAGTATTCAATGCTCTCATCGTGTCTAACACTGACTAAATACCCGATCCGCGCTTTCCAACACACGCACCAAATTTAATGCTAATTTGTGGTACGCCTGCACTTGCACAGGGTACTACCCACTACTATGCATATTACCCACTTTTTCTTCCTTTCTTTCTGCCAACACTCAGAACACGCACTCTTATCGCACAGCTGTTCACTTCTCTCTGAATACACTACACATACACATCCACACACACTACACACATTTATACACAACACAGCTTCTTCCTCCCTTTTTCCAAAACCCATTTCATGATCACCACTCACTCCAATAACACTAACACAGTTTGCATGCACACGGTTCACTACAAACATGCCTCAAAAGTGCTGTCCTATGGCAGTCTCCCTTCCCTTTCTCCCTCACTCGCACACGCCACAAGAATACACACAGGACCACCAAAAATATTCACAGCACAACCACAACTACTCTGCCTCACCGTGGCAGTCCCCCTTTCCCCTACCTTCACCTGCTCACACCATGAAAATCACCAACAATGACACCATGCATAGCAGCCTGTGCTGCTTCCCTCTCTTCAATTTTTTTTTTCTCTTTCATCCATTCACTCACATTAGCACACTACACACATCTACACATATTTAATCACCCACATTCCCACACTGTGGCTGCCATCCTCAACCCACTCACACACTATTTTCTTCTTCTACTTCTTCTCATTTATTTGCACAACTCCACAGTCATCACACGGCTGCTTAGCAGCCTTTCTTCCTTTCCATTTCACCTATACTCGCACATGCAACACACCTCACCCTTGGTTGCACACACAAGCACATATTCATGCACCCAAGATCACACACAATATACAAACACCTACTGCCTACATCCCACTGTGATCACGGCTGCCCTTCCTTCTCTTGACACAAACCACACACGCACATCACACAGTTGCCCATGCACACAACTTACGCACACAGCACACCCGCTTCCTACACACTTTACGCACTCACCTGCACTCCTTATGGCAGCCAGGGCTGCCACGGCAATGACTATTTTTCTCTCACTCATCCACCCAAAACCCAATCATCATCACCTTATATCTCAGGTCCTTGCACGGCCCTCAAGCAACCTCCCAACAGCCCTAAGATCCTTACTAGCAGTAGCTCTACCTTTCATATACATAAACCCAACACCAAATACACGCACACATGATCAACTGCCTCACGGCATAATCCCCTTTACCACTTATACACCTGCACACATATAATTACATACACACACAATCACATGAACCTCCTCACAATTTCCTCGCGGTTGCGTCCCTTGATCCCATAATCATTGAAAAAATGGGGAGAAAAGGTTAGAAACCTTACCGAAAATTCGTCGGAACAATCTACCGCGTCAAGTCCCCTCTTTCTCTCTCTATTTATCTGACTCTCTCTCTCTCTCTCTAGATGTGTGGTTGACGGCAGAAATGGGGGCCTGTAGTCAGCTGCCTAGAGAAAAGGGTATTTAAATATGTGTAACAATGCAACCCTAGTTAGACAATGAAAACCCTACACATCCATCTGTCGCCAAAACCTCTAATTAATCCAAGCGTATTGCGAAAATGGTAGTATAATATAATATTTACGATACACGATGTGTTAGGAAAATTATAAATGGTTTGTTACGTCATCCCGTTTGACAAATCGTCGCTAACAAGAACGCCAATACTATAAGAAGATAAATTGTCGTTAAAAAATATATCCATGCTAACTAAAGTTTCGTTGCTAAAAAAAATTATTCGGATTTAAAATTTCTAATTAAATCGGAAAAGTATCGGGGTGTTACACAGAAAGTGTAAGAACACTGAAATTGGACAAGGAACGAAAAAGTTACGGACTCTTGGAATTGCCTTAAAGATTTACAACAAAACCATCACGAATCAAAGTCGATAATCGAAAGTACAAAGAATAATTTAGCGTAACGATCAAGAATGTAATTACGGTTCTAAAGAATCAAAAAATCTCTTTAAATAATAAATCAATTGATGAATGAATCGATAATCAGAATTCGGATAGGGTGAATGCATGCGAAAACCCTTATCTCAATTGCATAAATCAACTTCAAGTCTTGATCTTCTCAAACAAATTATATCAAAAACTCTCGATGTAATGATCAAAATCTCAAGAATTTTCTTCCTAGAGAGTCTTTGGAGGCACTTTTGAAGTTTGTGGTGCTCCTAGGAATGATAGTATATAAGTCATTAGCCTAAAAAAATGTTATTATATTCCTGAAACAATAAGAATTGCAAAATACCCATTACATCCTAAATTTCTCTAACTTTATAAATGGATCAAACTAAAGGCCAAATTTAAATTGGGTCACATCTAATCCCAAAAATATGACCCACTTTTCAGAAAAAAAAAATTTTAATTGATTTTTAGACCCACTATTTAATTCAAAATCACAAAACATTATAATTCGTACTTACACAAGTATCCTGATATAAAAAAAAAATGTGGGTGTTGCAAGGGTAACTTTAAAAAGTTGATTTTGCTTTCTACATATTATAGGTCTTAATTTTGTCATAAAATTATAGTTCTTATATCTAATTTATGCCTTTAATAGTATTTTTCTGTAGATATTTATTTAATCAGAATATACTGTACATTTTGTATACTAACTTTTATCGGCTTATTCTTGTTAACTACATTAAGCTTGTAAAATTCAACAAATATCCTTATGTTAAACTAATGATAACAGAATGGAGATTAAAAAGTTCATATAATTGTTATTTAATACTCACATCAATTATTACTCATAGTTATAATCGACTCTATTATAATCAAAATTAAGTTTCAAAGCTCATAATTAGTCTAATATTCACTAATCGGTCTTGCTATTCATATGAATTTAATCAACTATAAAAATAATATATTTCATATTTAGTCCTATTAGAAAAAAAATTTGTCAATGTATATTCGATTACAATAAGTTTTGTAAAATTACTTAAAACAAATTCACTACTCAAATATGCTAAAAATAAATTTGACAGAATGACCAAATAATATCCAATATTTTCATAATAAGTGTGTGGTGTGTGTGTGTGTGTGTGTGTTTCTTGTAAGATGCTAGTAATGATAAAATTAAATTGATGAAGATGACATGTCCTCATTTTGAAGTGTTGGAATTATTTTCTACATCTTGAATGACTTATCACCAAGTTATAGTTTTTATATCTACAAAGTGCACTCATAGTTTTTTTTATGAAAAACTTAATTAAGTATAAATAAAAATAAAGTCTTTTCATTGATCGTAAGCCCTATGCAAACATGAATTGGTTAATTATTGGTGTGTCAATTTTCTACATCTTGAATAACTTATCACCAAGTTATATTTTTTATATCTACAAAGTGCACTCACAATATTTTTTTATGAAAAAATTAATTAAGTATAAATAAAAAAAAGTCTTTTCATTGATCGGAAGCCCTATGCAAACATGGACTGGTTAATTATTTGTGTGTCAATTTTCTACATCTTGAATGACTTATCATCAAGTTATAGTTTTTATATCAACAAAGTCCACTCATAGTTTTTTTTTTTATGAAAAACTTAATTAAGTATAAATAAAAAAGTCTTTTGATTGTAGGCCCTATGTTTGTGTGTCAATTTTTTTTATTTTAATCAAAAGGATTCTAAAAGATATTGCACTATACTATATTAACAAATCATTACATTATTTTCATAATTTTTAAAATATATATATAATTAAAAAAAATTAAACAATTATTACATTATTTCTATTGTTTCAATCTCAATTTTAGCATCATTTATTTTTCTCTTCTAAATCTAATATGTTATTTTCATCTTCAAAATATATAAATTTTTATATTCATATTAGAGAGAGTTTTTAAGGATGCAATAGTCAAATCAAGTCTTAATAAGTTAGTTAATCAATCAATTAGAATATTTAGAATTAGTTTTTTAATAATATAAGACTTAGTAATATGAAAACTAACTTATCAGGACATCAGAACCCTATCCAAGATAATATTCTCAATTTTAACATTATTTTTTTCCTCTTTAAAATCTAGTATGTTATTTCCGTTTTTAAAATTTACGAATTTTTGTATTCATATTAGAAAGTAGTTTATAATGATACAATAATCAAAATTACGTATTAGTAAGTTAATTCATCTGTAACACTCCAAAATCTGAGATTGGTTTACTAAAAAAAAAAAACCAACTAATTATTTTTTGACCTTTAGCAAAAAAATTGGTGAGCAACAATATTTTTGTCAACTTTAGCGACATTTGTTTTAAATGAAATGTTAGAGATTATTGGAGCTGAGTGTTATAGTTTATGATTCTTAGCGACAAAGTTTATTTTAGAAATCATAAGTTACAATCTAACGTTAACAATTATAAGTAATATTGATTGAAGTGTTTAGTGACGATTAGCGTGACCGAATTTTTTTGGGGTAATATTTAGTGACGATTAGTGGAGACCCATTAAATTATTCTTGTACATTAATTTATCGTAAATGGTACTTTGGGTCTTTTCATAATATTAGAAAGTTTTGGATAAACTTTAAAAATTACCTAAACTCTAGGGGGTTTTGGTAATTTTTTATTTTTTGGGTTTTCATATATAAAAAATACTATAGAGAAGCCGGCCCTAATTCTTTTCTCCATACTCTTCTGAAAATCGGCAAAGAAAAGAGAGAGAGAGTAGAGAGAGAAAGTGGAAAAAGAGAGAGAAGAGAAAGAGATTTGGATTGAAATTAGAGTGGAAGAATTGAAGATTGTGTTTCAGAGGAGAATTCCATAAAGTAAGCACCCCATAAAACCGTTCCATTCAGCGTATGTATTGGATATATCTACATGTCTATATATATACTTTTGTATACATGTTTTTCTTCGCATAAAATTCCGTAAATTTGATCATGAATCATATATTGATGTTATAGAATGTATTAGGGTGTTAGAGGAACAAATTAGAGCAAGGAAAACAAGAAAAATAAAGCAAAATTGGAGAAAATTGAAAATTAGGGTTGCTTGTTTTTCGGGTTACTGTTCATGGTGGAGAAGACAATCTACAGTAACCCGTGGTGGAGTGTGGGGTGGCCTCTGGCCACTTTTTAGGCCAAATGTTTTTACAGTCATGATGATACTTTCATTTTAGAATTTCTGAGAAATTTTCAGATTTTTCTGATATCGTTTGAACTTTTTAAATTTTTCGCAAGTTTGAACTTTTTAAAATCCGTTTGAACTACTTAGAGTGATTATCTAATTTTGAAAATTTTTGGTACTGTTTATGTGATTCTAAGATATTCCAGTTCAAATTTCAGAATTTTTAGAGGTGATTTGATGAGGTCATTGTATTGCATTAATTTGGGCAAAATGAATTATTTAATAATAGTTTTAATGTTGTTTTTGGCCTGATTTTAGTTTCTATAATTTTCTTACATATTTTAAAGCCATAATAAAAATTATTGGATTTTTTTTACCTAGAAATATTAATGGCTATTTTTGGGCTTTTCTGATATTCAAAAAAATATTTTTAATTCAAAAGCATTCAAAATTTAGAAAATTCATATTTTAACTTCTTATAATGTTTTAAGCTCTGAAAGTACTTCATAAAGATTTATTATGAATTTTGAAGTATCATAATACCTTAAGGAGTGTGTGGGGTTCCTAGTTAAGTTTGGACGTACGCGAGACCTATTTTGATTTGAGTTATATTAAGAGTATCGGGGCAAGCAACATTTAAAAAATTAGCATTGGGTTCATAGTATTTTGAGATTAGAGTGTATTCTGATAAATAATTTGTCCGACCAAGGTTAATTCAAAGGATTTTGGATCGAGACTGTTTAGCAATGCATAGCTTAGACTGAGGTATGGGATTTCTATTTGAAACCTAATTCATCAATTTGTCCTCATATATTTTTTTTAAAATTGCTATCGAATTTCTTTGGACTCTGTTATATTTGTTATGAGAATGCGTTAATTGCCTTTAATACCCTTTTCTTGAGCCTTAAGCGTTTATTAGAAATCATATTCGATGCTCTGTGTTTATTTTTCGTTATGCATCAATATATTTATTATGTTATCGATTGCTGTCATTTTTCATATTGACATAAGATTCTGCATTTGTGTGTTTTAGCGAAGTTGGTGGGTATTAGAGGATTTGGTGTGGGCTAGTACCTTGATGGACTAGTCGGTGTATTGGTGTGGGCTAGTTAGTACCTTGATGGACTAGCCGGTATATTGGTGTGGGCTAATACCTTGTCGGACTAGCCGGTGTATCTGTAATTGATTGTTTGCATCGTATCCGATAATCATTTTGACATCTGATTGAATTAGTTAAGATTCTTTTAAAACTCTTGAAAAATTTCATTGAATTGTATCTGTGAATTATTTTCGTAATTTTTTCATTTGAGCGACCTTACTGAGCTCTTGAAAGCTCACTTCCCTTTGATTTCCTTTCCGCAGGTAATAAGCAGCATTAAGTTACCTGAATAAGGATTAGAGTCGAGCAAAGGTTAATTGATTTAAGTTAGTGTTGCTCATTAGAACCTCTGCGTGGGTAAATATTGTTATTTAAAATTTTTGACTCAGAATTGATGTTTCAATTATGACAGTACATTTAGAGTATTGTCTTATTCGATATTTTAGTTGTTCTGACGGACTGATGGTACTATACTGGTAAAAATTGAGAGTATTACTGTCTTAATATAAATGATCGAGTGAGTGTTAACGTTCCGAAAATTCTGGGTTGTTACATCATCAATCACGTAGAGTTTTAAAATGTCTACAGTTTATTTTTTAATTATATAAGGTCTAGTAATATGAAAGTTAACTTATCAAGAAATAAGAATTCCATTCAAGATAATATTCTCAATTCATTTATTTTCTCTTCAAATCTAGTATATTATTTTTATTTTTAATATATAAGAATTTTTATATTCAGGTTGGAAAGTGATTTTAAAGGATACAATAGTCAAAATTAAGTTCTAGTAAGTTAGTTCATTAATCAGTTAAAATTTTAGAATATTTAGAATTTATTTTTCAATTATATAAGGTTTTGTAATATGAAAATTAACTTATCAAGAAATAAGAATCCTATGCAAGATAATATTTTCAATTATAACATCATTTTTTATTCTCTTCTAAATCTAGTATATTATTTTTGTTTTTAATGTATAAGAATTTTTATATTCATATTGGAGATTAAGTCTTAATAAGTTAGTTCATGAATCAGTTAAAGTTTTAGAATATTTAGAGTTAGTTTTTCAATTTTATAAGGCTTAGTAATATGAAAATTAACTTATCAAGAGATAAGACCACATCTAAGATAATATTCTCAATTGTAGCATCATTTTTTTTCTCTTCTAAATCAACATGTTATTTTTATTTTTTAGATATCTAAATTTTTATCTTCGTATTAAAGAGTGGTTTTAAGGGTACAATAGTCAAAATTAAGTTTTAATAAGTTTATTCATGAATCACTTAGAGTTATAGAACGTTTAGAGTTAGTTTTTCAATTATATAAGGCTTAGTAATATGAAAATTAAGTTATCAAGAAATTAAAACTTCATTCAAGATAATATTCTCAAATATAGGATCATTCTCAAATGTAGCAACAATATTCTTTTTTTTTCTCTTTTAAATTTCGTTTTTAAGATATATAAATTTTTATATTCATATTGTAGAGTAGTTCTAAGGATACAATAATCAAAATTAAGTCCTAATAATTTAGTTCATGAATCAGTTAGAATTTTAGAACGTTTAGAATTAGTTTTTCAATTATATAGGACTTACTAATATAGAAATTAACTTATCAAGAAATAAGGACCCATCAAAGATAATATTCTCAATCGTAGTATCATTTTTTTCTCTTCTAAGTTTAGTTAGTTATTTTCATTTTTAAGATATATGAATTTTATATTCATATTAGAGAGTAATTTTAAGAATATAATAATCAAAATGTTAGTTCGAACCATTTTTTCTCTCTTCTAGATTTAGTTAGTTATTTTCATATTTAAGTTATATTAATTTTATATTTATATTAGAGAGTGGTTTCAAGAAATAATGAAAATTTTCATTTCTAAGATATATGAAATTTATATTCATATTAGAGAGTGATTTCAAGAAATAATTAAAATTAAGTCCTAATAAGTTGGTTCATCAATCCGTTAGAGTTTTAGAACGTATAGATTTTGTTTTTCAATTATATAAGGTTTAGTAATATAAAAATTAACTTATCAAGAAATAAGAACCCAATTCAAAATAATATTCTCAATTGCAGCATCATTTTTGCCTTCTAAATTCAGTATGTTATTTTCGTTTTTATGATATATGATTTTTTATATTCATATTAGAGAGTGATTTTAAGGATACAATAGTTAAATTAAGTCCCAATAAGTTAGTTCATCAAACAATTAGAGTTTTAGAATGTGTAGAATTTATTTTTTAATTATAGTAGGCTTAGTAATATGAAAATTAATTCATCAAAAAATAAGAACGTCATCCAAGATAATATTCTCAATTATAGCATCATTTTGTTTCTCTTCTAAGTCTAGTATGTTATTTTCGTTTTTAAGATATCTGAATTTTGATATTCATATTGGAGATTGGTTTTAAGTATATAATAATCAAAATTAAGTTCTAATAAGTTAGTTCATGAATCAATTAGAGTTTTAGAACATTTAGAATTAGTTTTTCAATTATATAAGACTTAGTAATATGAAAATTATCTTATCAAGAAATAAGCACCTCATTCAAGATAATATTTCAAACTTTTAATAACACTTATAATAGTTATAATTCTATTTTACATTAAAAATATAATGTGATGACGTGTCAAATAAAGAATCCATATCTCTGTGATGATGTGTCCCACAAAGAAGCTCTCGCTTCGCTTATTATATATTACTAGTTTAGTAACTCGAGCAAGGGCCGGGTGAGTTCTATTTAAACACTATGAGTGTAGTTGAATTTTAGCATATTTTGGTAGAGTTAAGGTTGGGTATTTAAGCATCATGTCGATGGTTTTGAAAATTACGATTTATTCATATTCGCCTGAAGTGAACCATCGAATTTATAACATATCGCGTTCATACATTTCACATATAAGCAATATCATTGTCAAGAGAAATTCAATGAACGCATAATCCCGAAATTGTTTCTTAATAGTAAAGCATGCTATAATGTTTAAAAATTAGTAAGATTCAGAAGTTCAATATAAAATATTCAAAAAGTGAAGCATATAATGAATAATCAATTTTTTCCACATCAAATTAGAATGTTACTTTAAATTCTTTAGGTACTAACTTTTTTTTTTGGTATGAAAAAGTTAAATTTTAAGAATTTATACGCAAAATTATATCTACGCTTTTCATTTTGCTTACCATATCCATATAAGTATGATACTTTTTTTAGTTTTTCATGAGATGTGGCGCATCATTGATCCACAGATTTTATTAAAATCTCTGATATAACTCCTTACCATATATTAAATTAGACATCTACTACAGTCCTTAATAGAATTTAAAGTTTAGAAAAGAAAGTACAAAAAAAGGCTCAAACAATTTTTTTAATATATTATTGTCAAAACTGAATAAATCTACTAAAAAACATGCCATGAAAACCTTAGAGTGAAAATTGAAGTACGTAGAGCTATTTTACTTCCTCTCAGACAACCAACCCTTTAAAATGTAGAAATAACCTTGAAAAGAGAAATTATAGTGTTATTGTGACAATATCTATATTTTAATTGCTTTACTTCATGGTAATGTTCGGCGCTTTTTCGACCATCCATTTAATTTTGAATATTTTTTAAGACAATTAATATAATTTAAAAATACGTGTACATTGTACAGTTAACTTTGTCTGAATGATCATAAAAATATCATATCATTTTACAAAACTTTTTTTTTTATGTTTGAGGCTAAACAATTATATAACGGTGAATGTTCGTATATTTTGTCTAAACTGTGAACTGTGATAGATAGGTATGTAATTGCATAAGGTTACAAAATTCGTATACTTCATCTTTGATTTGTAGATGTTCATTAAGTTCTAAGCTTATAGTATATGAAGGTGATTATAGAAGTCTCTGAAATTAGAATATCACATATTTAACATTATCTTTTGTAGATTACCCTATATGTAGACATGAATTAAAAATCAAGCGTAGTCATTGGTATTGGAAAAGAAAAATCCTAAAAAAGGCGCACGAACTATACAATTAATAATTTACTGTGTAGACATAAATAGGCTAAAAAGAGACATTGGAAGTTAAATGCAAGCACGTGGAGCAATTTTAATTTATTTTAGATAATGAATTATTTTTACTTACCGCTCATGAAAATCCCTACAACTCTCTGTACAAAACAGTTAATGATCGATAAATATGCTTAGTGTCATTTTGATTGACATCATAACTGACAATTTTTAAAGTACCTTTTTAATCACTAAATAAGAGCCACAAAAAGTATACAAGACCGTTGAATTTTACTGTATGGTAGGTTGTAGGCATCTTCCTATGACCTGGGTAGGGGACAAAAATTTCTTGGGTAACCATCATTTTAAAAGATAGAATTAACCCAATAAAAGAAATTGCATAGCATCACGGTGACAATCCCTATGTTTAATTATTTCACTTCAAGATCATGTTCAACAATTTTTAGAGCTGCCGTTTTGATATGTTTTTGAAGATTTACTAAAGTAATCAATTTAAAAATGCGTTATATTTGATTCTTTGTTTAGGACATTAAAAAGAGTATATGATTTCTACTTTAGACTTTGAGTTATTATATTAAATTTAATTTATAAAGTAAACTGTAATTTTGGCGTTTCAAAGACATCTAAAAACGAAGTCCTATTCGCTTTCTATATAGCTTAGATGAAAAGCTGTTAAGTATTAATCTTTATTTTTGATACATGGGCTTCATACTTTATATTTGTGAAATTTTATTTTGTTATTTTGAAGGGCACTTAAGGTATTAACAGTCAAAATTAAGGCCTAATATGTGAGTATGTTCATTAGGTAGTATTTTAAAAACTTTAGAGTTAATTTCTTAGTTTTAAAAGGTTTACGAATACATAGTTAATAAATTATGGTGTAAAAGAAAATGACCAAAATAAATAGGTTCACGTGTCGCATGAGTACGAGAGGTCAAAATGAAAAAAAAAAAAAAACCACAAAAAAGTTAATGTATTTGAAAGTTCAATGTTATATAATTAAAAATTTTAGAATTGTTTTTCTAGTTTAAAAGGTTTACAACAATTGGGATAATAATGCTCACAAATATTTTAATAATAAATTTTTGTAAAGAGTTAATAAGTTGTGTTACAAAAACAGACATTAAAACAAATAAGATGATGTGACTCATAAGTAAGAGGGATAAATAAGAAAAAGAACACTTATAAAAGTTTATGTGTTTTAAAGTTCAATGTGATATTATTAGAATTAAGTGATGAAATAAAATCTCATATTGGTCTTTTTAAATTATTTACAGCAATTAACTCATATTCTTTTTACATGTTACTTCTTTATAAAGCAAAGAAAGCTTTTAATTTATGACCTACAATTGTTTTTCATAAGTAACTTATGTTTTCTTTATGTTTTAGTGTTTATGTTGTTACCTAAAGTGCTTTGAGGTGCTAATAGTCAAAATCAAGTTTCAATATGTTTATATATTGACTATGTAGAGTTTTAGAAGGTGTATAATTGATTTTTTACTCTTACAAGGTCAACTAAATTTATGACAATTCGTCCGAATTTTTCAATAATAAGTTACAATAAAAATTCATGATGCATGTGTTGTAACATCTCGGAATTTCCGGAACGTTAACACTCGCTCGATCAGATACACTCAGACAATTACGACCTCAAACTCAAGCAATTTAAAACCATCAGTCCGTTAGAGAAACTAAACCGTTGAGTAAAATAATACTCTTAGCGTACAATTATACTTGAAATATCAAATCTAAGCTAACAATTCTAAATAACAATAATGGCCCACGCAGGGGTTCTAAAGGCTAATGCTGAAACTTAAGTTCTCTTTCGCTCGGCTCAGATCTAGTCCACACCCAATGCGATCTATTTTTGGTTATCACCTGCAGAAAGGAAGTCAAAGGGGAGTGAGCTTTTGAGAGCTCAGTAAGGTCGCTCAAAGATAGAAACTACGAAACAATTTCAGATGAAATTCATAGATTTTCAAAAAGAATCATAACTAGTTTCATTAGATATCAATACGATTTCCAGACACGATACAAACAATCACGAATGCAATAACATGAGCAATTGCAAAGCTACACAGGCAGTGCAGGGTAATCACTTAGCAAAGCTACAAAGGCGATGCTCATTAACACTTTCCACCGGCTAGTCCATCAAGGCCCTAGCCCACACCAATACACCGGCTAGTCTTTCAAGGTACTAGCCCACACCAGTACACCGGCTAGTCCGTCAAGGTACTAGCTCACACCAATATCCTCCAATATACACCAACTCCCGCCAAACACACCAATGCAAACTCTCATGTCAATATGCAGAATGAGAACAAATCGATTAATGCAACATGTTATTCAATGCTCTATGGACAATAAATATTGAGCACCGATAAGAGTTTCAATAAACGATTTTAAGGCTCAATGAAAGGTTTTTAAGGCAAACAATGCGACTTAATCAAAATAACAGAATCCAAAAGAATAGTGATAACAATTCAAAAAAAATATTGGAGGACAAATAGAGGAAACTGGGTTTCAGAAAAAAAAAAATCCCTTACCTCGATCCACGCTATGCAATGTTAATTGACATCAATCCAAAAGTCGTTGAATTAACCTAAATTGGCAAATTCATTTATTAGAAAAATAATCTACACTACTATACTATAAACCCTATTATCAACTACCCAAACGGCGCTCACTTCTAACCCCAGAATGACGCAACTCAAAACGGTTCCCGCGCACGGCCAACCTAGCCAAAAATACTGTACGCTCTCTAATGCGTAATGATATCCCGAGATTCGTAATAAATTACAATAAAACACTTTCGTAGCTTAAAACATTGTAGAGAGTCAAAATATGAATTTTCTAAAATTTTGAATATTTTCGAATTAAAAATAATTTCTTTAAATACACTAAAAACCCATAAATTGCCAAAATTTCTTTTAGCTGAAAATAAAGTCCCATAATTTTTGTAACAGCTTTAAAATATGTATAAAAGTTATAGAAATTTAAATCAGAAATTAAAAGGTATTAAAACTATTTTTAAACTATTCATTTTGCTAAAACCAATGCGATACGGAAACCATAGAAAAAAACTCCAAAAATTATCAAATTCAAACTGAGTCTTATTCATATCATAACGACATTACTCTAATTTTTCCCTGAACATTTTCCTGGTTTAAAGGCTCCAAAAGAATTTTTACAATTCTATGTTTACAGAAAATATTAAAAATATAAGTAGTTTCAGAAAATAATAAACTTTTGCCAGAAATCCTAATATAGGCTAAGGTATCATAATTTAAAATTTCACATGCTAACGATAAGCGTGCGCTAGTGTATGCACGTGCCGAACTTAACGTCAACCCGTTACCGAACCGTATTTCCCTTCTTTTCCTCCTTCTCTTTTCACACACTATACTCACACAAATGCACCTATACACCCATTAATGGGGCTGTTTGACAGCCCCTCTTCTCCCTTACTCCTCCACTCATGCACACAGGAAAACACACAAAGACACAGTTCATCCAGCTTTTCCCCCCACTCTCTCTTCCTCTACACAGCAGCCTATAAACCCAATTCACTTGCCACCCTTTCCTCCCTTAACAACCCCCCACAAAGGTACATACACACGCACACAATACACCTAACACACAGCTGCATACACAGGTTCAACCACGCATGCATACACAGGTTCATATGCTCTCCACTACACTGCACCTACCTATATATACATCCACAACACACATTACACTCACACAGAAGCACATAACTCACACACCCACACTGCTGCCTTCTCGGCAGCCTCACCACACACACATAAACACACAACGCACGCACACATATACACATAAACACACCTAGTTACGCACTTTCACGGTGCGCCCAAAACATACACAAACACAACGCACACATCGCAAACCAGCTGCCATTGCAGCAGCCCCATCTCATGTATTCTTGCTCTCTCCATGGCGGCCACGGCTGCCATACACATCAACCCTTGATTGCCCAACAGTGGTACGCCTATCTCTCTCTTGGACGCACTCAAACATGCAAGTAATCAGCCATGGCAGCCTTGAAAACACAGCTATGGCAGCCGTGCAACACAGCCATGGCAGTCCCTCCATGGTTGTCTTCACTCTCTCTCCTTCTCTCTTACACTCGCATGAACCTACATATATTCACACTCACATAAACACATTCTATACCTCTGCACAAACACATACGCAATCCTCTAATATTCCCAGCCCTTTACTCCGTAAACAGTGGACAAATGTGAGAAAGAAGAGTAGAAATCTTACCGGAAAAACCTTGATCGCCGGAGTCTTTTTCTGATGATTTCAGCCCCTCGTTCTCTCTCTCTATCATATATGTATATCAGAAGAATAAAGAGGGCTTGGACGGCTGCCTCTACAAAGATAAACTTATATAAAACCCTAAATTGGACAACTACCAAAAAGCCCCTGAACTTCCGTTAGCCATTTTAATTGTACCCGCTACTTTCTCTTATTATAAATAGGTCCTAATTAACTTATATGCTATAGTTTATGTGTTAGAAAAACTTTAATGGGCTTGTTAGATAACCCCGCTACACTAATCGTCGTTAAAAGTCGTACGTAGAATCATGCTAACTAAAATAAATTCGTCGCTAAAAGTTGTTGAAAAATATCGACACTAAGAAAAATATATTCGCTACTAAAAATTTAAATAATTTCAAAAAAGTATCGGGGTGTTACATGTGTGACTATAATAAGTAGAGGTAGAAGAGGAGTGGAACACCAAAGCAAACCTGATGACGTGTAATTTATGTTTTCTTTATGTTTGAGTGATTATTTTATTATAAAAATATTTTTGAGGTGTTAATAGTCAAAATCAAGTCTTAATTGAGCCATTAATTAGGTAAAGTTTAGAAGGTGTAGAAGAGATTTTTTTATTTTATAAGATTTATTAAATTTATGGTAATAATATCTCCGAATTTTTAACAATAAGTTATACCAAAGAGTCATCGTACATGTGTGACTTTAATAAGTAAAGGTAAAGAAGGAATAAAATACCAAAACAAACATGATGACGTGTAATTTATGTTTGCTTTATGTTTGAGTGTTTATTTTGTTTTTTAAAGTATTTTTGAGGTGCTAATAGCCAAAATTAAGTCCTAATATGTTGATACATTGATTAGGTGGAGTTTTAGAATGTGTATCCCTAATTTCCGTTTAACCTATATGGGTAGAAAATCAATTTTACACCTTCTAAAACTCTACTTAATCAATGTGTCAACATATTAGGGCTTAATTTTTAGTATTAACATTCTAAAAAACTTTATCATAACAAAAGAAACAATCAAAAATATAATTAATGTAAAATAGTTTTATAAATTAAGTCATATTATTTTTTAACTTACATTCAAAAGATTTTGATTTGTAAATTATTTATCTTTAATATCATATATGATTTTTAAATTTTCATTTTTTAGATTTTTATTTTATTTTAAAAGTACTTTTTGAGGTGTTAGTAGTTAAGACCTCATATGTTGGTATATTGAATAGGTACAGTTTTAAAAGGTACATAATTGATTTTCTATTCTTATAAAGTTTATATATGCCAATAATGCCCTCAAATTTTTCAATATTAAATTATAGTGGAGAGTCGTGACGTATGTATGACTTTACTAAGTAGAGATTTTTAAAGTAGTTTTGATGTATTAGTAGTAAAAATTGAGACCTTATATGTTAGTATAGTAAATAGGTAGAACGTGCAAAATTGATTTTCGACTCTTTTAAAGTTTAGTAAAATTGTTCCGATAATACTTGCAAATTTTTAATAATAAATTATTATAAAAATTCATGATGCATGCGTGACTTTAATAACTATATATTTTTAAAGCACTCTTGGGATGGTAGTCGTAAATAATAATAGTAAAAAATCATCATGCATATGTGACCTTAATAAGTAGACGTTTTTAAAAGTACTTTTGAAGTGTTAGTAGTGAAAATTAAGACCTTATATATTAGTATAATGAATATGTAGAGTTCAAGAAGGTGCAAAATTAATTTTCTATTCTTATAAAGTTTAGTGAAATTGCGCCAATAATACCTGCAAATTTTTTAATAATAAATTATAGTAAGAGTCATGATGCATGTGTGTGATCTTAATAAGTAAAGGTTTTTAAAGTATTTTTGGGATGTTAGTAGTGAAAATTAAGACCTTATATGTTAGTATATTAAATAGGTAGAGTTTTAGAAGGTGTATAATTGATTTTCTACTTTTATACATTTAGTGAAATTATGCCAATAATACATGCGAATTCTTTAATAATAAATTATAATAATGAGTCATGATGCATGTGTAACTTTAATAAGTAAAGGTTTTTAAAGTATTTTGAGGTGTTAGTAGTGTAAATTAAGACCTTATATGTAAGTATATTGAATAGGTAGAGTTTTAGAAGGTGTATAATTAGTTTTCAACTCTTATAATGGTAAGTAAAATAATGCCAATAATACCTGCAAATTTTTTAATAATAAATTATAATAAAGAGTCATGGTATATGTGCGTCTCTAATGAGTACAAGTGAGAAATGAATGTGATATCAAGACAAAGAGTCATGACATCAAAATTAAAAGGGATAATTTAATGCCATCATAAAATTTAAAAGAGCAATGTGATATCAAAACAAACTGGATGACATGCCGAATAAGTAAAAGGCGATGACGTGTTGCAAAATTAAAAAGAAAAAATAACACTAAAAAAGCTTATATGTCGCCTCTGTAATGCATAATGCTTCGTCTATTATATATTTATATGATATAGATATAGTTCTTATACGGGACTTTTTTTAAGAAAAACTTTATGCTATCCAATTCAGGGAGAGAGAGAGAGAGAGAGAGAGAGAGAGAGAGAGAGAGAGAGACGTGCTCTACTTCATTCTTTCGACAAGGATTTATTATTTAAATCAGATTTCATAAGAAAGCACTTACCCACGTTTGTCTTAAACCGAATGACAGAGGCGATGAGTTTAGCTAGAGGAGGTCTTTTCTTTAAGATCACTAGGCACTTAGTTTGCGGGATGAGGGGCACATTGATGACTTCCCAAACCTTCCTCAGGAAATAGTGAATAAAAAGGCTTCTCTTACTCAATAGCACTGTGATAGCGTTTGGAACAGTTTTTCATTTTAATTTTTTGTCCAGTTTAAAAAACTAAAAAAACGATCAGCATTTGACAGAAAGTTTTCATTTTTCCTTTCCTTCAGTTTTGAGTACCACTTTTTAAATGGGGCTGTTTCTGAAAACTCTACTTTGGATTTTTAAGTTCTACCCATCTTTCAACTTTTATTAGAAACATATGTCTCTTCTTCCCTAGAATCTTCATCATCCACACCTATCGTCCAAGAACACCAAACCACTAACATTGTCAACCACCATCCATACTCATTGACCGCCACCAATGACCAAAACCCCCGAACCAAACTACAAACACTGTCAACGACTACAACCACTGATCGTCGATCTGCCATCATCAGTAATCAACACACCCAAACACCAAACCTGCCAACACCACCGCCAACTACCATAGCCACTAACTACCCACCACCACCACTAATGACCAACACCCACGAACACCGCCAACCACCATAGCCATTGTTATTTATAACCATTCACCAATACCGCTGAACACCAAACCCTCTAACATCGCTCTACACCATGACACCACCAGTCCTGTAAATCCGAATCCACCATCATGAAGACCACCATTATCCCTGCAAGAAACACCACTACAAGAAGTATTTAAACGGTGGTAGGGGAAGTGTGTTGGTCGAGGTGGGGGTTCTTTTGATTATTTAACATAGGAACTTAGAAAAAAAAATCTCAAGCAGTGAAAAATGAAAGAAAAGAGAAGAGAGGAAGCAAATTCAAGGAGTTCTTATAGCCAGATTCAAAGGTTGTGAAGAAGGTTAGCATATGCAAATAATACACGATGTTGTGAAAACTTAAGGTTACAATGTGAACATAGACACAGTGACTGTGCACTATAGTTTACAGCGACCAACAATTTGCAATCTTTCTAGTGCCTCACAAACCTAGATAAATAGAATGGAGAAGCTGCAAAGCACGGAAGTTTGTAATCCTTTATAGGTGAACGAGTGACTGGAACACCAATTGACATTCTTAAGTTTCAACGCAAGTGTTTCTTTACAATGAGAAACGCACACACGCTTACAGATCCATAACACACGGTCATGGCTTTCGGCCTCATGAAGTAAAAATGCATATTACTGAAGTGGTCTTATGTGCCAAACATAGGTGTGTGTTTGACAATGCATTTAACCCTTAAACTTGGTCATTTTGTGGTCGTACAATACTTGTGCTCTATGCCCCTTCTTTGTTTCTTTCTTTCTTTTAACCTCCACTGACCCTCTTTGGTATCAGTAGATAGTGAAAAATTGCAACAGAATTCCGCTGGCCCTTATAGTGGTTGGCCAATCACTCTCTGGCGGCCTGAGATGACCTGGAGAATAACACTGGATAAATGGTCTAAACGGCAGTCTATTCTCGATTCTAGCAGTGATCTGCTAAGCAAGCTCCAAGCCAGTGTAGATGCCTTGGATGAGACCAAGGAAAAGCCAGACCCCTAGACCTAGGATCTTTTCCAGAAGATCGAAAGGTCCCAGCCATTGCTCTTCATGAATTGTAGGTGGAGCTGTACAACATAGATGAAGATGACATGCATACTTATGAATACCTCAAAGAACTCTTGATGCACAATTTTGTTCATCTCGTGCCTACAAGGTTCGAATTCTAGCTTACTTATTGTCTTCTAAATTAATTACCATTTCATTTTTGTTTGATATTGTTTCATCCTTAATGATCAATAAGTTGAACGAAACTGCAAAATGCATGTTTGATCTAATAGATTGAAAACCGATTTAGGTACTTGCTACCACTGTGTGCTTGACTCACCAACATCTTGCTTAATCACAACATAGGTGCAAGTAACCTTTATGACTATGCAATGGGAAATACATTATGCAGCATAATCTGCTGAGAGAGCTGGCTATTTACCTGAGTAACCAAGAGCCCATAGAACTCAAATTACAGTGAATAAGCTTCCTAAATGGTGGGTTAAAAAAATGGAGGGACCGATCAATGCAAGTCTATTATCTATTTATATAGGGTTGCATACCTACACGTGTATGTTATATCTCTCCATAGAAGGATGCTATGTTATGTGGACCCTTCACTTTGGGGTGAAGGGGCAGTGTCCAGATGACCTGATATGGGTATGGGATCTGTGTTGGACCCTTTGGATTGAGAATGGACATAGCTGATGTCTCTGTCACTGTTTAGAGGATGAAGAAGATTCTTGGGCAACTTTTAATCTGGGGGGGCATTTTCGGGGCAAAAATGTAAATTATGAAGAAGATTCTTGTGGAAGCTTAAATGAATTTTGGGGCAAAAATGTAAATTTTGAAAATTTGGGGGCATTTTTGTAATTTTGGAAAATCTTGGGGTTAATTTGGAATTTTGAGAAAAATTGTGGGAGTGCCACCTCCTACTAGCTTAATGACTAAGTTAGGAAAAAAAAAGAGAAGAGAATTGAGAAGGGACGGATAAGTATAAAGAAGAAAAACAAAACAAAAAAAAGGCAAAAAGGGAAACATTTCCCTTTCGAGAAAGAAGAAGAACAGAATAGCGACAGAAGAGGAAACAGAGCAGGGGGAACAGAGGGGGAAAACAAGGGGCTTCGGGCAAAGTAAGGTAATCTCTTCCCCTTTAATTTCAGTGGGTGAAACGGTGGGTGCGTGTTTACTGTGTTCTGCGTATGTTTAACTTCGGAGCAGGGGAGTGCTTGTGGATGGGAAGGGAAGCAAGGCTGCCTAGCAGCCTTGAATCTGTGTATTAGGGAGGATATAAGAATTTGAGTTAGGTTTTGTAGCATCATATGCGTATGTGTGAGAAGGGGAGGGCTAGAAATAACATCAGGATGTTTAAAATAGCGATTTAAGATATTTTGAGATTTTTTCGGTGCTGGAAACCCCTAGGGGTGTTTTGGTAATTTACCACTCTAAAGGCGTATTTTGGTAATTTTACCTATAAGAGGTATTGTGAAGTAAATTTACATAAAGTAAGATTATTTTAGTGACTTTGTTTATGGAAGAATCATTTTGATGATTTAAGTATAACGAGGGGGTATTTTGGTAATTTGCCACCCCGAAGGGATATTTTGGTAATTTGACCTAAGAAAGGTATTTTTGCATAAATTTACATATGGGAAGTTTATTTCAGTGATTCTACTTATGAGAAGACCATTTTGGTAATTTAAGTCCGAGAGGGGCATTTTTGGTAATTTTACACCCCAGGGGCATTTCGATAATTTTACATACCCGGAGAGGGGGGTTCATTTTGAGAGTATGTGTGAGTTTGTATTAAGTTATAATCTTGTTCTATAGACTGTATTCTAATGGTTCGATTATTCCATTTAGGTTAAAGCTAAAGAGTTCCGGTTAGGATAATTTAGCTGCGGATCCAGGTAAGGGATTCTATCTAAATCCTGGGGAAGGACTTTCGTCCGAACCCTTATTTTGATAACTCGTACTCGCAAGTACTCCTTTGATTTACTTATGGCTAATGCCGAACTCTGAATTTGGTATGATATCAGCATGTTCTTGTCTAGAAAATCTTAATATTGAACCTGGATCAATTATTTAGAAATCTTGTGATGCTCGCCTATTATTGTGTGCTAAGCAGCTTTGACAATTGTCTGTATTCGTTCTTTCGGATTGTTGTGCTTAAAACTCGATAATTATTCGTAATCGTTTTGTTGTTTATCTGTGATTTTTCTTCTGAAAATCCGATTTCTTCTGAAAATTCTAAATGCTGACTTGTGTCAGTATGATTATTGTCATTGGAATCTAAATTGATCTCCGTGATTGAGCTTATGTTAATGCTCATTGATATTGTTAATTTTTCTGTGTTGACCTGGGTTATCTGTTCTGTTCTGAGGCGGGCGTTATAAGGCTGGTCTGAATCCTGCATGGAATGCAGGCTAGTACCTAAATGGACTAATAATTATTCTGGTACATCATGCATGTGTACATTCTGTTAGCATACCGGAATGACATTGCAATCGCCCAGGATCAACATTAATTTTTTATTTTCTCTGCTATGTATACTGCCGTGACTATTACAAAAATGTCTGAAAAGTATTATCTGAAATGATTTGTGCTTCTGTTGAAATTATTTGGGGAAACCTTCAGTGTATTTTGGAAAGAACTGTCTCAGATGATCTGTATACGTTTGAAAGATCTTGAGAAAACTCTGTTGTGTTTTGAAGATGATCTTTTATTAATCATTCTAGAACCCATCATGGGTGTTATTGTCTATTTTGGTATCTGTTTCTGTGAATTTCGATCATTTTGAGAATCACTGAGTTTTTTTATCATTTGCAGTATTTTGGAAGTCTTTGTCAGTTGGATTCTTGGAATCTTTTTGTAATTCTGTTGGTAGTCCTTGTACGACCTTACTGGGCTCTCAAAAGCTCACCCTCCGTTTGACTCCCTTCTGCAGGAAATGACAAGCTGTAGCAGATCGGGAATGGGTTAGAGTCTGCGTGAGATTCTGGTGAGCCCATCACTACTGTGTAGGGAGACCCCTGTGTGGGTCAGTTTGGTCAACTCGTTCTATAAGAACTTGAGTTTGTAAAGAACTTAGATTTTAACAGTTTAAGTTCGAGCATCCTTGTAAGCTTGCATTTGAAAATTGTTGAGATAGTATGGATTAGATGTTTTAAAGTATGTGTTAGTGAACAGATCTGACAGGTTTGATGTGATCTGGCAGGTTAACGAACTGGGAGTTTGGGTTGGCGGAGCTCCGGATTTTTGGGGGCGTTATAGTTGGTATCAGAGCAGTTCGGTCTTGTGGTATTAAGATTTTAAGTATCTGATTCTGTAGGCACAGACCCACGGATTATGGGTAACACGATTCTGTAGAATGGTATTCTGGTTAACGAGAGCGGGGTAGGATGATGGTAGCGTTAAGGAGTCTGCCTTGACCAGTCATTATGTCATTCTTTATACCCGTGTTGGTATAACCTTGATAACTATTATTTGTATCCGTACGGCCAGAATTTGAAGCTCTAGCAGCGGTAATGATATGGAGGGCCTAGTGGTCCCCGATAGATAAAATTCCAAGAAGATTGTATAAGATGGAACCGGAAAATGCTTGGTATTAGAAAGACCTGATCAGATGATGTTTTGATTGGAAAATTTACTGTATGAGTATAATGATTGTAGAGAGGCAACCCTACCCAATAGAGGAAACAACAGAATCTTAGAACTGATAGTTATGATTCTGAAGACTATGAATCCGATTCTGACTTTGATGACATAGGATTTGACATCCGGCAACTAGGAGTATCTAATCTGGTTTAACCATAACCATAACCTTGAGATAAGAGTATCTTGGGTGATCTTAATAAATAAAATGATTAGCTACATGGAGGTTATTGGACCCTGTAGAAGCAGCAAACTGGATTGGTAAAGTTGAGGAAATTTTGAGCAACTGATTAAATAAACTTTGAGCAACTATAAGTGAAGTGACAAAGGTTGAAATTGCTAGATATAAACTGAGAGGCGAGGTTGATTAGGGTGAAAAATGGTAGTGAAGAATCTGACTTATCAGTAATTGATTTATGTCACTTGGGAACCCTTTAGAGAATTATTTTTTACCGGTATTTTATGAGATTTTGCAAACAAATGTGAAGAGAATTGTTAAATGTGAGATAACAGATTAAGAGTCAATAAACAAGGTTGAGATGAGATCTCATGATTGGTTAGATTCGCAGCAAGAATGTTATTGCTAGAGGCACATAACTGTCGAAGTCTGAGTAGAGGCTTAGGCCTGGACTGAGAAAGAGAATGCTCCCAGCTCGATCGACGAGCGATATGAAATGTCTTTATTTGGCATATGTTTTGAAACAATCTAAGTTTGACAATGGAGGAAGGCATGAGTAAACACATGACGGATGGAAGAGAGATAAGTGAGAATTTTTTTTTCGAGTGGATTTGTATGAGCTAACAGTCGTTAACAAAGTTTTTACAGTCGACACAGTACGGTGCCCAAAGTGAAAGGTTGGGGAAGAATCAGGGATTCACGCCCACTTTTATCAATGAAATTATGATCTGGACACAATTTTGAAATTTGATCAAGGCATGATATGAAATTTAAGGGAGCGCAGGATAAAGGCGCTCAATCAGCTCAGAGTACTAGAGTTAAACCATAGCAGAGTTCTAAAGTTTGACCTACACAGAATATTGGTCAGGGTGGCGAGTCCGCTTTTCGACCACCCATGTGGTAAATGCAAGAGAAGTCAAGGTGATGAATATGCTATAAAGTGACCGGATGATGTGTTAAGCAAGGCAAGGTGAGACATTAAGTTTGATACTATTTGCTTGTGAGAAATAATCTATTGATACCCATAGTTAGTGTAAGAAAGAGCGATATTCCTTGGCAGGAAGAGAACAAGGTCAGTAAGGGTTTAGGCCCAGAATATCAGCTAGAATTTGTGTAATGTCTGCTTAGGATGTTGGTTATATCTGATGACATAATGCCAGGTACACTACATGGTAATCCATTAGATTTCCATATATGGTTTGATTATGGAGTGTCAAGTACCTTTGTATCCTCTACCTTCGCATAGTGATTGAAGGTGAAACTTATCTGTTAGAAATTGATCTTGTGACAGGTACTCCATCAGAGAATCCTTTGACTACTTCTACGATTCTCTGTAACTTTACTATCCACCTAAGGGATAGAGATTTTTTTGTGGATCTCATGATATTTATTGTTCGAGGTTTGACATCGTGCGAGACATGAATTGATTACACTCTAATCATGTATCTGTAAGTTGTTAGAGAAAATCCTAGTCGAAGTTAAGTTTGTGATTTGATTTGTGAGTAGGAATAGTGTTTTGAAAAATGACTGGTGTTAAGACCAAAAATTTTGGTTTAAGGGTACAAGAAGGGATTTGGAATTTTGCTCTGTCATCTGAATCATCCTTTGCATATTGAATTCAAGGACGACTTAATTGAATGTCAGCTTACGCTGAGACATCAGAGAAGATGTCATTCATGCTGGCCCGTCTTATTCCTTTCCGAGATATTTATCTGTCCTTTTGAATTTATTTGGACTTGATGAGGTAGTATCTGACCCACTGGCCATGGGGAATCTACGAATCTTATTAAGGACCAATAACTCCTTCTGATTCTGATTGCTCTGAGTCATTGGGTTGACTTTGCTTTCGTCAGACCGATATCATTGTTTCTGTGTCCGTCGTTTCTTCTGGAATGTCACAGAATTCTGTTGTGAACCTCGAAAGCCAATATACATGATTTTGTTAAAGATTTTTGTATTTTGATTGCCTGATTGCGATTATCACTATCAATATTTGCGTAGTTTTCCTTACCTGGACATAAGGTTAGGTAAATTCCTAAACCTTAGATAATTTGTGAGCGAGAATAGACTCTGGGAATGCTAATTTGGTTTGGATAAATTATTCGATGATCTGGTATAAGATGGAAATTTGTCTGAATCTGAGATAACAAACTATTGGTTATTTGCTTTTGGAACCGGAAGATTTTTATTAGATGAATTGGAACAGATGATTGAAGGATAAGGCTATAAGATTTTTGTAAATAATGTGATTGTGAATAAGAAGTGATATGATGATTTAGAGCTTTAAACTTTAGTGAAAGTGCAAGACATGTGAATGCAAAATCATGTTTCGCATTGTATTAAGAGAACACATTTCTCTATAATGACTCCGGTAACAGTTTGGACCTATTGGTTTAAGGCACCATAGTATGCAACGAACTCATAGAACCTATAGTTTCTGTCATTCTATGACGTGTACGCAGAACCGTAAGTATGTAATACATAGCTATGTTGAGATAACATGTCTTTCGATGATGAACTTGGCAGTAATTTGGACTCGTTGTTTTGAGGTATTAGAGTGTGCAGTGAAAGTCTAGTGGCTACAGTTTTGTTGTCTGCTGTGAGGCATAAGTGCTCATGTGAATTGATTACCCTACCCAGGTTAGCCTTGGTAAACCGCAGGGCATGTCTGACCATCATTATATGCCTTGATCATAAAGTTGAGCTTATAATCACAAGTGAATTGTGCAAATGATGGGATCTCTGGTGTAGTAGTAACATAAGAGAGGGGAAGTCTGTCGAATTAGAGCTTGACTTAATCTGTTTGATATGCACGTAATTCGGAGCGGTATAAGTTATGCTCAGTGAGTTCTGTATCCGTTAAATCATCGTCCGTGAAATTCTGGACGCATTAGAGTAAAGTCATTATCAGACAGGATTTCAGTTTAGTGTTATGATTTGGATTTAAACAGTTGCATCTAGATATTCATGGGACAAAAATCTAGGTGCAAAAGTCAAAGGTAGCGTAGCTGCCAAGAGATAGTTATCAGAGTGGCGCAGCGGAGGCATAGTGCCTGGATGCCATAAGTGATAGAGAATCCGCGAGCAAATTTTGAGGACGAAATTTTTATAAGGGGGGAAGGATGTAATATCTCGAACTTCGGGAGCCGATTAAAATAACCATTTGGGCTCCGAAAAATAAACGGGCACTAATTTTGAGTAATACTCAGGTATTAGAAGCTTGTGGAAGCTTAAAAGAATTTTGGGCAAAAATGTAAATTTTGAAAATTTGGGGGCATTTTCGTAATTTTAAAAAATCTTGGGGGTTAATTTAGAATTTTGAGGAAAATTGTGGGAGTGTCACCTCCTACTAGCTTAATGACTAAGCTAGGAAAAAAAAGAGAAGATAATTGAGAAGGGACGGATAAGTATAAAGAAGAAAAACAAAACAAAAAAAAAGACAAAAAGGGAAACCTTTCCCTTTCGAGAACAAAGAAGAATAGAACAGAGACAGAAAAGGAAACAGAGTAGAGGGGAAATAGAGGGAACAGAGGGGGAAAACAAGGGGCTTCGGGCAAAGTAAAGTAATCTCTTCCCCTTTAATTTCAGTGGGTGAAACGGTGGGTGCGTGTTTACTGTGTTCTGCGTATGTTTAACTTCGGGGCAGGGGAGTGCTTGTGGATGGGAAGGGAAGCAAGGCTGCCTAGCAGCCTTGAATTTGTGTATTAGGGAGGATGTAAGAATTTGAGTGAGGTTTTGTGGCATCATATGCGTATGTGTGAGAAGGGGAGAGCTGCCATGGGTTGCAGTAAGTGCGTGCGTGAGTTATCATGCGTGTGTTCAGTGTGTGTAGGTGCGTGTTCTTGGATGTGGGTGTTTAGGTATGTGGATTTATGGGTGATTATGTGAGTGGTGTTGTGTCTAAGATGCAAATCTCAACTAGTGCAAGAGATTGGAAGTGTTTAGTGTGGGCTTGGAGGTGCTTTAAAAGCATGGTGATTGTGATGAATGATTGTGGGTCTCGGCTAAAGGAGGAAGAAGGTGTGTGTGGGTTTAGGTGTAATAGTAGGTGTTGAAATATCAATAGTATTTGAAATTGTCGCTAAAGGTTCAAATTAAATTAGGCAGTTTTTCAATTAATTTTAATAAATAGTTGGGGCCAAAAATAGAAAAAGAACGAAACTGTAACCCCTAGTATTTTTACAAGAACTACGTTTTGGAAGTTTTTCAAAATTTTCAGAGTCCGCGAAGAGTGCTAAATTGGAGCACCGGTTAAAGAACTTTATCGGATTATTTAGCATATCAAACCAAGATATTTTGATCTGAAAATTTTATTTATATCTTATTTTACAGATATGATTAATTATCTAAAATTTCGGGCCATTCCGAGGCCGATAGGTATTTTTTGCGAAACTGGCCTTTTAGCGCTCGTTCTGGACACCGGTTCGGGATTTTCGGGAGAAAACTTTCTAAAATACTTTTTAGTTCAGAAATAGCATCAAGATGTTTAAAATAGCGGTTTAAGATATTTTTGAGATTTTTTCGGTGCCGAAAACCCCCAGGGGTGTTTTGGTAATTTACCACTCTGAAGGGGTATTTTGGTAATTTTACCTATAAGAGATATTTTGAAGTAAATTTACATAAAGTAAGATTATTTTAGTGACTTTGTTTATGGAAGAGTCATTTTGATGATTTAAGTATAACGAGGGGGTATTTTGATAATTTGACCTAAGAAAGGTATTTTTGTATAAATTTACATATGAGAAGTTTATTTCTGTGATTCTACTTATGAGAAGACCATTTTGGTAATTTAAGTCCAAGAGGGGCATTTTGATAATTTTACACCCCAGGGGCATTTCGGTAATTTTACGTACCCAGAGAGGGGGGTTCATTTTGGGAGTATGTGTGAGTTCGTATTAAGTTATAATCTTATCATGTAGACTGTATTCTAATGGTTTGATTATTCCGTTTAGGTTAAAGCTAAAGAATTTCGGTTAGGATAATTTAGCTGCGAATCCAGGTAAGCGATTCTATCTAAACCCTGGGGAAGGACTTTCGTCCGAACCCTTATTTTCATAACTCGTACTCGCAAGTACTCCTTTGATTTACTTATGGCTAATGCCGAACTCTGAATTTGGTATGATATCAGCATGTTCTTGTCCAAAAAACCCTAATATTGAACCTGGATCAATTATTTGAAAATCTTGTGATGCTCGCCTATTATTGTGTGCTGAGCAGCTTTGACAATTGTCTGTATCCGTTCTTTCGGATTGTTGTGCTTAAAACTCGATAATTATTCGTAATCATTTTGTTGTTTATCTGTGATTTTTCTTTTGAAAATTCTGATTTCCTCTAACATTCTGATTTCTTCTGAAAATCTGATTTCTTCTGAAAATTCTGAATGCTGACTTGTGTCAGTATGATTATTGTTATATAAATCTGAATTGATCTCCGTGATTGAGCTTATGTTAATGCTCATTGATATTGTTAAATTTTCTGTGTTGACCTGGGTTATCTGTTCTGTTCTGAGGCGGGCGTTATAAGGCTGGTCTGAATCATGCATGGAATGCAGGCTAGTACCTAAATGGACTAGTAATTATTCTGGTACATCATGTATGTGTATATTCTGTTAGCGTGCCGGAATGGCATTGCAATCGCTCAGGATCAACGTTGATTTTTTATTTTCTCTGCTCTGTATACTGCCGTGACTATTACGGAAATGTCTGAAAAGTATTATCTGAAATGATCTGTGCTTCTGTTGAAATTATTTGGGGAAACCTTCAGTGTATTTTGGAAAGAACTGTCTCAAATGATCTGTATACGTTTGAAAGATCTTGAGAAAACTCTGTTGTGTTTTGAAGATGATCTTTTATTAATCGTTCTAGAACCCATCATGGGTGTTATTGTCTATTTTGGTATCTGTTTCTGTGAATTTCAAGCATTTTGAGAATCATTGAGTTTTTTGACCGTTTGCAGTATTTTGGAAGTCTTTGTTAGTTGGATTCTTGGAATCTTTTTGTAATTCTGTTGGTAGTCCTTGTATGACCTTACTGGACTCTCAAAAGCTCACCCTCCGTTTGACTCCCTTCTGCAGGAAATGTGTAACAACCCGAAATTCTCGGATCGTTAACCGATCAATCCATCAAATCCTTAATTGCCCAATTAATTCAATACTACTAATGATAACCCAACAACATTCAAATCAGAGCACTACAGTCCATCAACTAACTTAACAAACTGTCTCAAAACAATGATAAAGTACTTAAAATATTAAATTACATAACGGTTCCCTAGCGAGGCTTGATTAAACAAATAATGGAAACCATAAACTATTCTCAAAAGTTAGGCTCGATCGTCTTGAAATCTTACTGACGGTTATTTCCTGCAGAAGGGAACATAAAAAGGGGGTGAGCTTTTAAGAGCTCAGTAAGGTCGCTCAAAACTCAAATAAGAGTACAAACGATTTTTGGGAAAATTTAATATCAATGATAAAATGGAGAAAAATATTCTCAATTCAAAATTCAATAAATACACTTTCAATTTCACTGAAGCAATGCGGATAATATTGAACATGAGTATGACGCAAAGCCACAAAGGCAGTGCAAGGTAACACTTAGCAAAGCCACACAGGCAGTGCTCACTAACAATAAGGTTGCATATGCATATGAACGCTAGCTAGACCCTTAGAGTACTAGCATCTCCTGACAATAACAGACCATCCTTATATCACCCCCGATACAGACCATCCTTATAACTCCTCAATACACTAACTCATGTCAATATTCAGAGTGCAATAACCGATAAATCAATGATAAATTCGATGCATAATGAGAAATAAATACACAGCATCGAAAAGGAATTTCAATAAACATATAAGGCTCAAAGCGGGATATTAATGGCAATCGATGCAATATCATCACAATATAAGTGAGTCCAATGAAAACGTTAATAACAAACCAGAAAGAATGTTATGATATCAATAGATGAATAGGGTTTCGGAAGAAATCCCTTACCTCAATCCACGCTGAAGCTAAAAACATCTCAATCAAATTCCTCGAGGTTAACCTAGGTTGGCAGAGTCATTTATCAGAACACTTATTCATACTACTACATTAAAATCTAACTATAATTATCTATAGTATACCCATTTCTCTACCCGACGAAACGGTTTCCCACACGGCCAACCTACCCCAAATTTGTCACATTCCCCGAGAATCAGAAATATCCCAAAAATGTTTTAATCGTTCATTAAACATTATTTATAGCTTAATATAGCATATGGAATAAAAATATAATTTTTGAATAATTTTTTTTGATTATTTTCGAATAAAAAAATATTTTCTTAAATACACTAAAACCAATAAATTGCCATTATTTCTTCTAGTCCGAAATAAAAGCTCATAATTTTTGTAACAGCTTAAGAGGGCTTGTAAAAATTACTGAAATTGAAATCAGAAATTGAAAGGCATTAAAACTATTTTAAAATGTTTCATTTTGTTAAATTCAATGCGATCGAGAAATGATAGAAAATGAACTCTAAAAATCACAAAATTTACACTGAGTCTTTATTATACTATAGAAACATTACTATAATTTTCCCCAAAACATTTTCAGGGTTTAAGGGCTCCAAAATATTTTTATAAATTTGAACTTACAGAAAATATAATAAATACATACGATATCAAAAAAATATAAAATTTTCACAGAAATTATAATATGGTACTAAGAATCATCCTGTAAAGTTTCAGAATTTTTCAACTAGTGTACGAAACCCTCAGTCACCAACAGCATTCCCTTTCTTATTCTTTAAAAAAAAAAACTGTTTCAGACCCACTTCCAGACTTCATTCTTCTCATTGTTTCCTCAAACAGAACACTTTGCTGTTGCTCCCTCTTTCTCTTTACCTCCATTGACACATCCACATACACACTTCTATATATATTATATGTATACACTCACTTAATTACAAGTATATATATATATATGTACATGTACACATTTGTCATGCTCATCTTCATAGACCCAACAACTACACTCCAAGTCCAACCACAGTCATCTTCCTATTTCCTCTTCTTCTTCCTTTCTATTCTCTCCACACCCACCGTAGGTTCATATACACATACATTATTTCAGCATAAACTCACAAAAACTAGCTGCCATCTTCACTCCCCAACAGCTTTCAGATGCACAAGTTCATGGGGTTGTTTAACAGCCCCTCTCCTTCCTTACTCTTCCACTCACACTCACAGGAAAATACACAGAAATTAACACACACTAACTCTCCCAAATGATGCCCATCTTAACACACAAATGCCCACACCTCGCAGCTGCTATGTAGGCTCCTTCTTCCTTCATTTCACTTGTTTGATAATGCTATAGCCAGATCATCTTCCATAATACAAGGCATATGCATTTAACTTACCAAAGCAACACACCTTTAGACCCATTATTCTCACGGCATCTCTCTCTCTCTCTCTCTCTCTCTCTCTCTTCTGCCCTTGTACCTATGATACACATACATTCACACACCCACCTCACAGCCATAAATTTATCGTCCAACACCAAAAACACACGCACGCATCTTCACAACTAAAACCCAACACACCATTATACCAATATGCACTATGCGGCACACCATTCAAGCACCCATAACATGCAGCACACAACCTCACATTCAGAAACCCATCACGCTCACAAACCCGTATACATGCCGTTCCCCTTTAGCCCACTATATGTAAATGCATATATACTAAAAACTGAATGTAAGATGACGATTTCTTACCTTAGTTTCGCCGGAATGAGTCATTGATCTCTCTCTCTCTCTGCAGCCCTCTTTCTGCCCCTCTCTCCCTCTCTTTGTCTCGCTCGCTCTCTCTCTCTCTAGGTGTGCGACGGTTAGAGGGAGCCTTGACGGCTGCCCAAACTATTTAGCCTAAATATGGTCACAAGAAACCCTAGTTAGAAAATAGAAGAACCCTACCCATCATTTGTCGCTAAACTTCCAACCTAACACTTATAAAAGAATTATGGTCCCAATAAAAAATATTTTCAATACGTGATGTGTTAGGAAAAATTTATAAATGGTTGTTACGTCACCCCGTTGGAGAAATCGTCGCTAATAAGTAAACCATTACTAAAGAAGTTTTGTTGCGGCCTAAATTTAAACCAAAAACTTAAATTAAATGCATTGCTAAAATACGAGTCGACGTTAAATATATATATATATATATATATATATATATATATATATATATATATATATATATATATATATATATATATATATATATATATATATTGTTGTTAAAAATTTTATATCGACGTTAAGAAAGTATAATTTGTCGCTAATTTATTCCTATTTAGTTTATGAAGAGAAATTTAGGGTCTTGGGGTATTACAAAATGACAAGCTGTAGCAGATCGGAAATGGGTTAGAGTCTGTGTGAGATTCCGGTGAGCCCATCACTACTGTGTAAGGAGACCCCTGTGTGGGTCAGTTTGGTCAACTCGTTCTATAAGAACTTGAGTTTGTAAAGAACTTAGATTTTAACAGTTTAAGTTCGAGCAGCCTTGTAAACTTGCATTTGAAAATTGTTGAGTAGTATCGAATTAGATGTTTTAAAGTATGTGTTAGTGAACAGATCTAACAGGTTTGATGTGATCTGGTAGGTTAACGACCCGAGAGTTTGGGGCGGCGAAGCTTTGGATTTCTGGGGGCGTTACATATATCCACACCTTCTCAAAGGCGCGGGGGCTTCATATCTTATTACATCGGCAATATTACGGGCCTAATGCCCTATGCCCTCTCAAACATGGGGGCTTCATAGCAGCGGACATGTTACGGACTTAATGCTCCGCGCCTTCTTATTTAGCACTGCAATAACAAGTACTTGTTGCTTCGAAAGAAACCCTCGAGGGTATTTTCATGAGCTTTGGGTTCTATCCGTCCCCGAGGGCGCGTACAACAAGAACTCTTAAGTTCCGTCAAACCTTCGAGGGTATTTGCATGAGCTCTGCGCTCTGTCCGCCCTCGAGGGCCCGTACGACGAGAATTATTAAGTTCCGTCAAACCCTCGATGGTATTTGTATAAGCTCCGCTCTCTTTTCGCCCCCGAGGGCAAGTACGACGAGAAGTCTTAAGTTCCGTCAAACCCTCAATGGTATTTGTATGAGCTCCGCCCTCCGTCTGCCGTCGAGGGAGCGTACAACGAGAACTCTTAAGTTCCGTCAAACCCTTGTGGGCATTTTCATGAGCTTCGTGCTCCATCTGCCCCGAGGGCGCATACGACGAGAAACTCTAAGTTTCGTCAAACCCCCGAGGGTATTTACATGAGCTCCGTGCTCCATCAGTCCTCAAGGGCACTTACCGAAACTCTACATTCCACTAGCCCTCTAGGGCAGTCCCTCGAGGGACGAGCACCCTCAAGGGTGACAGGATAGAGCTCGAGTTCTATCCGAACGGTTTAGCTACAGTTCTAACCCGTGAAACGACAAAGACTATGTGGGACTTCATCCCCCCACCATGCTTTGTCACAAAGCCTAGCCAAGTGTGAGTGCGAGGCTTCTTTGCCAGCTCTTAGCTAATGATAAGAGTTCGCGACAAAGTAAAATGCAAGCATGATGTGGTCAGCTAGAGCTAATGAACACACACTTGCACAAAATGAACGCCCTCCAAGGGAAAGGTGACCCCTCAAGGGGATGTTCAAACACCCTTCAAAGGAGAGGTGACCCCTCAAGGGGACATTCAAACACCTTTCAAAGGAGAGGTGAACGCCAAGGGAACATTTAAACACTTAGCACAAGCAATAACTCGCATGCACAACTCTGTGTCCTCTGTCTAGAAAGGCTACTTTGGGACAGAGCCTCTAAAGGATCTCGAGATCGCATGATTCATCTTCCGAAAGATAATTCCAAATAGCCTACTTAGGTGACATTCTAAAGACCTAGTTCTCGAGAGCTAGAGCTCTAGCACCCTACTTGGGCAAAAGTTACAAAGCTTAAGCTCTCAAGAGCTTAGGTCCGAGCACATGGAGTAGAGAAATATTATTACCCCTACAAGTGGATGGAGAATCCCTTGCAAATCTGACGCATGTCTCGAGACACCAGGCATAAACTTCCTTAGCCAAACATTTTGGCTAAGGAAGTGGGGGGCTTATGATATAACTCAAATATAACTCTCAATAATTGGGGAATACCTAGCAATCCAAATCAAACTGGGAGATCGATAATTATCTTATTAGAGATCCTGACGCGATCCTCAAGGATCCTGACGCGATCCTAATACATCTGGCTCACGGCTCAGTCCTACTACGACTCTCCTTCTACAGTTATATAAAGGGGTCTACCCTCAGGTATGAGGATAATTACACAATTCATGCTTTTTCAGAGTTACACTCTGACTTAAGTATCAGAGAGTTCTCCGCCGGAAACCTCACCCGGCGGTCACTCGTTTTCTGTCTTGCAAATCATCGGTCCAGGTTCGAGTTCTGCCAACATATGCGAAGCATATTTTTAGCAGCAACACGTATTATTCCCTATTGATGCCAACCAAGGAGGAAACTTCGGTGAAAATAAGGGAGTGTGGAAGGCTGATGACGGTGATAAGGAAAGATACTGGCCCGACCAGCCAGAGTGAGAAGGTTTCCTTCCTTTTGCTTTGGATCTTGCGGTTCTTGTTATCTCCTGGTGCGAGAAACATCAGCAACGAGTACAATGACTCTGGCCTCTGCTTTAATAGCCATGGGCCCTTTGGTCTTGGCCCATTTGTAGAAGGGCTCAGATGAAACCATCTCTAGTAAATTTCAAGCACCAAGCTGTGCCCCGTGAATTGTTTAGTTATGGTTGAGGGCTTGCTTTCAAGCATAAAGATCATTCTGCTGGTGCTTGTCTAGTGGGCGTAGACTGGGGAAAGACTTGGACTTTGAATGGGTGGCATTGTGGAAAAAGACCCTCAAAGTCACCTCATCTTTCTGCTAGGAGTCTGCCACTAACCTTCTCAAAATCTCCATAACATGCCCTCTTTTCCCATGGCGGAAGTTTGGATAAATACATGTCCATGTGTTGTCCAAATTAAGGAATGTTCTTTATGCTTTTCAAAACTAAATTTTTTTTTTCTCCGGGAAAAATAATACATCACCCTAAATGGGAAATAATGTAGAACTGCAATATATGATAATACAGTCATTTTAGAGATATTATTATTTTTGACAAAAAAATCATATTATTCCTGTACGTAGACAATAAACCTAAGCTAATACCGCCAGAAAATTTACCACAAACTATGACATTAAAATAATCTACTTATCAGAGGGCATCAAATGGCAATACTAGGTTTGAGGGTGGACTACCAAAAGACCAAAAGAACTCAGAAGGAACACCCATGATTGGACGATGCAACGTCCTAGTGGCCTCTCATTGGCCAACGAAGAGTCAACTAAAGTAGGGTAATGCCAAAGGGCAGTTCTGCAATTAATCCACCACCATCAGGCATTCCATCACTCTTCATTTCTATAAGTAACCAAAACTTCCCGAGCAAACATTGATCCGAAAAGATGGCCGAAATGGCTGTTTTAAGCTCCAAATCTAAGCACAACCTTAAAATAGTAGCACCATTATTGCTACTACTTCTGTCTCTAGTAGGCTCTTCACTAGCTGAAATCATCTTTGAAGAGCGTTTTGAAGGTACCCATTTTCTATTTTCTTGTGGATTTCTGCTTTTTTTCCTAGAAGCTAGAAGAGTTTTCTGGGTGACCAAACAAGAGATGCATGAATTTTATGCTGCCATAGAGGCATAGGAACCTCGTTATTCAACTTGATTTCCCGTTTTGAAGCTACCCACTTTCTATTTTTTTTTTATGTTGACTTCAATACAGTCAGTTGACTGTCAAAATTTTCACTTTCTCCCTTCAGCCAAAGAGGGGTTACTGAATTTTATGCTTGTATGTACAGAAATGTAGCAGACCTTTTATTTTCCACAGTTTTCTTGGGAACCAAAAAAATTATATGCTCTTTTACAGCCATACCAACTTCCTAGTATAACTCGAGTGATTTTTATTGTTGGAGGTGATTGTTCTATAGACTTATTCACTTAACTGCTGATTTTTCCACTCTTGGGTTAGTGAAATTAATGCATGTATAATGACTGCCCTTATACGGAAATGTAGTTAATATTAGGGGTATATGTGTGTGTGGAAGAGACTTGATGAAATGCTCTCAACCTATACTTCAAATGATAACTATTAAGTTTCTGAACTCAACTCTCAAGTAAAAATGAACTCTTCCATAGTGAATACTTTGAAATGCATCTTCAAGCTAGATATCGATATTTTTGCTTCTGAAAATTTGTTACTCCTGGTTGTATTTTTACTCATAATTTAGAGTTCCTAAAGTGGCTTTGATTATTGAAATATGTGTTTTAATTTTGTACATGTTGTGTTTTTTGGAGTGAAAAGATGGGTGGCAAAGGAGGTGGGTCAGGTCTGACTGGAAAAGAAGCGAAGGGAAAGCTGGTTCATTTAAGCACACAGCTGGAAAGTGGTCTGGGGATCCAGATGATAAAGGTACAATGTCATTTTTTTTTTAGGGTGCAGAGTTAATTCTATACATTAAACTGTTATGCTGCTAATTGTTATACTTATACATTTAAATTTTGATGCTTGGTTGGTTACATCTAAAATAAGTTTAGGATCTTGCTTTTTCTCTGTGTGCGCGCTTGTGTTATGCGTGCTTTTTGGTTTTTGGTTGCCAAAGTAAATGACTTAAGCATAAAATCTGCATGACTGAAAATGATGCCTTCTAGTTTAATCCCATGGTCACTAATTTTCACAATGGAAGCAGCGTAGAGATTTTGGTATCATTTCTTAACATTTGATTTGCTGTGGGGCTAGACCATGAATATTGCAAGTCATAGTACCATCCAGTAATTTTGCCTTGTGTGTTAAAAAGTAATGAGTGCATCCCATGCTCACATTTATCGTGGAATGAGAGTCAACAATCAGCCCCCCTTCTCAGCCAGAACAAAAATGTATTGAAGGAACACCAAACACTCTCAAAGATGCGATATAGTAAACATCGGATTTATATTAAGTGGCGTGCCCCTTCTTTCTTCAGAATTACTGCCTACGCACTCCAGACACATTGTCCACGGAGGCATTTGGCCATCCAAGATAAAGTGAAAATTGATTGAACTGAAGGAAGACTAATTAAGCAATTATTATATATATTCTGAGAAGAAATATTTCTCTATATTTTTATTTCCTTCAACTTCTTGAATGATATTTCCAGTAAGAGCTACAAAATTGTAGAGTTTGAATGTGAGAAGTAAAGCAAATGCGAAACTGTTCTTTCTTTGGTAAATGTCACTGCTAGTTTTCAGCATGTTTCTTATGTACAAAAGTTCTCTTAAAGCATGACATACACTGTTAACCTACTTCGAACAGCTTAAGCTGTAGCGCAGTTGATTTACATAACATAGTATCAACTATCAAAGCTCTGGTCTGGCAAGGTCTTGGTTTTGGGTCTCCAAGCTTGCATTTGGGCCCCCTTTATGCTTATATATGCTCCTGGGTGAGCTTCCTTGTGCTGTTTGCACCTTTAGTGTCTCCGGTTGTCTCCCCATCTGCAATTGTAGTGTGAAAATGATATTTTTGGCCCACTCTCTAACAACTTAAGGTTTTGGAGGAGATGGCTACTTAATTTGCACAGGATTTGTATATTCTTGGGAAGGATATTCTTAGCGATACGTTCTGTTGATTTGTTGCCAAAGCATTTTGTGTCAAATCAGAAGTCATCGAGGTTTTCACGGCACATTTTGGATGTTTCTGAATTTTTTCAGGAATTCAGACATCCAATGATGCCAAGCATTTTGCAATATCTGCAAAGATACCAGAATTCAACAACAAGGACAGAACGTTGGTCCTACAGTATTCCATAAAGATTGAGCAGGACATTGAATGTGGTGGCGCTTACATAAAGCTTTTATCTGGATTTGTTAACCAGAAAAAATTTGGTGGGGACACACCTTACAGGTTTGTGTCTTCAGGCATTCTTTCATGTTAACTCTCTACCTTCTATTCTTTCGGAATGTTGTTATTTGAAGTTTGAGAAAGGAATTATTTTTTTTGATACCCGTAAGCCCATAAAGCGTGAGGGTATCCTTTTGACAAATACTAATAATTACTTTGTGATTTTTTTCCCGGGTGACCATGGTTGGTTTACTTGTTTCAACCTGCCTCAGGCAAACACGTAATTAGCCACATGGATTGATTACAACATCCATTTAGTCCCTTGATTCAGAAGATATTGCTGTTAGTAGACTGCAATAGGCCATCCTGAATATCCTAGGAGTCCTATTTAGTAACTTCTGATGCTCAATCTTAAAGAAGGGTTATTAAGGATGAGCTTGCAAAGAATGTTAAGGAGGAATTTCCAATGGGTGCATTATTTGCGGCTGATGTGGTGTTAATTGATGAGACTAGAATTCTGGTGAATGCAAAGTTGGAGTCATGGAAAAGCACTTTAATGTCCAGGAGATTTAGGTTCGTAGGAATTAAGACCAAATATATGGATTTTTTAGTGTATATTTAAGACTGGGAGGAGGATCAAGGATGAAGTAAATAGATGTGAAAAGGTACCTAAGAAGGAGCGAAATCCATAGAGAAGTCAATGATGGAGTCAGAGGGAGTTGCATAGCGATCCAAATATTCCTATCACTTTAAAAGGAAAACTCGGTTGGATGGCAGTGAGGCCACCTATATTGTGTGGCTTGCAATGTTGAGCAATTACGAGACAGCACATGTTTAAGATGAGTGTAAATGAAGTGTGCTTGTTTAGGTGCATAAGCAGCCCCACAAGAAAAGATTAAGATTTAAGAAGGATTGAGGCTATTTGCAAGAAGTTTTGAAGAGCCACAGTGCGGAAAAGTTACTTATGCCACTTGATAGTCATGTGTTTTTGAAAATCTGTTTCGGTAGGCAAGAATGGAAGCGACTCTATAGCAAAGCCTAACTTTTGAGAAGTCAGCCTTGGAGTGAGTTGACTGGCATTGGCACAATGGGTTTCTATTAGTGAAGTTGTCTTCCTTTCTTGGGAGTTAAGCGATGCGTTGGGTGAGCTTCCTAAGGGTATGGCTTCTCTGGGGTGACTAACAACCAATCTATAGGTAAAGCAGGTGTCTTTTTCCGAATATATAGGATAGAGGATGTTTAACCTGTCAATAACTTAATCTAGTAAGCACATATCCTATTTATATTATTTTGAGAATAATTATTAGGTGGACCAGAAGTCTTCTTGTCCATAACAATCAGCAACTGAAAGTTAATATATACTTGTAGTTTGATACATCGCCGACTACTATAAGATGAAAATTTGTTCCTTGGGAATTTTGTATTAGACC
The DNA here is from genome assembly GCA_033070095.1 of Escallonia herrerae. Classification (NCBI taxonomy): domain Eukaryota; kingdom Viridiplantae; phylum Streptophyta; class Magnoliopsida; order Escalloniales; family Escalloniaceae; genus Escallonia; species Escallonia herrerae. Next base: position 115,865 of record JAVXUP010000581.1, read on the forward strand.
TTAAAAATGTATTTTGCTGTACAGTAACTACACCTTAAGGTCGGGGGGGGGGGGAGAAAAAGCCGAGTTTTGAAGGAAATTTTTGTCCATTCTGGCTTGTAGTTTTTAGTAGCAGAATGCTTTTGGATATTTGCAGGAAGCAGGCATATACGGATGTGGTCTTCTTGATGCTTTTAAAGAGCTGTATTGTCTGTTTGGATTGTACACAAAAATTGTGTTTCTTATGTCAGGGTACTCCCTCGTGCAAGATGAGCATGTGATAGGTGTCTCCACTACCCATGTCTGAAAGGGTTATTCCCCCGTTCAAACATTTTAGCGGACCGTTTTCCATATATTCACGTTTTGTCTACTCCAATTACCTCCTTCATTTGGGGCGAGCGCCAGGCTGCAATTTTTGAAAGAACTTGTATACATGGTTGCCTGACAGCTGATCTAGTACTTGACAGTAGAATATCATAGCCATCCTATGGTCTTCTAAAACTTAAGGCTTTTCTAGCTTGAAGGTAAAGCCAGCTGTTTGATAAGCTTTCGTAGCCGCCTAGGGTGTTGCCGGCCACTGTAGATAGAAGTACTTTTGATAGCGAGTTCTATTGCATCCCAAAAGCACCTGAGCTCGATTTTGATTCGGAGGTTACCTAATTCCTCATAGCAAGGCATTTAAGAATGAGAAGAGATCACCTCCAAGGTTTAAATGCTGTCTGATCTGGCTTTATCTTGAAACAACTATGTCAGACGTGTAAAAGATTGTTTTGAACATTGGGCCGGACAATATGCCGAGATTTAGTCAATATGATGCCTTTGAAGCTGGATTCATTGAACCTAGTTACACCAGATTGACGAGGTGGGTTTAGACCCAAAACTTGATGTAATGGGTTTAAACCGGAACAAGATTCATAAATAGGTGTTAAGGGAGTTGAAATTAATAAATTCAGAGGAGCTGGCGACAATATGTGCATAAGCACTCCACTTATAGTTTCTCAAACCACATTGACTAAACGAACAGAGCTAATCCGAATTGATCTTTTGAAATATCTGCTACAGAACAAATACGTTTATTTTTCAGATGATTCATATCCTCAATTGTAATTCTACATTGCATTCCAATCGATCCACAGCTGCCAATATATCTCGTGGCATCAAAAATGTACTTTTTTGGGGTATATGAATGTTCAGTCTTCGATTCATTTTTCGTCAACCAATCCTACCATAGGATATTATACCAGAAAGCCTAGAGATGTAGTCTGTTTAGTTGAAGGGTCATATTGTCATGTATAATATGGTAGAAACCCTTTTAGGGTTCTCACACGTGATAACAAGTTTGTATATTAGCAATGAAGTTTATATGGGATTAGAGCCTTAGGGTGTTGAGAGTTGTGTAAAGTGGGGATGGCCTCATGCTGCTCGCCAGTAAGAATGATTTGCACAGTCATTTTCTTGTTCAATCTAATATGTACTTTGCTTTTTGGTTCTGTTTTGTTTGTCACATTTTCATTTTCTTGCGATCTGGTTTTTTGGCGTTTTCCTCACTTCATTTTACAAAGTAATGTTCTAATCTGTGGGTTTATAAGTTTTTGGTTTTTGTATGGCCTCGTATATTATAGTGAAGTCAATTAAAATTTCAGCGCCGTTGTGAAAGAAAATAAAATCAAAAAATAGGTCTCTATTAACTACTATTTCTTTCTTTTACCCTCCACCCACTGCTTTCCTCTCATCATGCTCCCTCTCTTGTGGAAATCATCAGTTATAAAAATGTTAAAGCATTATGGTATGCATTTTTGGCTAACTTCATTTCTCTTTTTCTTCAGAAATTCTCCTTGTTCCCGTTCTATAAGTAGTTGAACTAACTAATGTTATTGTTGTATGTAGTTTGATGTTTGGGCCAGATCTATGTGGGACGCAGACAAAAAAGCTTCATGTTATACTTTCTTACCAGGGCCAGAACTACCCCATCAAGAAGGATCTGCAATGTGAAACAGACAAGTTAACCCATTTTTACACATTTATCCTTAGGCCCGATGCTTCGTATAGCATTCTCATTGATGGTCGGGAAAGGGATTCTGGAAGCATGTACACTGACTGGGATATCCTTCCTCCCCGCAAAATTAAAGCTGTGAATGCGAAAAAGGTTGTCTTCAGCTAAAAAATCCCCTATAGTCCAACTAAAGATTCGTTAATGCTAACTTGACCATAGAATTCTCATTGTTCCACTTCTTAATCTAGATTTGGTTGTGTGGAGTTCAACCTTTGACTGTATTTTGTTAGCATCCTTAGCGTAGAAATCTTGTGTATACTTATCATTGTGCATATTGAAGTTACTGGTTTATCTGTTGCCTGTTCTATTATAAGTATTTTATTCCCCTCTCTCACAGCCTGCAGATTGGGATGATAAAGAGTATATTGATGATCCAAATGATGTCAAACCTGAGGTATTACACTTATGGTTGTTAGTGGATTCTCTGCATCTCCTGTAATTTTTGAACATTTATTTTATATGTTCCTTCATCTGATTATGGTATTCTAGGGATATGATTCAATGCCAAGAGAAATTCCGGATCCAAGAGCTAAACAGGTTAGTTGAAAATTTTCAGTGGTTAATTTAGCTGTTTGCTTAAATTTACATATATTCAGAACAATATAAAAGGATGTTTTCTGGCTGGCTGGTTCATATTGGACAACTCTTGTTCCTTTGGAGTGTTGTTTAAATTTCAAAGAGGCTTCTTTAGCTATCTTTGCTTCATGCTAGTAAACTACTCTTCTCCACAATTTGCATTCACTAAATTGAGGTATACTGCTGCATGTTCCACATATACAAGATAAAACTTTCTTGTACAAGTCAAAAGTAAAAGAGTACCATTTAAGACAAGAAAGAAGCATCCTTTTCAATAGTGTCCTTATCTCATTTTATTTGCTCTCCCCCTTGTAAGCCTGATAATTGGGATGAAGAAGAGGATGGTTTATGGAAGCCACCAAAGGTAACTAATCCAGCTTACAGAGGACCATGGAAGCGCAAGGTAGGCCAAAAAGTTTCTAACAGCTAACAGAAAAAGAGGTCCGAGCTTACTTCATGCTCGAGCTTTCTCGTCACTGAATCATCTTTTGATGCAACAGAGAGTTAAAAATCCAAACTATAAGGGAAAGTGGAAGATTCCTTGGATTGATAACCCAGGTACTGCATGAATCTGTATAGATATGTCCGCTTGCTATGCAACTTGCGGGATCAATAGCTGTCTCAAAATTATGTACAACAATGACTTGGATGCATCCTTATCTTATTTTACTTTTCCTTTCAGAATTTGAAGATGATCCCGACCTTTATGTGCTGAAGCCAATCAAATATGTGGGTATTGAAGTATGGCAGGTAGGTCTCACACTATCGGTATAATATGCTTAGCTTAGAGAAGATTCACAATTGGGTAGCAAAAACGTTTATTTGCTTATTCATGTGAATGCAGTTTAAGAATATTGTGGACTGCAGGTGAAGGGAGGTTCAGTTTTTGATAACATCCTGATATGTGATGAGCCAGAGTACGCAAAAAAAGTCGTGGAGGAAGTTTTTGCCAACAGAGAGGTGCTTTTTGCTTACCTATTTTAATGTCAGATGCCAGTTGATAAGAACGCAGTCTAATTGGTGTTTCTTCTTTTGTTGAATATTCAGGCCGAAAAAGAAGCTTTTGAGGAAGCAGAGAAAGTGAAAAAGGCACAAGAAGAAGAGGTTGTTGACAGGACACGTTGTATCTATTTTGTTATAAATTCTGATGCAGTCCTCCTAAGTAGCTATATCTGTGCAGGAAGCACGAAGAGCAAGAGAGGAAGGTGAAAGAAGGAAGCGAGAGAGGGGATATGATCGGCGACATCGAGATAGGAGAGACAGATATAGACGGGTTTGTATTACAATGCCCAGAGCTCTTGCTTGATATCATATCTTTACATTTTTTATCTTGTTTTGGTTGCTGATTCTCTCTGCTGATTACCTCCATATCTATGGGGGGCTTGAGAATGCCCTTTATTTATCTAGTAAAAGATTTTATCCTCCCGAAGGAAACCTTACTAGTGTTGATGTTGATTTCAGTTTGGAACTTCCTAAGAATATTGGCTTTTTTAGACATTTAGTCAAACGATTCTGGTTTGCTGGATGATTTAATAGTTATAAACTGGTGATGATGGATTAGATACTTTTCTGGGAATCAGGATAAGATAGATAGGTAGTTGTTTCTGCTGTCCACACTACTGTGCATTTCTTCTATGTCCTTTGATAAGTGGAAGTGTAATCTCCAACTTTGATGTTTGTTTTGCAGCATGATCGCCGTGATTACTTGGATGACTATGATCATGTAAGCATGAACGTTTCATTTTACTTATTTTTTGATGGCTTTTACATATATATGTAAGCACTCACACAGTTATTGATAAAATCTTAAATCCATTTTTCTCTCCTCTGCTACACATAGAACCGAAGCACTTGTCGACACTCTTCACCAACATTTGTGTGTGTATTGTGCTGATGGTCATCATCAATCTCCCTACCAGGGACTTATATAGTGTTGGGGAGGGTGGGGTGAGATAGCCAACAGGTAGATTGGGGTGGACTTGACGGCTAGGGGCTGGAGGTTAGTTGGGTGAGGTGAGGGCCGTTAGAGCCCCAGTTCTACTAGGGTTTAAACCGTAAATGAAGCCTATATAACCAGGGACCTTCAGGTACGTTCTCCAATCCACGACTCAACCTCCACCACCCCTAGCCATCAACTCCAAAAGGTGGTGAATCAGAACAGGGATAAGACAAGTATTCCTGCCTTCAGCTGGAAAAACCTTAATAACATCAAAAGAAGGCTAGTGTGTGCCAAATGAGAAAACTTATTTGGTATTACCAGTCTTTAACTATTTCCTTTCCATTCCCAATGACATCAAGTGTTGCAGAAGTTAACAGGTCTGCATGTAAGTCTATTATCTACATAGATGGAGAGGCTGGAGATTGGGCTCAATGTAATGCACTTTTGTTTTAGTTGGGCGGATTGACGAGACTAGATTGGAGTTCTTTCAAATCCAAAATCTCTTGGGATATACAGAGTGGAACCGTAGGTAAAGTATATACAGATGGGCAAAAGTTGCCTAAGAACATTTGGATCAGTTCTGAACAATTAGGGAGTGTGTGATATCCGAAGATCCCACATCAGATGCGGGTGCCTTTGTGATTTGCATTATGAGACCTTGTTCATGAACTTATAACTACCTGCTTGGCTAGCCCTTTTTAGGGAGGTATTGCCAGGGCTGTGGTTTGAGTCATTACCAAACGGTATCGGAGCGGATTCCCAAGTCCCGTGCTGGGCTATCAATTGGGGGTTGGCAGAGGCTGGGACATGAAGGCGTACTCGATTCAGTCGATCCCGTTGGGTTGCCAGGAGATGATTCTAAACTATATGTGACTAAGTTTAGATTGTGCCTTACCGAGGACGCCAAGGCATAAGAAATGTGCCAAGATCCCACATCGGATGCTGGTGACTTTGTGGTTGGCCTTGCAAGACCTTGCCCATGAACTTGGATAGCCCTTTTGAGAGAGGCATTACCCTGTGGTAATTTTTAGGGAGATATTGCCCTGTTGTGGAGCCGTGGTCAGGGTCGCTACAGAGATGTTAAGAGGTGGCAAGCGGATAAGTGTCTACTGACGTTGGGGGATTGTAACTTCTCTAACTAGCTAGAGGGATGAAGGACGGATTGGAGGCCAGCTATACTAGAAAGGTTCGAATGTTGCACCACGAAGTAGCTAAGTATGACAGAAATGCAAATAATTAACTGGATAAGCGGCCAGGTAGGATGGAATAGAAACAAGGATACTTTGAATGTAAGATGGGTCGTACCAGTTTGAGGAAAAAGATTTATGTAGCCAAACGACCCCAGCTAGTTTGGCAGTAAGGCTAATTAACCTCTTTCACAGTGTCTTTGACGTTTACATATGAACCTTAGGGAAATGTTTATGCAATGGTTATGTAATTAACTATCTAACGTTGGGCAGCTAAAGAATATCTGCGGCTGATGTCTTTGTTATTCGAGGAAAGCTAGTAGAAAGTTTTTGTGCTTGACATTACCTTTTTTTCGTTTTTTGCAGGATGAACTTTGATGGGGTCTTCACCATCTTCTCCGGTTGATAGCAGATTGCTATCATCATTTTTCTTGTTAGGTGTACGCTGTCCCAATTGTTGTACCATTCTCGTTCGGAACTGTAAGAATATATGAGAAACGTGCATGATATTAGTCCATGTGAAACGTGATTTCCTTTGGCTGTTGTCAAGATTACCAAAACGGCTGATCTATTTCAAGCTGGAGCTTTGTGTGCGGACACAAGTACCATTTGCACACACTCCTTTTTTAATTCTATGCATGTTTACAGCCTTTGGACATGGTTTTTCTTGCTTCATTGAATGAGGTCTAGCAAGACTTATTACACCTTGGGGAAAGCCCTCTTGCCCCTCACAAACAAACTCTAACTTCATTACCTTTGTCACTACGATAGCTTTGCCTTTTTTTTTTTATTATTCCGAAAGAGAGTAGTCGAGCTAGCTTCGAGGATGATCCACAAGAAAGGTGGCTTAGAGAATAAGTCAGAAAGATCGGATTTCTATAACAATTCAAGACAAGAAGAAAGGAAGAAGCCCTCTGAAACGCTTTCGCTCTTGACTTTGACTTTTTGGCTTTCAAGAAGCAGTTACTCTTTAGCCTTTTTAAGCTATTTCGTCCGAACTGGAATTGGACAAAGAAAAGACAGTGCTCGACTCGTATTAAAGCCTTAGGGCCGCTCTTGGTTAAGCTCCTCAATCTGAATTGACCATGCCACTAGGCATTTGATTAGGACATTGCACAATGATCCTAACACTTTGTCGCATGAAGTTCACTGATTATGAGACTAGATATTCAGCGCGAAGAAACTAAGCTCACTTTCCGCGCCAAAGACCGAGATAGAGAGATTATGACATTACCTTACTCGTCTTTTGAAAGCCGAAATAAAAAAATCGAGGCGAAACGTGGATAAGAAATTCTATGGTCACGTTTTTCATTGACAAATACATGTCCTAAGTGACAAATCTTGACCAAACAGAGCATACTGTTGAAATCTTGAGCTACTAGAACTCTTTCATCCTCGAGAAACTTTGTAGTTGAATCCCTTCCCCTGTATAGCACGTAGCTTGATGCAAAAGGAAATCCCAAGTTCCGCAAACATGGAGCGGCTGGATAGCACACCAAATCCTTCATAGACTTCAAAATCTGGGCTCTGTTTATCTTCCTGAAAGTCTTTTGATCGAAATCCTTTCTAGACTGCCCCTAGTATCAATATTTAGGTTCAAATGCGTGGCCAAACGGTGGCTGTCTCTGATTTATGATCCTTTATTCCGTCGCGTGTGCGATTCCTGAAGGTTGTCATCGCCGTGGACACTTCTTTCCGCGTATATGTGGATTGATAAAATCAGAAGTCCTGAATATAACCTACTCCCCAACTTGGATTCTCAGAATTCTGGTTGCAGATACCATACCCCAAGTTGTTCTCAGATCCGTTTTCCTCGTCGTCTCCATCGTTCTTACAAGAACGACAACACGAATTATATAAGACAGTAGGAATAAGCAATGGCCTGTTGTTATGCCATGGTTTTATAGAGGAATACGCGCCCTCCTCTTACTGCTATGTTTGCAATCCGATCACCAGGCAATGGATTGTGCTTCCTCGAGCACGTTGAATGCCGATAGCAATATTGACCGATGGTTTTATTTCGCTGGTTGATGATGGAAGTGATGTCTGCTTCAGCTGTAAAGTGGTCTGGCTTCTCGGAGTTGAAATCGATATCCTCAAGTTTGACGTGTTGGGCTCTGAAATTGGTCAATGGAGGAAACTGTTACGGCTTCTCGTCTATTGGCTGATGATGAAGTGCTACCTCCTGATCCTCACGCTCAAGTTCCTAATCGTCTTGATGGAGTTCTTCCATTCGATTGTTGAGTGTACCAACTGAATATTGGCCTATTATCCTTTTACAATCACGAAGCTTTATGCCTGTATTGATGTGCCTTCCGTAGTCGGGACGGACGATGATGTTAGTTCTCTTTGTAATTTGCTCAATGTGTTTCATGGAAGCCTTAGATACCTCACAATTGATGAGCAGCAAGCCACAGAGGATTGGCGTTCGGGTGTATGGATGCTTAAAGACTATGACACTGGAGCTTGGTGTTTTGATCAGAGGGTTGTACTCTCCATTCTCATTTTTCCTGAAAAACTTGTATGGGATAACATGCCACCCATTTGATTCAGACATGGTGTACCTGCAGCAGAAGGACAAGCTCGGACCCATTTATTCTTACAACAATCGGACGAAGGAGAAGAGAAGGATTAATAGTAGCCCAATTTCGGCATTTGTACCCTTTGTGCCTAGCCATGGCCGATCACAGTGCCTCAGCCTGCTTGGAACTTCCTTTAATAAGAACAGATTATAGTTTTGGTACTATTGGAGAAAAACTTCAACCGCAAACTGTGGTGTCTTCTTTGCCATAGTTGATCCTCGTCAGCACCCAACACCACTGGTGTGACATCAAGTTAACCACCAATCCAACACTACCACCACCGAAATCACGACCCTCGCCTACAGATATGTAACATACCACCCAACCGTACCACAACAATTACCAAGAAAACGAATCCAGCACAGCACAACCTTCACCGAAGATCACAAACCACCATCAAGTCAAAATCCACCCTCGAATTTGACAAGAATGACTAGAACCACCGCAGGTCGACGGGAACTAGGACCATGGAGAACGACGATTGGTGCCCATGGATCTCAGTCGTCTCCACCGTCCGGGAACTATTGCGAGTCGACAGGAAGCATGGTCAGGAGAGCGAGAGAAGAACGACGATGGACATCCATGGATCTCTGTCGTCGCCATCGTCCAGTCGTTGCTTCAGATTGGGTGAAGATGACGAGGTGTTGATGTCAATGATGATGGTGATGGGCATGTCCAACTCGCAATCTGCTTAAATTTTTTAGGGGAAAGTAGGGAATGACCCCTGTACTTTACACGTTGTGCGATTTGCCCCCCTCCATTTCAAAATTAACCACTAAACCCTCCACACTTACAGAAATTGGGCACCTTAGACGGGTCCGTTATGAATAGTGTGAAATGACGAAAATACCCTTATTTCTTTATTAGTTAATGACCCTCTGTACTATACACGGTGTGCAATTTCTCCTCCTCAACTTCAAAATTAACCACTAAATCCCCTTACACTTACAGAAATTGGGCACATTAAATGGAAACCGTTAAATTTAAATGACAATTTTTCCCATGACCCTCCCCCCCGCCCCCCCTTCATTCCCCACCCCCCCACCCGTTAGACCAGTCCCCCACCCCATTCTGCGCTACCAGATTCATTGCAAACAAGGGATTGTTGCAATCTGCACCTCCTCTTCTGGTTAACCCCGCTACAATTGGTGATTCACTGAGCACAACCATTGGTCTTTTTCTCCGACCACCAGGGAGTTACAAAAAAAAAAAAAGGAACCACAATTGCCGTTGGTATATCACCGGCGCAACAACTACCATGATCAGCGTCACAGTAACCACCATTCTGGCCAACTCCCCCAATTTTATACTGTCTGGCTACACATCGTCGTGAGTTGCCTCATCGCTGCCATTTCTCACCATCTTGCGTCTGCAAGCCAGTGGGGCTTCTTCATCGGCCACCAACCGACCGACGCAATCAACACCGGTAACATCAATCCCCACAGACACAAGCTATCGGCGTCTGATTGCCGCACATCCGTCCAGATCCCTGCCACCACAATCGACGACCATGTCCCCAAATCGCAAGTCTAACCTCCGTCGTCATTCCACCCCAATCCACAACATCGCCCCAAGCAGCGTCACATGACCACCATGACTGGCTACACGCCGCTGGGGCTGCACCAGATTCGCGATGACGTTGCCGCCACAGTCGCATGCGAGTATCGTGTGTGTATGTTTGCAGTGAGTGCGCGTCTGTGTCTGGGTTTAGGGTATGTGTGTGTGTGTGTGTGTGTGTGTGTGTGTGCACGTGCGTGCGTGCGTGCTGGGTGTGCGTGGAGTGTGTATATGTGGGATTGAGTAAAAAGTCTGAGAGGAGAGAAAAAGAAGTTGAAAGAATGGTATTAAACTTAAATAGGGTAAGGAAATAAGGGTATTTTGGTCATTTCACGAATATTCATAACGAACCTGTCTAAAGTGCCCAATTTTCGTAAGTGTGGGGGGGGGGGGGGTTTAGTGGTTATGTTTGAAGTAGAGGGGGCAAAATCGCACACCGTCTATAGTACAGGGGGTCATAAGTTAATTACCCCTAACAGAATGGGCAAAAACGTCATTTACAAAAAAAAATCGTTAGTCAACGCCGTGTTGACCACGCGCTGTTAAATTTAACAGTTTCCGTCTAAGGTGCCCAATTTCTGTAAGTGTGGGGGGGTTTAGTGGTTAATTTTGAAGTGGAGGGGGGCAAATCGCACAACGTGTAAAGTAGAAGGGGTCATTCCCTACTTTCCCCAATTTTTTAAGGGTAAATTGCACTATACCCCCTGAGGTTTATACTCAGTTTTCACGTAAGACCCTTGGTTTTCAATTTTAACAACTAACACCTCAAAGTTGAGGATTTGTTCCAATTGGACCCGAATCCGTTTGTCCGTCTAAAAAATGGTGGATGTCCATCCACCTTGAGGGGTAATTTTGGCAACACACATTTATCGGTCTCTCTCTCTTTCTCCTACACAACATTTCTTGTGAAGTTCAGCAGCCATGATAACCAGAATGTATTAGCAGACTAATCCAGCCCACCCACAAAACATGGGTCCCTACTATTTTTCCATCTCTGCCGGCAGCAGCGGCGGTGGCTCCTATTCATGCTCCGGAAAGCCCGCTGACCCGATCAACGCCCTCCTTGCCGGAGCTGGGTAGAGGGTCCTGTTCTCGGAGCTCTGGCAAGTCGCCCTGTGCCTCGAGACTGTCATGGTCAATGCCCCCACGAAGGTCTTGCACCTCGCAAACGATGCCATTCACTACAACTAGTCGGACGTGGCCTCCTAGGTCGACTCACTCCTCTCCAAGCTCCACCAGCCCCAAAACCGTACCAGACCCGACAACCTTATCGGATCTGAACCCGATGGTCACCGCAAGTTATCGGCGAGAACCGAAATCAAGGAAGATTCTGGCATAGGTTGGTGCATGTGCTGATGACTTGCGCGGAGTCCGTCCACCGTGGCAAGCTCTCATGGCTGCATCCTTAACCGAAGAGAGAGATAGACCAATAAATGTGTGTTGCCAAAATTACCCCTCAAGGTGGATGGACATCCACCATTTTTTAGACGGAAAAATGGATTTGGGTCCAATTGGAACAAATCCTCAACTTTGAGGTGTTAGTTGTTAAAGTTAAAAACTCAGGGTCTTATGTTAGAACCAAGTATAAACCTCGGGGAGTTTAGTGCAATTTATCCAAATTTAATTAGACAGTTATACCATGTCAGCGGTGATGGTGTGGTATCATTTTTTTTGGTAAAATACGAGAATAGCATTGATAAAGTAAAGTTATACAATCGCTTTGTTCTATAGTTGGTCACAACATGACCGCGACTAGGTATATATGACCGCGACTGTCGAAAATTAACGACAAACTTAATAAACTTTTACACATTACAATTGAACTAAAGCAAAACATATCTTACACTTTAACTCAACTTAAAGTAACATGCACAGTCTACAAGTTTAAGAGCCAAAAGAACAAAACGTAAATAATCACAAGCAAACAACCAAAAGGTGATAACGATAATGCAGAAAACGGGAACCGCACAACCTAAATGTGAGCACACCGATTAAGGAGGCGCAGCATACCACCAAGATCTTCAACACCGCAAATTTCATCCTTTTACTATCTATTATCAAATCCGAACAAAATTTCACAATACAGGGCAGAGCAACCACTACTTTTCGGCAGCATATAACAGTAGACACACAAGACACCAAAAAGAAGCCCTACCACCCCCCCAATAGATTGCCTAGAAACCCCAAATGACAGATCTCTTCCCCCTCCCCCACCTTCGTGGGGCCCCGAAAGCCCCCCTTTTCTCCCGAGCATTAATCACCCCCCCCCCCACGAGACCTTATCCCCCCCACCCAAGACCCTCGGATTCCCCAAGACAAACCCAAAACCGTGGCTAAGACCCCACAACACTAAACCATCCCGTTACTACCAAAGGCACCACACCCCAACACGAACCCAATTTCCACCTCTGCATATCAGGGAACAATATAAGAAAGAAATGCATAAATGAAGAAGCTTTTAGAAATGGCAGTCAAGAAATGCCGGTGAAGTTCCGGCCACCACCGGTAAAGATTTCGGCCACTCTCGACGAAGGTGGAAAAGGGGACGAAAAGAGTAGATCTACTTAGATTTGCCTATAACGACCAAGATCGAAGACTTACTGAGAGGTCAACGTCTCCGATCAGATATGGTAAGACGCAACCCGCCGCCGAACACCCATCACCTGTGCCATCGGCCACCCATTGATCACACCTTAAGGCTACCACCACACAAGAAGAAAATATAGAAACTACGGACTACTCGCCGGAATGGCTGCCACCCCAAGCGCGCAGAAGCACGGTGGGGCGACCATGGTGACTGTGTGAAAAGTTGTCTTTAAAGAGAAGGCAGAGAGAAATAGTGTAGAGAGAGAAGTTGGTGAAGCTGTGTTCCGTGGTATCACCGTTACACTTCAAGTTTTTCTCCTAATTTTTGAAGGGTTTTACTAGCATTTGGTATTGCTCGTTTCTTTTCGTTTTCCCTCTAGTTTATTGATCCAGTAATGATCTACTTTCTTTGATTGAGCTGCACATAAACGACATATCTATTTACGAAAATTCGTTCGGAACGGATTTGTGTTGTGTCACCATTGTACGGTGTTATTTGCATGTAATCTACTTCCTATATAGTCCCATAGCATATGCCTACCGAGGTAAAACAAGATTTCCCCGACTACACAGTTAGTGAGTATGTCACTCGAGTGGCAAGAGCCTGACGAAGTGTCAACTGTGCTTAGCTTTGAAATTTCCACCAACTATTTGCAAATCCCAAGTTTACATCGGTCTATAATTTTGTATTTGATGTAGAAGAAAAATGCTACCCACAAGATGGTGACACATGGCACCATCTCGTGACACCAAAACTGTCAGAACCACTAATGAGGAAGTGGAAAGCCTTAATCGCCCACTATTATGGTAATAATTCGCCACTTAGTAGTATTAACTGCCCATTAGTGAAAATAACCTCCCATGAATCTGGTAACCCCCAAATCAATGGGAAATAACTACTTGAATAACTACCCACAAGGTAGGGAGCCATATAAAAGGAGGGAAGAAAGGGGATGGGAGGTAAGTGACTTCCAACTAGAGTTTCCACAGAATCTATATTGAGTTTACTCTGACTTAAGCATCAGAGATTTCCCGCCGAAAATTCTTCCGGCGAGTCACCGGTGTTGTCTCTTTGTTGTGCAGGTCTATTCATGAATCAAGTTCCGGATTTCATCCACAACAGAATTGAAAGAAGTTATTGGACGTACGTTGGAATTTATGTATCCAATCCTGATTGAGGCCTCCGATTAGTGTCTTCCTAATCTTCATTGCCCCTTTACGATACCGCCAAGTAGAGCCTCCTGCAAGGCGTTGATCGAAAGAAGATGGGAAGGAGACAAAGGGAGTCAGTACTCTTAATATTCCATCATGATATAGTTATAGCTAGTACATGAAGGCCTATAAACACGTGCTTATTCGTTCAAGGAACTTCATTCACATTTAGAAGTGCAAGGAAAGAGAAACTTTTACGTTACAACGTGTTACACGTGTTACGGCTCTCAGCCCAAGTGTTAATATATGTTGCCTTAAATGTTACGATAGTTCAGGAAGCCAAACAATTTACTGGATCTTTACATTAAGTTCTATACAAGGCTATTGTTTCCCAAAAAAAATTGTAAAAGACATAAAAACTGAACAATATCGCTAATCCTTATATTACTTTCTATATTAAGACTTTTTGAGTTTATGTTTAAAAACACATGAATCGTTGTTAATAGCTATATATAAACATATTTGTATTATACTCTTTTATTCATTAAGGACATGTACGTAAGTTGGATGTAAGATCGTAGAATTGTTGTTGACGTTTTCGAATGTTTATATTGTTTTCTTTCTATTTGTTATTGGTATAACCAGTTTAATCATTTTTCCGTGCGCGGTGCTGAAAATAAAATCCATGAACCTGCCATTTTCTACTAAAGTATTTTTCAAAAAGAATTTTTTTTTTTTGTCAAGAGCATTTTTCGTAAATGAAACGGCTACTGATGTTTGCTCCATTTGATTTTTAGCATCGCTTACGTTACTGTTGGATGTTTGGGAGATAGGAATCAGGGAAGAAATGGAGAAGACGGTTGCGACGGAAGAAAGAGAAGGAGAAGACGCAGAGCAGGTGGTGAATCCATGGCAAGTGTCGGCCGGCGGCAAGATCGACTACGACAAGCTCATCGTCCAGTTCGGTTGTCAGCGCCTCGATGAGGCCTTAATCGATCGCGTCCAGCGCCTCACCGGCCGCCCTCCTCACGTCTTCCTCCGCCGTGGCGTCTTTTTTGCTCACCGGTATCTCCCTTTGCTAATTTCCAGCTGTGCATGAATTGTTTTAGTTGTCTGATTGTGGCGTGTGTTTGTTTGTGTGCATTTAGGGATTTTAACGAAATTCTGGATGCTTATGAGAGAGGAGAGAAGTTCTATTTGTATACGGGCAGAGGGCCGTCTTCAGAGGCGTTGCATTTGGGGCATCTTATCCCCTTCATGTTCACCAAGTAATTTCTTTCACTCTCTTTAATGTGTGTGTGTGTGTGTGTGTATACCAGGGTATGCAGGCTAAATGAAAAGGCAACGTAAATTGCAAAGAAAGAACTTAGGAAAGAGTAGGAGAACTGAAAATGATGAGGATAGCAGGGAGGAAAAAAGGGAGAACTCACAGTCGCAAATTCTGACGTGACAAAGTATGAGCCAACTATATTTTAACATTCCGGGATTCACTCTTCTCAAATGCAAGAACTAGAATGTGGCATCTCTGTGGAGTCAAACTTCGGAAAATTATTTTGGGATAGTGGCTCTGGCTTACTACATAGTATGTCGATATGTAATTTGTATTTATTTGTGTTTGATTGTTTTTGTGAACAATGCAGTAGAACAAGTGACCAAAAAAATGATAAACGATGTAGTAGCACGATGCTTTATGTAGAGAATTTTGTGTCTATACGTAGACGTGTAATGCTGGTTGCAGATATTTGCAGGATGCTTTTAAGGTTCCACTTGTTATACAACTAACTGATGATGAAAAGTGCATGTGGAAGAATCTCTCAGTGGAGGAGAGCCAGAGACTTGCCCGTGAAAATGCTAAAGATATCATAGCATGTGGTTTTGACATTACAAGGACCTTCATCTTTTCAGATTTTGATTATGTTGGTGGGTAAGTAGTGTGCATGTTAGGCTTAACCATTAATCTTCGGATTGGAGAGTAGTAGAATAGTAATGTTTGCATGACAAAAGTGCTCTCCTACTTCTATTAATTTAGTTCAAGCAGATATATCTGTTGTCATTTGTGCTATCGCCACCTTGCATAGTCTGGGCAACTGTGGGGTCTGGGCTAGTTGTTATCAGTTGTTTCCATTCAATTTTTGTGACACTCATAGATAAAGATCTTCACTGAAAATTTAAATACCTAGTTGATGTATTCACTGATAAACATTATGGAGTTTCTTCACTCCATTACGTTTTTTCCGAATATACAGATAAATGATCAAAGGGAAGAAACCAATGATTCAATACGTGCTCGGGAACTTAGCTTTTAGCTAGCCTTCCTGAGGATATGAATAGTCGTCTCATGTGGACACATTTCTTGCACTTGATATATTAGAGAGGGATCAATTTTTTTGGGGAATATCTTTGTTTCTGACTATGTGCACAGGTGTGTGCCTTTTTGGTGTGTAAAACATTTAAGTGTGGCCATTTCAGAAAGTACGTTATAGATGCAGTGCTCTCATAATGCATTTCCCTTTTGCTCATAGTGAGAATTTTATATGCAGTGCCTTTTACAAGAACATGGTGAAGGTTGCAAAATGCGTCACATACAACAAGGTTTTTCACTAGAGAAGCTATATATATCCTCTATTAATCCGAGCTTCCAAAAACAAATAAAGTGTGGCTAGTGACCTGCAGGTTGTTGGTATTTTTGGTTTCACTGGTGAAGATCATATTGGAAAGATAAGTTTCCCTCCTGTTCAGGTAAAACAAAAACCTTCACTGTGTTGTATATAATCACCTGCATTGGCATACCGTAATTTGGTTCTAGTCGATCCTTAAATGTTTTTATACAAGCAGATGTATAGGACAAAGATGTCACAATGCACTTGCAGACAAATACAAGCATACACACAGATAGACAGATAGACACATGTGTGTAACATCTTTACAGGGATAGAGAAGAACCAATGTAGCTTTGTCCCGTTTATTTTTTGTCAAATTTATTGATTTGTCAATGCAACCTTCAGTACGTCTACTTGTCTCATGTCTGCGTTCTATTCTCATCCATGGACTGTTGTGAATAGCCATTTGTGCATTAGCACTTATCAAAGGAAAAAAGTACTGAAAATGGGAGCGTGCCCTTAATTAAAATTTTTTGGTATGCAAATAGTAGAAATCGGTTTGCCTTACCTATGGAACAGAATCATGTACAAGTAGTGTACCGGAGAAAAAAAGAGAATCTCCCTTTAGGAGCCCCAAACATAGGAGTTCCTGGGGTCCATAGAATTGTTTGTGGAGTTCATGGACAGATTTATATGGGAGGTCGAACGTGCTAATCCTTCCGGCCCCTTTCTTTTTTTGCCGTATCATGAATGAGGTCTCATTAATTTCGTAGAATTCTGCGCACTGCACTATAATGAACATAATATGCTTATCATAAAATAAGGGAAAAGACTGGAGAGGCTACTGTAAGGTATTTCGTCATCCAACCTGACAATCACACCTCTAATCTATCAGCGGTTGGATCTTGGCCTAATGGCCTGTGATTTATGATCTGCACATCGTAGATTCCAATGCTTCCATCCTACCAGTTCTGATCCCGAACTTGGGTAAGATAATTGGTCTCTTTCAGAAAGTTTGGTAGGGATCCGATTCCTCCTTATGCTTGACTTGTTCTTATTATGGACGATCAGTCGTCCTCCACTGGTATCATCATTGTTCCTGATGGTAGTTTTGTCTTGTGAACTAATTTGCATTAATTATGCATCGGTACTTGATAGCTGCTGTTCTTCTCCTGTCTTTTCTTGATGTAGTGTCTCTATACCTATATAAGAACGATAAATTAGTGAAAGGAGCATATAGAAGTCTTCATATCACCTTTTTTTTCTTGTTCTTGCTGTTTGTATTTGAGTTTTTTGTCAATCTACTTCAGATAATTATTATCAGTTCAAGGAGCTAATATTGCACTATGGCAGGCTGTTCCATCTTTTCCCAGTTCATTTCCGCATCTCTTTTCTGGCAAGGATAAACTCCGCTGCTTGATTCCATGTGCAATTGACCAGGTTCACCTCAGTGTTCAATTTCCACTATCTTATGATCCTTTGTTATATTACTTCCTGATGATAATCTTATTATTTGTTGACTGGTGAAGTATCAAGGATCATGATTGAGTAACTTGTAGGTAGCATGACCGTCAATTGGTATGCCTAATAACAATCATATACTCAAACAAACGTGATTTTTTTTCAAAAGCTGGACGTAAGATTTTGCCTTAAATTGTAGTAGCATGTTGGATGAATCGTTGGCATGACATCTTATAGGTCAAGGGTTCAATGTTAAGTAATTGCTCAAGTAGGGGTGAGCACTGTTCTGCTTGGTTTAATGTACGGGTCAAACTGCAAATCTAACCATATTGATATATAATAGGTCGGTTCTGTTCGGTTCATAATTGGTTTCAAGAAATTGATCTATAAGCCGGACCGAACCGAGTTCGGTTTGAGAAATGTGAAACCGAACCGTTAAAATTGTTTGAACACATTGGATTGGATCTGTTTGGTTTAATCAGCTTAAGTGGTGCAGACCATTTTGAACGATTTGGTGCTCAACGCTACCCGATACCCCTGAACTTTTCTTTTAATAAATTCGCTACCTCTCCCTTTTGAGAAATTATACCGGCACATTTCGTTCCGCTTATCACATACCCCTTTTCGTTATCTTCCCATCCATTTTAGCATTGAGATAATTTGAAAACCAAAAATACCCTTACTACCATTACCTTAACAATCCAAGCAACCCCTAAAATCAACACCATAGTTTTCCACCACCATGGCTTCAACCCCCACAAACACTAGCACATTTCTTATGCCCCAGCACGAGTTTCCACATATTCACATACACGCACACACGTCCTCAAGATTGGGTTTGTGGTGAATCTGATGCGGTGGTTGTGAGTTTGGTTTGTGGATCTAGTGTTCTTGTGGGTTTGTGTTGGTGGGAGGGATCAGTTGGTGGTGGGATCAATTGGTGGTGAAGGGTTTGTGGCTATGACTTAGTTGGTAGTTGTGGACTTGTGGTGGCAGTCAAACCGGAGGTGTTGGGTTTGTGACTATGAAGCACCGTGCGGCACTTTGGATGAAGCACCAGCATTGGTTGCGCTTTGGGTGCCAGTGCGACATGTTGCACACTGGGTACATGTCCAGAATTTATTTTTTTAAGTCAAATTTCTGGATCCTGGGTGCAGCTTGGACACGGCAGGGACACGCACCTAGGGACTTTTGGCAGAGAGAGAGAGGTAGAAGGAGGAGAGAACAAGGAAAAACCTCCACCGGAGAGTGGCGGTACCTCGGACGGAGCTCTGTCGATGTTGTTGATGTGTGGTTTTGTTTAGGGTGATGGCTGGATTTTAAGCTAGGGCGACAGTTGTATCTAACTTTCGTTTATTATGCTTAGGTACCAGCTTTATTGACACTCTTGTATACCTGCCACGATACTTTCAAGAAATAACATAATTTGTAATAACTTTATCATATTTGCCTTTTACACTTTCAATATTTCTAAAGCAAGCCACCAAAGCAACAAACTATCTTATTGTTTGTTTAAAGTAGTACTCCTCCATCCCAATTTAATCGATCATGTTTGACTTGCACGCTTATTTAGAATCTTATTTTTTGAGTTTTCCATTCTAGCCCAAGAGAGAGAGAGAGAGAGAGAGAGAGAGAGAGAGAGAGAGAGAGAGAGAGAGTGAGCAACAAGGGAGAAAATGAGTTGATGGAGGATTAAATTTAGAGAGAAATAGAATAAAAAAGTGTAAGAAGTGTACACATGGAAAAATACCTACATTATCTTTCTTAATTTGGAAAGTGATTATTTTTTTTGAGACAACCCAAAAAGGAAATATGATCAATTTTTTTGGAACGGAAGAGGTTCTATTTTTGTTACATTCAAATAGTATGTATTAATAAAGTTTTGCCTTATTCGCATCCGCACCCGCATCTGAATTCGTACTTCTTAGCTTTGCAGTTTGTGAGATTGACTGGGGATGATCTGGGGTTGTGGGTTTCTATTAGGGATGACAGTTTGTGGTGGAGGAAGCGGTAAGGGGTGATGGGATTGTGGTGGGTGTTGTAGTATATGTGATTGGGTTCGGTACTTTCGAAAAATTTTACATGCTTAAGTGCAATTAAGTCATTTAAACTAAAAATTAACTCCATTCATGTAACGATCAAGTTCACGGTCCCACCAAAGGGCAATGCCCTCCTTGAAAGGGCTAGCCAAGTAAGTACTTCTAAGATCATAGGTAAAGTTTTATAGGCATTAAAAGAGATTTTGACTTGCACTAGGACCTTAACTCATATTATAAGTGTATTATCAATTAGGACTTCAAGTCACATTATAATTACATTGGCAAACTGTATAAAAATGAGGAAGACATAAGAGTCTTCAAACTCTCTGTCAGATGGATAGATGAGAGGAAAAGAAAAAAGGGATAGTTTATTCTTTCAGGTTTCCAAGCATAAGGTTGTGATCGATCTAAGATAAGAAGATATCTTTGACGCTAAATTCGCCACTTTGAGATAATGTTTTTTATGCACTAATTTCTTGTTACACACCAAAATTTTATTTGTTTTTTGTTGTTGTTGTTGGCCGTTTATTCTTACTCTTGGTATATTTAGTTACTCCTACATATACCTACAAAGAATAACATGATTTTCTTCTCAAGGACTTTTTTCCTCTTTCGTGTGGTTCATACACAACCAAACAATGTCCAAATCATAGAAGTCTTTTCAAAGAGTTGCCATGTGTCCCCTTTCCGTTCTCTTAATTTTTGTGCCCTTACTTTTCACTCGAAACTTTCTTTGATGATATCTCCATCGTGCGATCTCTGATTGAGCTAATTTTTATTGCTTGGATTCGTGTTTTCCTCCTCTATAGTTTTGAGGGTACGATGACTATTTTTAGACTTTGAAAAAATATTAGATATATTTGTCAAATTACTTTGTGGATGAAATTTGTATTTCAAAGTCACTTTTGAAAATCGTGACTTATATATGACACGTTGGCTGCGATATTTGAGATGATATGACCAATGATTTGTGATGCTTAATAATCAGCAATTGTGTAAGTGAGACTCACAAGATTCAATAAATTGTACTCCCTCTATCGTAAAATAATTGATCAGATTTCCTTTTTGGTTGTTTTAAAAAAAAATTGATCACTTTCCAAATTAGGAAAGATTTTGTAGGTGTTTTTCCATAGTTACCTTTTCTACACCGTTTTTTATTCTATTTCTCTCAACATTTAATTTTGCACCAACCCATTCTCTCTCTCTCTCTCTCTCTCTCTCTAGGGTTAAAATGGAAAACACGCAATACATAACTTATATCCTTAATTTGCGTGCCAAGTCAAAATGGAACAATTATTTTGGGACGGAGGGAGTATTTGATATCCGACTTTTACGTTATTTAACCCTCTTTTGGTCACTTTTGTCATTCTGCTTTGTTGCTCTAATTGATAACTCAATAAATATTCATTTTTGGGCCGCTGTGTGTGGGATGTGTGTGAGATCTCTTACTGGGCAGTTCGTTACCCCGTTGCTTTTCATTTCCTCTCCCTTCCAGGCCAAGAGAAACATGAAGGTTGAGATGTTTGTACAACAATGGAACTGCTTAGGTGTTCGTAATTTGGAATAGTAGAGGTTATGAATTCTCTTTAGACAAACTATTAGTTTAGTGTATTTTATTTACTTTGGATTGAGATAATTATTTTGAGAACATTGTAATTTAGTGTTGGATTAAGTAATTGAGATTTGGATGATAATATTCGCAGTATTTTAGATACTCTGCTCTATTGTTGTTATAGTTATGCCATGGATGTGTTTGAATTTTGATTTAAGGACGTGTATGGACTCTCGGGTTCGGGGGTTACAATCCGCCAGAATTTAAGGACAGGGAATGTCAGTTCAATTTTTTATAAGGAAGGCGTAGTGAGTGTATTAAAACATAAACTCAGGGATACTAAATGTAATTTATCCTAATTGCTATTATCAATAAGAGAGGTAAGAATCCTATATAGGACCTTGGAGATAGCTTTCTGTATGCTAAACATCGAGAAAAGGGCGAGGATAGAGAAGACCAGTTTGGTTTGGTTACCTATTTCTATTGTTGATAGAAGGGCAAGACGAGTTGCTGCAGTTTCTTTGAAGGACGATTTATATGTGGGCATAGTGCCAGATGGGCATATAAATAGTATTTTGATTCTAGAACGTGATGGGTAGAGGGAGTGATGAGCATTATTGCATTTTTCTGGAAATTCATGCGGGGTCCTATGAGGTTGCAGGACATTTTTGGCGAACTGCTAGTTAGCAGGATTGTTGGGTGTTTGTGCTTACCCAAGATCAAGAAACTGGGATGATTAGATTGTTTCTAGTTTCAACTGGTTTTATGGGGTGATTTATTACGGCGGACTAAGAAATTGGTAGACATATGGTGTTTTTAGCTTTCTTTGTAGCACAGGTCCTCTGACTTGTTTAGCTTGTTGTAGGATAATTGTCTGGAACCCAAAGTTTAGATGCGAACTAAAAATTCAGAACTGGAGCTACTTGACACTTTTGAGCTTTCTACATGAGGTTTTGATTCTGATGAGATGAGTTGGTCCGTGCAGGGCAATCCTTGTTGATGTTTACATTTTGTGATATGATTGCTGAAGGGAACCTATGAAACAATGACCCAGTGACTGTACCAACTCTATCTAAAGATGCTGTTCCTCTTAGATTTTCTGGCACCAAATCATAATAGAGCACCTTTATTTAGGGGCCAAGGCTGGCAGCAATTATATTTTCTTTTCTATTCATGGAATGAGAAGCCAAGAGTTGCAACTAATGCCATAGTTTGGTGGAGGATTTTGCTATATATAATCATTTTGAAGGAGAATAGTGCAGCTAAATAACATTTAAAGTCACCCAAGTTTACTTTTCTTCCTGCTTGCGTATATGCAATGAATTATAATATAGACACTAATGTTGGACGAGAATAGTGAACCTTACCATTTTTTTATTTATTTGGCTCAATGCATATCCATTTCACATGGCTTTCCTGTGGTGTTACGTTTTCAGGACCCATATTTCAGAATGACACGAGATGTTGCTCCTCGATTAGGTTATAGCAAGCCTGCCTTGATTGAGTCGTCTTTCTTTCCTGCCCTTCAGGTACTTGTCCTTTTCTTTGGTTGGTAATAGTCTGGTTTATGTTCTTATTGTAAGTACATATTATCTTTCTTTTGGTATAAGTACTGTGTTTGCTCTCTTAAATGCCTTCAGAACTTGATCAACATTCTCCTTTTCCAAAGTCTATACTTGTGCCATTGCGTTGTGCTTACTTTTTATCAGTAGGGTTTAAATTTGTTGTGATTGTCATTACCATGATAGACTTGTTTCTTTTGGTGTAAAATTTGGCAACCAATGTAGCCTGCTATACTGACATACTCATTTTACATGAATATAAAGCTCTGCAGTACGCTATCTAGTTCAGGATTTTGTGTACTAATTTGGATGGATATTTTGTATCGTTTAGTAAGCTGTTGGTACAGACACAATGTGGTATTGCTATTTGTCTGGCTTATCTTTTATGTGGACCTAGATGTTTACTAAAGGTGGATGCCTATGGTTTTTCTCAGATGCGTTATACTTCTATGTAGATTTAAAAAATTTCTTGAATAGCTCTTTGCAAGTAGGGTCGTTTTTTCTTTTTTGCAGTAGCATGAGAGATAAAGTTCCTGAATGGTAGCTTTTGAAGAAATTAAAATTCCAAACAAACTAATTATCAGCAATCAGTTTGTTTTGCGCTTGGTTTTGTTTAAGCACCTTGACTTTAATTTCCGGTGTGCTTCTACAGTTGCCTCATGCTGCTAATTGTATTTGTCCTAGACGTGACTAATAGATTGCATCTTTGTTACATCCAACTACTTGCAGGGAGAGACGGGAAAGATGTCTGCTAGTGATCCAAATTCAGCAATATATGTGACTGATTCTGGGAAGGACATTGGTTCTAAGGTTCTTTCAAATTTCTTAATGTGATTGGTAGATGGATTCGATTGATGGTTATATTTTCTTATATATATATATATATAATCTGGCATGTAATTTTCTCCATCTCTCATAGGCTTGATAGAGGATTACCTGGCCCTTTGGCTAGTCGAAATGTGAAGCTAACTGTGGTCAAAGTGCCATTTGGATATGCAAAAGCCCCATATGAGATGTCTGAAACTCCTAGGCTGAAAGGCACAAGATATGCAAAAACGCATCTTATGATGAATTTGGATCTGGCTGGTCTCGAGACTCAAACCCCTCTCACCCCTCAGTAGCGAGTCAAGCCTTTAGGATGCCCCCATAACGAAATAAATGTGATGGATTAAGAAAGTTGACCTTGTAAACAGGTTTAAATACTAACCAACTCATGATTCAAAGTCCTAAATACTTGTACCGATTTGTATCTCATATCGACATGGCTGAAACGTAGTCAGTCCTCTTGCAGCAGATTTTGCCACCCTATTCCAGAGAATCTCAGGGAGAATTACAGAGAGAAAACAAGGTCCTCGTTATGTTTCTTATTAACTGAAATCACTGAAATTAAATTCTGAAGGTTTAGTTGAGCCAATATAACAATTGCATTATTTGTTTTACGAGCTACTTTCAGGTTCAGTAATTTGTAATTTGATCTGAATGACCAAGCAAAGAATCTCTATTAATGTCAATGCTAAAGAGGGGAGAAGAGGACTGGAATGAGAATTTCAGGGTGAGACATGATCAAAATTGTACCAAAGAAGTCATGTAAAAGGAACTCATCTTTTGTGCTTCTGGTGATTGGGATGGAAATAACATGGTGAGGAAGATGATCAAATTTGTAGCCTAGGAGAATCCTAGTAGGAACTTGTGTTAGTGGGCGATTCTTTTATCTTCTTTCTGGAATCTACTAATTGACCTTAATGGTGACTCATCTTTTGATGCGGTTGTTGATGTCAGCTCGTAATTAAGCCTTGTTCTTCAAGACTAAGTCATCCAGTGCTCGTTATTAAGCCTTGCTCTTCAAGACTAAGTCATCCAGTTCTTCAAGACTAAGCCACACATGCACATGCATTGATGAACTACGGAAGCTCCTTAACTTTTATTTCGAATCGGATCTGTGTTATCGCTACTGACTAGCCTTCTTTCTTTGCAAATAGGGATTACCTTGCTTTTAAATTCAAAGCTGATCAAGCTTTTAGATTTTTGTTTCACCAAAACGCAGAATATATACATTCCGGAGTTCATTATTCTTTCAGTTTTTGTGGAAAGTTTGAGACATTTTTTTGACCAACTTCATGTTGTCTATGTAAAATGGCTTCTATATCAGCTCTTGAAAGCAACCGTTGAGTTTTTGATGCACCTTTATGTTGAACATAGAGGTTCACGTCTAAACGATACCCCGAGTGAGTTAACCCAAGTTCATTTCATTTATGCCTGCGTGGCAGCTGAAATTTTGTAAAGTTTAATAAATCCAAAAATTTTAGTTACTTGTGTATCAGGGGAAGATTAAGTAGTAAGGTAATTAGAAGTTATGATTAATTATGTGAACAAAAAGAACCAAGATCGAATAGATCGAAAAATAGAACCATCTGATTTGATTCGTTCTCAATAGCCTTGAGATGATCATTTTAGGGTGATCCTTTTTGTCGACGGATCATGGGCTTATTATCTCCCAGGTTGGAACAAGTTGGTAGGATCCCCTTCTTACGTCATCCCCCACCTCCAGTGAAATTTGAACATTCAAACACATTGGATATGCTCAACTATTTCTAGTAGTGACTGTACTTGTGATATGGTAATTTTTCATGGACTGCAATTTTGCACAGATAAGGAAATAGGCATTTTTTAATAGACTGCAATTTTATACAGATAAGGAAATATGCATTCTCTGGTGGGCAAGACTCGAAGGAGAGGCATATGAAGCTTGGGGCAAATCTCGAGGTACTGTTTTTAACTGATGTATGCTGTTTAATCGCTAGTTACATAAAGCGTTTCTAGATTATCTCCTGCCAGAACTTTCCCCTTTTTACTATTTAACAATCTTGTACCATGTCGAAGGTTTTCAAATGTTCCACAATGTTTTCTGAGCAAATTTAATATGTGCTATAGTCATTTAGGAATTAATGTTATAAAAGAATTTGGATCAGTGTTGATCTCTTCCTTTACTCCGCCTTTTCTTTTTCTTGTATATTATTCAGGTTGATATACCAATTAAATACCTTGGTTTTTTCCTGGAGGATGATGCCGAACTCGAACACATACGTACGGTAAGATCGTTGTTTTTCTGTTATGAAAAAGTGAAGTCTTCTTATTTAGTTCTCTAAATTCTGAACATTTCTGCATAGCACACCACTTCTTTTATGTTTCTGAAAATGTTCAAGTGAGCTTCTTTCAGGAGTATGGTGCTGGACGATTGTTTACTGGTCAAGTGAAGGATAGGCTTATCCAAGTTTTAACAGAATTGGTGGAAAGACATCGTAGGGCTCGCGCTGCAGTAACTGATGAGGTACTTCACCTGCAGTTTTGATGAATTTTCTTTTATCATATGGTACTATGGTTAGCTAACTAGACATATACAGAACATGAGACAGGCCATGATAGACAAGAAATTCTCGAAAAAGGGACCTGAATACATGTAGTTTTGTTGAAACAGCAGGGGAAATCATGACATGTAGTTCCATTTTCTTAAACTGCAAATGCTGCTATGTCTTTCGAACAACATGATCATATTTTGGATGGCACCAAAGGCAGTGCCTTCTTGCTGCCACAGATTCACAGGACCGTATATGTACGTATGGATTTATTATGAATCCATATATGCATTAGGAAATATTATATGTACCATTATTCTAGTCAAGTTAAATCGTCTCTCTAGCAACAGTCAAAGCCATATGATAAAAATCACCAGTTTCAAGTCTGCCAAGGTTGATTTTGTTATTAAATTTGAAATTAAAAGTCCCAAGATCTCAAATTCCAAAAATCCTACTCATTAAAGATTTAGCAGTGTTTTTGCTCTAACAACCACAGTTGCACAGTAGCATCTTGATGGACATAGATATCACTTCATGTTTTCATTGAAGAAGTTACTAGAATACATTGTGATTAACATGCCAAGGTATTTTTCTCGCGAAACTCTCTTTTTTGCATTGGGCAATTGCCTGAGTATCATGCGCCGTCCACCATGATCTTGACTTTCTAGTTTGGCTGTTTCCTAAAAGATAAATCTCATTGTATAGAGTTGCTTTGAGTTACAAACTCGATAATTTAGCTAAATATCCAGAACGATGTTTACGGGCAATCATGCTAAAAAAAGGTAAATGGCGTCAGATTTATCTAAGCATAGACCATGGCCTTTATTGGTGTTACTTTTTCGTTGTGCCTAATAAAAACAGAGACATTTATGTTAGTGTATCTCAAGATGAAGTTCTTCTATAATGTATGTGCTATTTTATTTCCGTTTTTCTGTTTTGGTGGGGGTTTTCTGTTTTGGTGTGGGGGGGTTAAGAGTGCGATTTGTGAGGGTGCATATATTAATTGATTGTCTGTGTTTCATCTTTGACCCCGTTCAGATGGTTGATGCATTCATGGCAGTAAGACCCCTTCCGAATATGTTCAACTAGAGTGAGGAGGAAAAGGCTTGAAGTTCTGGGAAGACCGACCAACAATTGTCTTCTTTCTGAGAATGTTTTTCTCCTGCCATTGTAGTTTAGATTCACCTTCTCCCATCGCTTAGTTTTTTGACAAAAAATCATCCAGAAACAACTCGAATAGTTTGCATAATGTGTTGCAATTTTGTCATCAATTCGGAACGCACTTCTCATACCCAAATACTGAAGCAATTGAGGGGAGCTTCTGAAAATGCATTCGACAGCTGGTGTATATTCCAAATATATATGAAGGCTCTTCCCAGGTGTTTTTCGGAATTTACTTCCCATATACATGTATTGAAGCAATTGAGTGGAACTTTCTGAAAATGCATTCGACAGATGGAACTACTGCTGAATATGCCATGTTCCGAGTAGATCTCAGCTATACACTGCTTTGGTTTCAACGTGAAAAGCGACTTTGATATGGCTTCAGCTAGGATTGCCTGTTTTAGGTGGCAAGGGTAGTTGAGGTGTTTTCCTTTTCTGAAGAAGGGTGCTTTATTTTTGCTTAGGTTTTCGTTTTTTTTTTAGCTGCTATTCTGTTACTTACCAAAACTGAGTGTCGTATAGTATCACTGATGACACATTTTTCACTGCTATCGATTAGCATCGAATCTCGCATCAAAAAATCCCGTTGTTCATAGATAGCGA
Source organism: Escallonia herrerae (assembly GCA_033070095.1). Classification (NCBI taxonomy): domain Eukaryota; kingdom Viridiplantae; phylum Streptophyta; class Magnoliopsida; order Escalloniales; family Escalloniaceae; genus Escallonia; species Escallonia herrerae. The sequence goes on from JAVXUP010000581.1 coordinate 143,810, forward strand.
CGTTTACTATTTTATAGTAGATTCATATTTCTGGATGGTTAAAAAGTCAACCGTTAATTATGTTCACGACGACTTCCGATTAAAGAAATGCAAATAAAATAATATAAGAATACTTTCCATTTATGCATGAAAATTTTATGCATCATATATTCAAATTTTACATAACAATAAGATAAGAAAATGCAAAAAAAAGTAGGATTCCCATTGAACCCATTCCTCTCTCTCTCTCTCTTTTCTTTTCTTTCTGCCGCAACAATGGCTTCACTTTATTTTTTCGACTTCTGTTCCTTTTGCTGAGCCTTGAGTCGTCTGTTGACTTCTCCTTCTCTTTGGTTTCACTTTATCGTCCTTTTCTTCCTTCTCCTTCTTGAGTCTTTCTTTGACCACTGCTCTTTTCTCTTTTGTTTCAGCTTTTTTCCTTCGCCTTTTCTCTTTTTCACTCTTGATCCCCCCTTTCTCCTCTGCCGAAGGAGTCTTCTCCATTTATAGCCAACAGAAGATAGTCTTCCTCCCTTTTTGATAAGCCTTAGCTTATCTTTTCATTTATTTGGCTTCCCATGATAAGCTTGGGCTCAAAGACTTCCCATATTCCTCCGATCACAAGCCACTATTTCTTATATTTCTTTATTCTCCAAATATTCAAGTACTTTATTTGTAATGTACTTTTCATTTGGATGGCATGCATGTCTAAGTTCATATCAATCCCTTCCTTGAAGCATCTTCAAAAGCCTTTTATAATGGAGCTATATCCATTAATTTTTGGGCTTTCTTTAATCTTCTTTTCTTAAAAGGCTACCCATTAAAATTGGGCTAACTTTTATTTGGATTAAAGAAAGGCCTAAGTCCGTCAAAATTTCGGTGCCAACAAATGCCCCTCGTGATTCGGACTTTTTGAACTTGCGAAAAGACCGGATCACGACTGATTTTGTAGCTCAACTTTTTTCGTTCTAGTCCAGACTTTTTGAGAGACAAACCACCTTGAAGTAAGTGACAAGCTTTGCAGGTCAGTTGTATGTACTCGAGTGCTTATGAGCTTGTTCTCGTGCAACACATTTTTTCCTTCCTACAGGCCTCTTCTTGTCGCCGAAGACCAACTCATATATTCATTCGGTCTTTCTTTGCCAAAAGTCTGAGAGCACTGCAGTACTTTTGAAGAAGTCGCTGAGGTATTCTGTTGTTACCTTCGAAGTACATATCAAGATGCCTTTGTTATTTAATGCAAGATGCCTACGTACTCAGAGGATGAAGTTATGTCGATCAACTCGAAGATTCATTTTTTTTCTTTTTTGAAACACTTCTTTTTCTTGGAGCTGCACTTGAAAATGTCTCAAACTGCCTATGTAGCCAACCGAGTAAGCCATCACGCAGTTCAACAATTTTTACTAAATTTTTTTTTTTTGGAATACTGTGGCCAAACATGAGGAATATGTCTCAAGCGGCCTACGTACCCGAAGGATCAAATCATCATGTAGTTCAACGACCTTTTTTGTTTTTATTATGGGAAATAAATTTTCTTTTGATTATTGTGACTGAAGCTGAGGAATATGCCTCAAGCTGCCTACATACCCTAAGGATCAAGTCATCACGTAGTTCAACTACTTTTCTTTTTATGGGAAACATATTTTCTTTTTATTATTGTGACTGAACCTGAGGAATATGCTTCAAGCTGCCTACATACCCTAAGGATCAAGTCATCACGTAGTTCAACAACTTTTTTATTTTTATTATGGAAAATAAATTTTCTTTTGATTATTGCGACTAAACCTGAGGAATATGCCCCAAGCTGCCTACGTACCCAAAGGATCAAGTCATCACGTAGTTCAACGACTTTTCTTTTTATGGGAAACATATTTTCTTTTGATTTTTATGACTGAACCTGAGGAATATGCTTCAAGCTGCCTACATACCATAAGGATCAATTCATCACGTAGTTCAACATATTTTTTTTTGCGCCCTAACTTTTGCCTAGACCGCCCTTTTTAGGGTTTTTCAGCCTAGCGGGCTCTTTTTTTTTGTGCCCTAACTTTTGCCTAGACCTCCCTTTTTAGGGTTTCAGCCTAGCAGGCTTCTCTTTTATTTTTGCGCTCTAACTTTTGTCTAGGCCGCCCTTTTCAGGGTTTTCAGCCTAGCGGGCATTTCCTTCATGGGTAGTATTTCTTCAAGAATCTTGCATTCGTGGGAGGGATTACCCGATCACCGTCCATGGTGACCAACAGGTATGTTCCATTAGAATAGACCTTTTCGATGACATAAGGTCCTTCCCATTTAGGCTCTCGTTTTCCTTTGGTCCTTTAAGTGACTACGATTGGCGTTCGAACCATGAGGACAAGGTTCCCTTTTTTAAATGACCACATCCTTACTCTTTTGTTAAAGGCACTCTCCATCCGTTGTTGGTACATTTCGGGACTCTGTTGAGCGATAAGCCTTTTCTCATCGAGGCTTTCTAGTTTGGTCAGCCTGATCTGAACACTTTCTTCATCTGTAAGTGATTCTTGGATGGCAACGCGTAACGAGGGTATTTGAACCTCAAGCGGTAAAACTGCCTCGCTTCCGAACACGAGCGCATATGGGGTGGCTCGGGTTGAGGTTCTAAATGTGGTCCGATATGCCCACAAAGCCTCAAAAAGCTTTTCATTCTAACTTCTTCTGTTTTTGTCAACCATTTTCTTGAGAATCTTACACAAAGTCTTATTAAAAGCTTCTACCAATCCATTCGCCGGAGCATGGTATCTGGATGAATGGTTATACTTTATGTTGTATTTGGCATAGAGCTTATATAATGCCCCTTCCTTAAAGTACTTTGCATTGTCGGCAATGATGGACTCGGGAACCCCAAATCTGTAAATTATGTGGGTCCTTGATAAAGTCTGCAACAGTGTCCCGCTTAACATCTCTTAAGGCAATTACTTCGGCCTATTTCGAGAAGTAATCCGTTGCCGCTAAGATGTATCAGTGGCCTTTTGATGATGGTGGTGTGAATGGCCCTATGGCATCCATCCCCCAAGCGGCAAATAGCCATGAACATACTGTAAAATGCAGAGGTTCAGGAGGGCTGTGAGAGAAATCACCATGAAATTGGCATGCTTGACACCTTTTAGCAAAACCAATACAATCAGCTATCATAGTTGGCCAATAGTACCCTAAGCGTTTTATTTGCATTTGTAGCTTAGGAGCTGACTGGTGGCCTCCACAGGCCCCAGAATAAACTTCTCTCATGACTTCCTCAACTTTATCTTTAGCGAAGCATCTTAAGAGCATTCCATCCAAAGATCTCTTATAGAGAGTATCTTTCCACATTACAAACTGTACAGAGCGCCTCCGAACCTCGGCTCGTTTAGCACGGTCATCTGGCAACCTCCCACCTTGTAAATATACCATGAATGGTAGACGCCAATCTAACGGGTCGTCTCGTCCCTCCAGCCTTTTTGACATTGTAAGGACCTCTTCCATTTGCACGTCTACAGCGACCTTTTCATAAGGCTGTAGTATTCTTCGTGCCCCCACTGTTATTGTCATTTCCTTATTTTCAGAAAGGCCTAAAGAGGCGGCGAGGCTAGCCAAGGCATCTGCTCTGCCATTTTCCCCTCTACGAACATGTTGAATATGAAGCTTTGGAAATTTTGATAATAGATAGTCTCCCCTTTCATAATAAGGGAAGAGGTTGGGCTTTCTGATTTGATAATCACCCTTCAGTTGCTTTATGATCAATTCTGAATCTTCATATATTGTCAAATCATCTATCGAAACCTCTAGGGATAGCTCGAGTCCCGCAATTATGGCCTCATATTCAACTTCATTATTTGAACAGCCTTCTGTTAGAGAGAAAGAATGGGGGATTATGCTCCCTTCTGGTGTAACGAACACTATCCCAATACCAGCTTGGTTATTCCTCGGATCATTTCGTGTTTCACCATCGGGACTTCTTGAAGCACCATCAAAATACATTTCCCACCCTTTCTTAATCTCTATTTGCATCACCTCTTCATCAGGGAGATCCAACAGCAGTGGAGAATCATCTGAAATAGGGTGGGCTACTAGAAAATCCGCCAGGGCCTATCCTTTGACCGCTTTTTGTGGGACATATTCGATATTAAATTGATGGAGAATAATTTCCCATCTCGCAATTCGTCCTGTTAATACTGGTCTTGACAGAATGTACTTTAAAGGATCAGCTCTAGATATTAACTGGATTTCATGTTCTCCCAAATAATGCTTTAATTTTTGGAAGGCAAATACCAAAGCAAGGCATACATTTTCCATAGTCGTATACCTTAGTTCGGCTCCAACTAATGTTTGACTCGAATAGTACAAGGAATTTTTTCTTCCTTGATCATTATGTTGAGCCAGCAGAGCTCCTAAGGAGGTATCCATTGCTGTCGTGTACAGGATCATAGGTTTCCCTTTCACATGGGCCATCAAAATTGGTGGTTTCATCAAGTAGTCTTTGATTCTGTCAAACGCCTCTTGACAAACTCGGTCCTAAACAAATGGTGCATCCTTTTTCATAAGGTGTGAGAAAGGCTTACAACGCCCTGCAAGATTAGAGATGAATCTTCTGATGTATGCAAGCTTTCCTTGCAGGCTCCTGAGTTCTTTTAGATTTTTCGGGGGCGGCATCTCGATAATAGCTTTCATTTTGGCGGGATCAACCTCAATTCCCCTGTGGCAAACCACAAAGCCTAAAAACTTTCCAGAAGAGACCCCAAATGCACATTTTAGGGGGTTCATCTTTAACTGATACTTTCTGAGCCTTTCAAAAATGACTTTTAAGTCTTTGAGATGGTCAATACGAGTTTTAGTCTTTACTACCAAGTCATCGACATAGCATTCTATGGTGTCGTGGAGTATGTCACCAAAAATGGCTGTCATGGCTCTCTGATATGTTGCCCCGGCATTTTTAAGCCCAAAAGGCATTACTTTATAGCAGAAGACACCTTTGGGGGTTCGAAAGGCTGTAAGAGCTTCATCTTCCAGAGCCATACGGATCTGGTTGTATCCCGAATACCCATCCATAAAGGGAGTGAGGTACATCTGCTGAGTGAGGACTAGACGGTCTCAATATTTCTTTTGGTTCAAGTGCCAATGTGATAGGATTGGTTGTGGTTTTCTCAATATGAGGGAGGCTTATGTCACCTGCATTGATGAGATTTTGTATCCGTTCCTTTAGGACAAAACACTTTTCAATAGGATGACTTACCAAACGATGATAAGGACAGTAATTAGGGTCATTGATTTTTCCTTCCTTGCTAGGCCTTTTTACCTGAGGGAGGGTAATGAGGTCTTCTCTTAACAATTCTTCGAAAAGGTCCTTGATGATATCATCAGGAAAAGAATACTTTTTCTCCATCCTTTCCTTTAGTGAAGGTCTTTTTTCACTCCCACCATTTCCTTTTTCAACTGGGCTCTCAATTTCCTTTTTGTTTTTAGGAAGAAGTGCAAGTTGCTTTCTTTTTTCCTCCACTAGAGCGGTTTCGACTTTGTCAGTGGCTCTAGGTCTTACTTTTTCTTTGACCCAAGTGCATTTCGAGATCATGTGCTCTTGTACACAAGTAATTGAACCCGTTAAAGGTTTGTGATAACATGTGTATTGAGAGTTCATGCTTAAAATTATGTAAGCACATTTGTAGCATTTCTCCTTGGCTAAAGTTATGAGAACACCTAAAGGTGAGAGCCTGCCATCTTGCAATGAAATCAGATGTTGACTCATTGTCACGTTGTTTTGTATTGATCAGCTTTGCTTTACTCACTCGTCGTTCTATATTACTGAACTGGTTATAAAACTTCCTGATCAGAGTGTCCCAGTCAGGAATTGACCCTTCTGGCAGATTGGAGTACCATATGAAAGCAGGTCCCTCTAATGATTACACGAACAATTGTAGCCATAAAAGCTTATTTTCACCTAGATGGGCTAGACGAGCAATAAAATGAGCCACATGTTCTCTTGGATTTCCTTTCCCATTGAACCTTCAGTGAAGGTCGGTGGAAAAGGAACTTGGTCTACCCAGGATGGATATGGTTTCGTCACCAAGCTATCAGTGGAAGTGGTCCCATCTTCGACTTTCCTCGTTTCCCTTTTGACTACACTGTCGATATAAGATAAAAGGTTTGGGTCCAAACTTCCACTAGGTAGGTGATGTTGTTTAGAGCCCCTTCTAGCATAAAGGTTACGGGTTTGACTTGTCTTGGCCTCTGCATATGATGTGCCCAAAGGTTGGGAGCTATGGTTGACATAACCATGACTTCTTATATTATTTGGCCCCCTGGTCATAAAGCTTTTGGCTTGATCACGAAGCCTTAACTTGTCATGCAGAGATGATGACTTCTTATTGGCAGTAGCTTTTGATAATTTAGCTGTTAGGTCTTCTATCTGTGCTGTCATCATAGCCATCTGATGTGCCATCTGAGCTTCTAGACGAGCAACCTTGTCATCAGAGGAGAAGCTATCTTCACTTTTATCATTTGGTATTGAATGCCGACCTTGTCCGGTCTTCTAGCTGGCCGTAGGGGAAGAAGTCCGAGTAGTCGAGGCATTTTCAGGAGATGCCGACTTATCAGACATTCCCTTGAACAATGGATTAATAGTCCCCTCGACAAGTGCCCCTTTGGCTACCATAGAGCGGGTTACACAAACTGAGCAGTCCTCATGTTGTACTGTTCTTTTGTCTTTCTGTGGGTGCTTTTTCTTTAGGTCAGTGCTGGAAGCCGTAGAACTTTGACTATCAACCACACGCACTTCTTCCCTCACATTCCTTTTAGGTTTTGGCTGGCGGTTTAGTCCTTTCGTGGTTTCATTTCCAAATACCGGTGACTCTGTGGGCTTTACTTTGCCTGTCTCAAGGCTCAATGCCTTATTTAGACTAGCAGTTATAGCGGCTGCATCAACCTGGGATGATTGGTTTTGAGAAATGGATACATCCTTATGCCCTACTGGTCTTGACCCTACTACCATTGTAGAAACAAACTCATCATTTCCAGGTGAGATGTGTCGCCTAGAGTTTCTTGATGGCACATGCAAGTTGGGTTCGTCATTGGCTTCCAGAGTCTTGGCCCTATAGAGGACTTTAATTTCACCAACATTTCTTGGCTAATTTACTTGAATATTAACTGATTCCCATCCATGTTGATTATTTTCCAATGGACTCTTTTGGGACCCAATGTACTTTCTGGATAGGACACCCCTTGGTAACCCAGCCGTCGCTTGGCGACATACCAGAGCGGATGAGAAGCATCCTCGTGGGTTATTTTGGCGAGGTCTAGTGGTTCTGACCGGATGTGGCCTTAGCTTATGCTCTAATGGTTTTGTTGCATTGGGCGCCTTTGCGTCATAGGCCATGGGATGCGGACCCTAAAGCCTTTGCTTCACAGTATAATGCCCTTTGGGAAATTGAGGCCGTGACCTATTTCCACAAGTGGTGGGCCCCTAAAAATTTGAGGTCATAGCCTATGTTCCAAAAGGGGTGACCCTTGGGGAAACTGTGGCCGTTCCACAAGTGAGGAGCCCCTAGGAACCTGTGGCCTTGGCCTTTGTTACTTGAGGACTTACCCCTTAGGGATTTGTGGTCGTAGCCTGTGTCCCAAGGGGCACAAGTTTGTAGATGGCCTATGTTCTACAGGCGGGTGGCCTCTAAGAACTTGTGGCCTTGACCCTCGTGCTATAGATGGCATACCCCTATGAACTCGTGGCCTTGACCTTTTTTCAATAGATAGTAAGCCCCCAGGAACTTGTGGCCTTGCCCCTTGTTCCATAGATGGCATATCCCTAGGAACCTGTGGCCTTAACCCTTATTCCATAGATAGGAGACCCTTAGGAACCTGTGGCCTTAACCTTTGTTCCATAGGGGTTGACCCCTTGGGGACTTGTGGCCTTGACCTTTGTCCCAAGGGGTATGTATGAGCCCGTAGGCCTAGTGATCTTTGGCCTAGTGGTTACAGTGTTGCATGATAGCAATGCATCTTTATATGTCATCACTTCTTTCTTTCGAACCACGAGCGTGAATTTTGATCTTATGATTATGATTTCATTCCTGCCAAACACTCAAAATATAAGTTAGTGCTTGAAAAATGAATAATTAAATCAATAAATATATATTGCCCTTTTTTTTTTAAAGAAACCTTTTTGCGTATATATGCATATATATTTATTTTTGTTTTGTCAAAATGCCAAGTCTTAACATAAGAATATATGGAAAAAAGAACAAAGTTATTGAAAATATTTTTCAGCCATGTATGGGCCAACCAAGTAAACCATTTTTTTAGGGCTAATTACACCTATGTCCCTGAGGTTTGGGGGTAATTACAGGTAAGGACACAAAGTTTTAAAATGTAACACTTATGTCCGATGACAAACGGAATACAAAAATACTTAACGGATTTGACGAAAAGACTTGATTGTCCCTACATAAAATTGAAACTCCTGACATGCCCTTGGTCTTCTTCTTCAACCTTGCTGGCAGGATGTTGCCGGAGTATTTTCTTCGCTTGTTCTTTCTAATCAAAGAACCTCCCCTTTCTGTCAACTTCAAACTTCTGTGTACACTTTCAAAACCCAGTAATTTGCTCCAAACACATATGAAGCAATAGAGGATTAAGGCTTCTAAACAAAAGCTGGATTTCGCTAAACATCACATCTCCCACATCTGACTCAATCAAAAACCATTACATGATGCGGCCATTTGTTTGCCAATTCCTCGATTTGTTTATTATTTTAGACCAGAACAAGCTATTTGTTTAAACTCGAATTTTCCGAAACCATCTTCACCCTGACCAAGTATCAAGACCCAAACTAAATCCTCCCAAGAAAGAGGCCGGGCGACGTTCTCGGGGTACATGGTGTAATCAGTGACAGCAAAGGTGCCACCAACTGGTTGCGACGGTCGGTGATGAGGAGGAAGGCGTCGTCGTCCTCGTAGAGGTGGAAGAGCTGGATGATGTTGGGATGGCCGGAGAGGAGGTGGAGGAGCTTGTTGATGGGGTCAGTGAGGAGGCGCTTGTCGATGGCCTTGCAGGCAAAGGAGGCGACGGAGAAGCAGCGGTAGACGACGCTGAAACGGCAGCGGCCGATCTCTTTTGGTGTGGGTGGGTTGACTAAAAGGCCTCTCTCAAATCTGCCGGAGTGGGGCTAGGGGAGTGGATGTCGGCGTGGGGCAAGGGAGACAGCTGCCAGCACGTGGGGAATTTCAGTGAAGTTTAATTTACAGATTGAGATTTAGGATTTTGAAGCCCTAATTTGCAGATTGAGAACCCTTTCTGATACAGATTGAGAAATTTGATGAAATCAAGATAGAGAAGAAATCAATTTTATGGTTTTACCCTGATCTTTAATTAAGGCTTGATATCTTAATATAAAAAAATTTTAAAAATATACAGTACATACAGCACAAGGGGTAATATTGTCATTTTAAAAATACGTATTGATGACATCATAAAAAAAATACATTTTTTGGACGGAAGCCTGACGGATGGACACGAGTGATACATTTGAAACACTTTTGGTCACGGAATGTTACATTTTTAAATTTTGTGTCCTTGACTGTAATTACCCCCTAAGCTCAGGGACATAGGTGTAATTAGCCCTTTTCTGATTTGGGCCATAGCACCGCTGAAGTTTATATTTCTGTTTCGTTAAATATAAACAGAAGATGCAACGGGCCCGCTGGTAAGGCCCTCCATTCACCACCATGAGGTCCAGGAGTCAATACCCCTTGACGGCAGAACTGCTGCGCCCCATTTTTTTTTGCTTTTCTGCTGTAGCCATTTTATCTCTGCTTGAACAGTAACTTGACCAAATTGACACAAAAAATATGAACAGCAAATAAAGAAGCAGAAACTTTCTTTTTTTTTAAATATGCATCTATATATGTATATGTATAAAAAATGCATTTCTAAAGATGGGAGGAGGAACATGTCCCACTGGGCGTGCCAAAATTTGATGACACATTTTTCGCCGCTATTGATTAGCGTCGAATCTTGCGTCATAAAATCCTGTCGTTCATAGATAGCAACGTTTACTATTTTATATAGTGGATTCATATTCCCGGATGACTAAAAAGTCAACCGTTAATTACGTTCACGACGACCTCCGATTAAAGAAATGCAAATAAAATAATATAAGAATACTTTCCATTTATGCATGAAAATTTTATGCATCATATATTCAAATTTACATAACAATAAGATAAGAAAATGAAAAAAAAGGTAGGATTCACCTTGAACCCATTCCTCTCTCTCTCTTTTTCTTTTCTTTCTGCCGCAACAATGGCCTCACTTTATTTTTCCGACTTCTGTTCCTTTTGCTGAGCCTTGAGTCTTCTGTTGACTTCTCCTTCTCTTTGGTTTCACTTTTTCGTCATTTTCTTCCTTCTCCTTTTTGAGTCTTTCTTTGACCACTGCTCTTTTCTCTTTTGTTTCAGCTTTTTTCCTTCTCCTTTTCTCTTTTTCACTCTTGATCTCCCCTTTCTCCTCTACTGAAGGAGTCTTCTCCATTTATAGCCAACATAAGATAGTCTTCCCCCCTTTTTGATAAGCCTTAGCTTATCTTTTCATTTATTTGGCTTCCCATGATAAGCTTGGGCTCAAAGACTTCCCATACTCCTCCAATCACAAGCCACTATTTCTTATATTTCTTTATTCTCCAAATATTCAAGTACTTTATTTGTAATAATGTACTTCTCATTTGGATGGCATGCATGTCTAAGTTCAATCAATCCGTTCCTTGAAGCATCTTTAAAAGCCTTTTATAATGGAGCCATATCCATTAATTTCTGGGCTTTCTTTAATCTTCTTTTCTTAAAAGGCTACCCATTAAAATTGTGCTAACTTTTATTTGGATTAAAGAAAGGCCTAAGTCCGTCAAATTTCGATGCCAACAACCACTATACCAGGAGTGGTGCTTCTTGGATTAGCTCCGTTGGGACCCTTTGAATTGGGATATCATTTTCTGTCAAGCCTTTTGTCTGAAGAAACAGTCTCTTTGTGAATGGTGGCGGCAGTTGCTTACATATTTTGTTGGTGGTGGTGGTGTTGGGTTTTGATTGGGGCTCCCTGACGGAGAAATTTGGCATGTGTTCTATTTTACACTTCAAAAACTCAATAAATACATTTATTTCTATTTTGATCCCTCTACCTTCATGGCACACCCCACCACCAGCTCACACCACCGCTACAGCCCACTGCCAACCCCCCCCCCCCCCCGTCTTTCTCCATGCAACAACACAAGTTCAAACAACGTGTTGACGTAGGCGCAATAGCCAATTTGATCTGCCACTGCATGTCGCTAAGGGCAAGATTTTCCAGGCTCATCAACACCGTAATGTTCCTCCTTCAACTAACACGTATCAAATCCAAATCAAATCGCAATACAGGGCGGAGGAACCGTTACCCACCCATAACAAACCAAAGTAGGCGCATAGGCTGCTCAAAATCAGAAAAGAGCCCTAAAAACCCAACCCACCCCCCATCCCTGCCCTGAACAAATTGCCCCACAATACCCCATAAGACAGATCTCCCCCTTTCTCCCTGGTCTCGAATTCCCCCTCCCCCTCCCTCTTCCCTTTTCCCAACAAAAACTCACCCCACCCCCCGTCAGGACCCTATCCCTCGCACCCCCGCCCCGTTCAAGACCTCCGGAGTCTCAAGAAATAATCCCCTAACCAAGGCAAAGCCCCTCTGTCCCAAGCTCTCTTATTACTACTATTGACCATAAAACCGAGCACAAACCTAAACCTCCACCATTGTACATATCGAAATAGATAAGAAAGGAATTTAAAAAGCAGAAGGATAGTTCAGAAATGACGGTAAAAAATGCCGGTGAGATTCCGATTGCCGTCACTGAGATTCTGATCACCTCCAGCTAACGGTGGAAATAGGTAGATCGAGCAGATCTTCCTAGATTGGCCAAGATCAAAGACTTACATTGAGGTCGACATCTCCGATCAAAATTTGGTGAGATGCCTACCACCGACCTCCCGCCACCGTCGGCCTCCAACAGTTCACCCTACAAAATATACCACCACACAAGACGGAGAAAACCTATAGACTTATTGCCGAAGTGGCTGTCGCCCCAATCAAGCATAAGCGGGGGGAGGGGGGCAGGCACGGGCATAGTGACTTTATGGGGAGTTGGGTTTAGAGGGAAGGAAGAGAGTATTTTTTTAGAGAGAAAGGCTTTAAGTGGAGACTATCTATCTCCCAAAACCACCTTTAAAAAACATAAAATAGCAATACTATGGCATTATTGGTTGCAATGGGACACTAAGATTTGCTATCAAGATAGTTTGGTGGAGGATCCAGGTGCCACAATTTCAAGGTTTACCTAGCAACTATGCCTAGAAGAAACCTAGATATGCTTATTTCTTCTACGACTTTCAACCTTGGCACTGTGCTAATTACCTTGCAAATTTAAGTAGTGTGAAGTGATAAAAAAAAATTGTCCAATAAATTTGTGTATCTTCTCAGTTCATCGCTCTTACATCTTCTCATACAATGAAGAGATTTTGCTAAAAAAAATTGTTTGACGAAGGATTTTGTTTTATGGTGCCTCTTTATTCTAATAATTATGCTACCATTTCCAACCTTGGCTCTACGTTAATCAAGATGGGTGATGTCTTTTACCTAATTAATATTACTTGTAGTTTGTTAATTTCAATCTTATAAAGGTGGTTTTCGTGGTGCTTTTTACACTTTTGTACTATTTTTTATGCATGTGATTTGCATTGTGTACAACTATGTAAAGTAGTGTAGAGAGTGTCAAGAGCTATTTAGGCAGTCTTAATATTTACCTGCCTTTTCGATTATTCCCTCTTACATGCTTTTGTGCAATCACATGACTCTCTGAATACAACTCAGAAAGTTGAAAAAAGTTTAATTTCTTTACTTATTTTGGCACAGAAAGTGTGAAGCATAGCCTGCTTAAGGAAGATCGCTGAATAGAAGGTGTATTCCGTTGCTCAGCTTCCAATTGAAGATTATAAGACTCAACATGGTATGTTCCATCTGTCCTCTTGTGTTGATATCCCTCAACAAAATGGGATAGAAGAACGAAAGAATAAACATTCAATGGGAGTTGGAAGATGCTTGATGTTTAATATGAATGAACCCGTTTTGGGTTGAATACTATTGCAAACGGCCAATTATCTTATTTGGCCAATGCCTTTTTGTTTTTCATGGAAAATACACCCACTTTGTTCTATTTTCGTTCTTTGGTCGTGTGCTTTGTCCGTGATCATCGTCCTTTAGCATCCAAATTTGATCCGAAGAATATGAAGTGTATCTTCCTACACTACTCTCGCACTTAAAAACGGGTATCATTGCTACTTAACCGGATCGGATAGGTCTTCTGTTTTCGATTATATAACCTTCTTTGAGTATACTGCTTACTACCCTAAGTGTCATTAGTCAATGATTTGGATAATCAACTTCCCATATACGTCACCTCTTGTATTAGTTTTTCTTTATCACCAGTGTTGTCTACTCATCCAAAATGTGCCATTGTTTTCATGTCCAGAGGTTACTAAGGTTTACATTCATTATCCCCCCAGCAGCTTCCGCTCATGATTCCGTTGTTCTATCCAATGTCTCCTCGTCTATAGATCATGCTTGTGGTGCGCCTTCTGACTTAGACCTTCCCATATCTAAGAGAAAAGGTGAAAAGCTCTGTAGCTTCACTGACATCCTATTGCGTCTTTGGTGTCTTATTATGCTTTGTCTTCTTCTTTTCATTCTTTGTTACTACTATCGTGTCATATTCTATTTCGAAGTCTCTCTTAAAGACTTCAAGCATATTCTGGCTGATGAATGGCTATGGAGGAGGAAATGATGGCTTTTGAACAAATCAAACAGAAGATCTGTATGGGTTAGTAAGTTTGCAGTTGGTTGTAGATGGGTATTTGCTATCAAGGTGCATCCTAGTGATTCTCTTCATCGGTTGAAGGCTCGATTGGTGACTAAGGGGTATGTGTAGCCTTATGGGGCTGATTATTCTGGCACCTTTTCTTTGCTTGCTAAGATGGCTTCTATTCTGTTGTTTCTCTCTTTTCCTGCTTCCTACAATTGACCTCTTCACCAGTTGGATGTCAGTGCCTTTCTTCATGGTGACTCGCAAAGAAGATGCATATGCAGAACAAGCTCCTGTGTTTGTTACTCAAGTGGAGTCTAGTTGATGTGTAGGCTCAAAAAATCATTGTATGGTCTCAAACAGTCAGTTTTTTCCAACACAATACTTCAGTTTGGGTTGTTGAGGCGCAGTAATGATCATTTTGTGTCATATCGCTATAATTATGCTGACTTCATTTGGTCGCATATGTTGATGACAATTACAGGTGAGATGTTGCTAGAATTAATGAGCTAAAGCTCTATTCGCAGTGGAAGTTTCAAACCAAAGATTTGGGGAAGTTGAGATTTTTTTCGATACTGCGGTGACACAATTGCACAAGGGTACCTTTCCAACCGAGCAAAAGTATGTACTTGACTTGCTAAAAGAAGCAGGGCTATTATGGTCAAAGCCTCTCAAGAATCCTATGGACCAAAAATCCTTGATCTAAAGTTTGTAAAAGAAATAGGGAAAGAGCTAGATGATCCTGAGAGATATTGCAGGTTAGTTATAAAATGGAATTATTAATGGTTCCACTGACATTGCTTTCCATGTTAGCGTGGTGAGGTAGTTTCTTGCAGCACCTTCATCTTCTCAATCGGAATGCAATTATGCATATTTTGTGATCCCTCAAAGGTATTCGTGGTTGTGGTTTATGATATTGTATCATAAGCGTAGTCAAGTAGAAGGTTATTTAAATTGGGTAGGATTTTCATCTGATAGGAGGTCTACAACAGGTAATTGTGTGTTTGTTGGAGGTAATCTTGTGTCTTCAAAAAGCTAAAAACAGAATATTGTTTCTCGATCAAGCCTGCATTTGGAATGTTGAGCTATGGCACATTTTACTTCCAAATGAAATTGGATTTGACAATTTCTATGGGAGCTTGGTTCCGGTGATCCATCACCAATGCAGTTATGGTCTGATAATAAGTTAACGATGCATAGTACATCGACAATTTCTCTGTGAGCTTGGTTCCGATGATCCATCACCAATGTAGTTATGGTCTGATAATAAGTCAACCATGCATTGCATCTAATCTGATCTTCCATGAAAGGACTAAATACAATCAAGTAGATTGCACCTTTGTTCGTGAGAATATGAAGCAATGACTTATTTCTACAAGTTATGTTTTTTGCAATTGTACTTACTGAGTCATTAAGAGGTTGCTAGATTAGTTGTGTTTGTAACAAGTGGGGCATGTTTAAAACATATACTTCAGCTTGAGAGGGAGCGTTACGCTATGCATTTGGGTAAAGGGTATATGGGTCTTTATACACAAAACCTACTATGAATGTTATGCTACAAGGTCTGGACTAGTTTAGTTAAGACTCATAATTCTTCTAGTCAATGTCACACTCTACCTCTTGTTCTCCCTCTCTCATCAGCTTAATGGGGGAAAAACCGCCTATAGGTGGTGGTGGTGGTGGTTGGAGATGCTTGTGGTTCAGTGATAGGGAGTGGAGTTGAGGACGACGGTACGAAATTGGTGACTATAGCGGCGGCGAGATAGTGGATGAGGCGAGAAGGGGATTGACGGGAATGGGGAGGTGATAACGGTGGGAAGTGAGGAAGGGGAAGTGATCGGCAGCAGGGTAACTCCATAACCTACTATCAGAGGAAGGGAGGAGGCCACTTGTACACCCCGGCTATAGCCGCTGTAAGCCTAAATCTTGAATCGTTGTTCTTTGTGAGAACCTACACATAAAGGGAGACAACAGTGCTATAAACTCAGCATGTGAATAATTCGTGTCTCTTACGAGTCAACGGTTCTTTCCCTTTGTTTGTTACGTTCACTCTATATTCTCATAAGTATTGGCTAATTTTATACACGTATGTTGATGATTTTGCATGCTGTGCATAATTCAGTTTCCAGATAAATTTGGTCACACAATTATACTACTTATAAAAGTATTATTCCCAACCTACATTAGTCTCACCCAAGGGCCCACGGCGGGTCTCATTTTGCACGATAAGTCACATGGTCAAAGTCAATTTTTCAACACTCCCAAGCAGATCAAAACGACGCATGCTCAAATCACGCGCATTTTTCTCCTTGTGAAACAACCTTGCCGCGCCTTCCCCCTTGGGGGTCGGCTGCCTTCCCCTCAAAGAGGTCAGCGGGCCTTCCCTCTTAGGGGGTTGGTGTGACTCCCACCTCTTATTTATGCATGCTCTCCCTCGACCTTGCGTCTCCGCGATGCCCGTCACCTACGCCCGCCCGCTGTCTCTACTACATCTGTCGTTCGTACCCGTGCGCTAACTCTGCGACCCCCGTCGCCTGCGCGCAGTCACAGCGACACCCGTCATCCGCACCCACATCCCAACTCTAAGAACCCCGTCGCCCGCGCGCCTTTGCCACAACACTCGTCGCTTGTGCCTGCGTGCCAACTCTGCGATGCTCATAGTCTGCGCCCGCGCTCTCGCGTTGACTCTGCGACCATCATTGCACGTGCGTCGTTGCCCTATCGCCCATAGCCCATGCGTCACTCTGTGCCCGTCGCAGCCAAAGCGTACGGGCGACGCGATCTCCTTCACTGGCGCGCCGACTCCGTGACGCTCGCGCACTGTCTCCGAGTCACATGCCCTCAACATGACCCTCATCTCCATACACACTCTGTCATGCCCATGTGCCGCGCCGCTGTTACAATCGCACCCCCCCAAATCTCTGTCAAACGGTCACGCCCCCACGTTGGTCCATCCTTTCACCACACCATGCTCACCTTGCCTTGGTAATGGAACATGCTTTGACCCATTCTCTGGAGTGTGTAGCATCTAGTGGGGATAGGCGACTCCTCCGGGACACTATCTTCGCAAAGGAGCTTTAAGTGTTCCAGCATGAAGACTCCTCTTCCGCCAGGTAAACGGATCCTCTGGGATTCTACCTCGGCCCGTCGGGTAGGAGACTCTTCTAGGACACTACCTTGGCATGCTCCGGCACAAGGACTCACCCGTGGGGATAGGCGACTCGTCTGGGACACTATCTCCTCCAGGGAGCTTCAACTCCCCTTCTGTCAGGTAGATGGCTCCTCCGGGATTCTACCTCGGCCTGTCGGGTAGGCAAATCCTCCAAGACATTACCTTGGGCGCTCCGAGTGCTTCGGCAGAAGGACTCACCAGCGGGATAGACGACTCTTCTGGGACACTATCTCTACCAGGGTGTCTGCGTGACTAGCCTACGTGCTCCGGCACCAGGGGCATTCATCGGCACCCTTAGGGACTATGACCCCCGGGTTACTCTGAGACAGGAGCAAGTCTCCGGAGGGCATCACGCCTAGTCTGCCTAGCAGTTGGGCGTCGGGTCTTCCCCACTGCTACCAGCCCTATAGGACTCTACAAGGGCTTTGGACTGGTGGATAGATCAAAGGGGTTCTTTAGCCACACTGACGTTGTGGGAGCCAGTCTCTCTAGACAGACAGAGCAACTCTGTGAGGAGCCGGCCATGTGAATATGTGATCTGACAGTCCGTGGAACATCAGCACCTATAGACCCCTCGATGACATGTCACTCCTGGGGAGCGCCATGTGTTGCTTGATGACATCATCATCTCAACCTCTATAAATAAGGGTCTTGAGAATTCATTTGGAGACTTTAACATTTTCACTTTCTCACTCTAGAATTTCAGAGCTACAGAATTCTAGAAAGAGACATACAGGATCTTGACTCTGGACCTAAGCATCGGACTGTGTATTCACCCTATGCCATCGCCCTCGCAGTACTGCCACCCTAAGGCTCTGTCTGAAAAGCCCTTGGTCTCTGCTCTTGCTCCATTCCTTACTGTGTCCCACATCACCCTACTTGGCATCTAACTCGGACTGCATTCCTTGTGAAATCTCCATGTCGACTGCGAACCCACTTCCTTAGCATCAAGTACGAATGTTGTAAATTATTTCTGAACAATTATGTCCTTCATTTAATTACGTCAATAACACTCTTACCCTCCCTATATAATTCCTTTTAAATTTGGTTAAAATTGAAGGAATATTGGGTAATGAACCTATTCTAAACATTGAGAAATGAAAAGTGTGATGAGAAAGAAAAACAAAACAAAGAAATTCCTTTATTAATCCTTTTTAATTTGGTTGAAATGATAAAAAAAAATATTGGATAATGAGAACAGAGATATTCTTTTCCTTGCATTTTTTTGTTAGCAAACAATTAACCAATTGAAAAACTAAAAAATAAAAATAAAACAAAGAAACTAAAATACATGAAAAACCAGTTAAGAAACAAAAAACTGTTAGAAAAACAAAAGCAAAAAAAAACTAAAATATGGTAAAATATGCATCAAAAAATGGGAGGAAAAAAAAAGACAAGGCTTAAATATGACGCCAATTTAAACTGAAAATATGTTCAGTTGTTATAGTTGAAGATCAGGTGCTTTGTATTTCCTATTCAGGTGCTTTGCATTTCATATTGATGAAATGCAAAGCACCTGGTCTTAAAAATTACAAATTTTAAGTGTATAGCATAAACCAATTTAATAAATTACAAAAACAAAGACGTAAATTCACTCTTTTAATTTCTTCATTTTTTTTTTTCAGCAGTACCATCAAACATTTTTTCAATCCAAAAGCCTACAGAGAAGATTTCTAAATATTAAACTGCTTACAGTTGCAAATATCAAATATACATTTATTCTAAAACAAGTTACAAAAAAATAAGATTATAATTAAATTATATTATTTTGATCCTAAAAAATTACTCTCGACCACATTCACGTATAACGCACGTGCTCCATATTAGTAAAATTAAAAATTCTCCAACACCTTGGGGCTAAGCTAAGGCCTTTTGTAGCGATTTCAGCTGACTGATCCATTGACCTTGTAAGCAAAAGACATGAGTATGCTTTTGATGAAATTCCGGTCAGTGTCTCATACTCTCACGTTTGGACATAGATGGCAATTTTCGGGCTGCTTTGCTGGCACAGACAAGCCTCGTTGACCAATATTTCACGAAATGCCAATCCTCGAACTCACATGTATATATGTGCACTGACTTGGCATCCTGCTGCTTGCTCGAACAAGTAACGAAATTCTCCGCATTGTGTGCAGTAACCGGACGTGGAAAACGCACAACTTCCGAACGTTGATATCTTCATACTATTGTGTCAGACAAAAGTGAAAGGAAAAATTCTAAGGCAACTTTGAAAATTTGAGTTATTACAGTCGAACTACGTTAAATCGTGTGACAATGACGTCAGCAGCAACGAGAATTTGTTAGTTTAACAATTTTGAGAATAGTGCCAATGTTTTAACCTTACCTATCAACGTTTTGTCGCTGAAAATTGCAGTCTTTAGTGTCATCGGTGAGTTTTAACGATGATGAAACAGGAGGTAGGAGGAAAGCATTCTAAGTTCTTTGACATCATCTTCCCAAAGAATCTCTCCCCACGTGGAATCAACACTTTATCCATGCCCACAAACATCATCCCCTCTCCAGCTAAATTGCATAGAAAAGGCTTTAAAATCTGCAACCATTATTCAGAGATGCACAAAAAAATATATTTGCACTAGAGACAGACAGCAGGATTGATTTTGTGAAATTTGAGAATGCCCGGGAGCTTCCCCAGTGACTGTCAGCGTTAGCGTATATACCAAGTTCTCTTTCTTTCCATGATTGAAACGGGAACTTCATACACAAAGGGGAAAATATATATATATATATATTTGACATGTTTTTGAGTCAAGTTGACAATCTTATATGCTTTTCTAGGAAGGAAGAAAGGTTATATTAAGACTTTTTCTACCTAATTTCTATCAATTTTAAAGTTATTTTTTGTGTTTGATTCTGTTTTGTGGCGAAAAGTAGGGAATCTCTGTACTTTGCCCTCAAATGCATGTTTGTTTCTTAGCGATAAATCAATGTCTGGACAAGCACTTTGAAGGTGTTAAATAAAGATGTTTCCCTACTAGACTACTAGTACTGCGTACAAATGTAATAACCATTCCAAAACTCTGTCATTGTGGCAGAAAAACAGTATCCTTAACTCAGAGGCAACTCTTATGGCCAAAAAGCATCAATGAGATGAACAGACTGCAGGTATTCCGGAGAAATGGAGCCATTCCCCCCCCCCCCCCGAATTCAAGATTCTATGGAGTGGTTGGGAGATTTGGTAGGGAAGCAAATTGAAGACGGAAAACAACTGCCATGAAATCACCATGAACACAGAGACTGTAGAACTCCGATTCAGATAGTCCATGAGGTGGCTAGTGAATCTCCTATGTGAACGCAAATTGTATAGCGGAATAAAATAAGGTTCGGGTGTGTACTACTATTATTTCTTTTAAGTATTGGAACTAATTTAGGTAGTAAGTACTTAAATAGAATAGCAAATCCAATACAGCTTTCGAAAAGCCATTCTTCATGGATCGATAACATCAAGCAGGTATCTCCTCCTCCTCTCACACGTTGTACTGCCTCTCGCCACTGCCGCCTTGGGTCGCCGCACGCCACTATTAATCGGTGACTACTTTTCTCTTTCTCACTAGTCTCCTCTCCACTAAAAAACCCTTTGGCAGTGATTGTGGGTGGTATGAGGAAACGACGAGATTAATGACAGGTCTAGGATTGTTGAGGGCGACGCTGGTGTTGTGGGTCGCACTGCGCCCGTTGCCCGCCCGAGCACTCTGATGTTCTGCCGCGCCTGTTGGCTATGCCACCAGCGCAAACAGAGCCCGAGCAATTCCCCTTTTGTTCATGCCCCCGCACTACTTTCGTTTGTCGCATTTATGCGTTGTTGCCTTGTCTCATGCCCCTTGCATGATGGATCATTCACCGCACTCTAGCACTTTCATTTTGGATCATTCAACACACCAGCACCGACAGGCACCCAATGCCGGTTCATCACTCTGCGCACCCGATACCGCTGCATCACTCTCTTTGGCACACCCAATGCTTCATAGGGTGGGATGATTCCAGTATATAAATCCAATGTCCAGCTAATGCCTCTTAGAACTGGAATGACTTTGTAGTGCTAAGTACTACTATTACGAAGGAAGAGAATCATACATCACTGCGTGAAGCATCACTGCAGCTCATCCCGCATCAAATGAAGTCTATATCTAGTAAACGTGAATTATCTTGACCAAAGAAATGAATGTTCCTAGAGAACGGTAAAAGGGAAATAATTACACCTTAAACAAAGCACAAAATTTCCCTCTTCAGAAACAGTTCAAGTCCTCTGCTTTCCTTCCAGGAAAGGGCCAGATGATAATGATTGCCATTTCAAGACCACCTATGCGTCGAACTTGGCCCACCATCCTGGTATCATAACAAAAGCAATTCATAAGTAGTCGAGTCTTCTAAATTTTGGGCACACCTTTTATATTTCTAAAAAGGAAAGGGGAAAAAAAGGGGGGACTGTTTCGAACAACAGCCTCTGCGGCGACTTGGATTACAAATCGAAGTGTACTTCACGGCCTAAATTATCAAGTCATTGTAATCACAACATGCAATATATGAACTACTCAGCTGTCCATTCTTTCAGGACTGAGTTTATGCTGCAGTAATCAAAACTCGACTGCACAAGAATTTCACTTGATACCATACAAAGGTTAAGCGTAATGTCCTCATCTCTCTAAATATTTAATGGTGTTGGATGACGTCAAAGGGGCTGCAGCGCATGTACATATGACATAATAATGCAAAAGAAAAGAGAGAGAAGAAAGAAAAACCCTAGCTCAACATCGTCCTTGCTAGTGAACAAAATCATCAGCTGCCAAACCCCAGAGCTACATGCAACCATGCCACACCCACAAAAAAAGGCTGATTCCAAACCAGACCCTATCCACACATGATCGTCCCATTTACTACCTTTCCTAACCACGTGATGAATCAAATTTCAGAATCACTTCAAAGCCATTGACTAGATTGATCCCTGTTAGCCAACTTCTCCTAACCCCCGCACCGAAAAAACAAGAGGAGCCAATTGGTACCACTTACAAGAGAAAATTCCTCATCGAGGTAAAAGAGAAGTGGACATAGATTTAAGAAAACATTCCCAACTCCAAAGCAAACCAATTAGGGGGGGGGGGGGGAGAGTAGCATAAGCCCAGAACTAAACAAAACCCATGGGCATAACCCATGGTCGCTTAAACCACAAACAAGAAGGGAGAGATTTGAAAAGCACTTCACGACACAATCTTGTGTTCAGTTGACCCACAAGGCTCAATCTCCCAATCGGCAAAGTTAGGACACTCGACGACTCTAATGAAGCATGATAGTATATCCATCAAACTTCTTTAAAGCCTATCCCCAAACACCTTTAGCACCAAAACCAGATCATGCCGACCACATTATGCTCAAAGACCACATTAGTCAAAGCCATAATAGTTCTCTTCTTGATCTTGCAATGGCTCAACACCTGCAACCACGTGCATAAGAATCACCGAGAAACACAGGCAAGACCCGTCAATGAATAAGGTCACGTGGAAGAACTGAAAGTGGCATTTGCCACCCACCACTATCAAGGCTAAACTAAAGAGGCTGCTATAAAGATGTAGTTATCGGTGACTCAGCATACCTGCTTGTAAAAGATTGATATGCTATCATCTTAAGAAGTGTAGGAAATGAATGACCTACCTACAGCAGCAACAAACAAGAACCAAAGATTCCAAAGATATGCTAGTAAGAACTGCTAAAACTCGATTGGAAACTGTATCCAATAGCACCCTTTATGGAATCGCTTTTCGTTATTGAGTCCCTTGTAAGGTAAAACTAAATGTCTAGTCATCTAAATCACCATGCAGCATAGAAGTTGATTCATAGCACTTCAGTCCAATATTAATTGAAAAAGAAAGAATCAATAACATTTCCTCAAGGTTTTGGCGATTGCAGTTATTGCACTAAAAGTTGAATAAATTAATCATCTTTAGTCACCATTCAATACACACAAGTCATAATGCAACAACAAAAGCAATTATGCTATCAGCTGTGTTGACCTTCGCCACTTGTATGATCCATTAGTAAACTCTGGAAAAACTTGTAAGTGGACTTAATCTTCAGCGATACACATACCACAAAGTTGCTATAGCGATTTCAAAAGCATGTTGAACAAGGACAAGCACACACACAAGCGCACCTATTTATATTAACTAAGACAAATGAAAAAAGATGCATCCTATCAATGAGCTTCGGCTCTGATGGAATGTCACCCATGGTCAGCAGGAGTGTTAGCAGCTTGAGAGATTGGCACCACCACTGCACCTATTTATATTAACTAAGACAAATGAAAAAAGATGCATCCCATCAATGAGCTTCAGTTCTGATGGAATGTCACCCGTGGTCAGCAGGACTGCCAGCAGCTTGAGAGGGTGGCACCACCACTGCTATCAAAACCAGTTAGCTGCCCCAGAACCTTCAATTTCATTCACTTCACATGTCCAGAACTAAAGCATTGGAACAGCCCATGTGGTTATCAAGACGTTTGCTGATTGCAATATTTTTTACATCAATTTTGTCATATAGCTAATAAAATTCGTCGAGAGGGGGTGGGTTAAAATAGTAGGGGGTGGAAAAAGCTTTCCCAGACAAATAATATTACTAGTAACATAACAAGAAGAAACGACGCAACCCCACATGATACATAAAAAGGGCAAACTAACCATTATCGCCTTCGCACAGCAGTATTTGGCCCACGTGTATTTGCACCAATTGGTTGCTGTGCTTGGGAGCCTGGCTGGCCACTTGCCTGCTCCTCAGGCATGTTCATCGCTTGGGTGATGGCATTCATGACAATAAGTCCAAGAGGGATTAGATACATCCACTGAAACAGAGAGAAGTAGAATTTATGCATCAGAAACTTGATTATGTTTTGTGCATGGGGACGGGGGGGAAGGGGGGAAGTACGATGTGATATATACTCACATATTTAGCCCAGAAGGACCTTTCTAGTGGCTTTACACCTTCTTCCTCTCCAATCTCACCACCTCCATTGTCTTCTGAGAATGCTGGAGTTCTGTTTCAGAATTGCATAAGTAACTTGTAGATTGGGGGGTGAGATAACTACTGTACTAACATGAAAACTTGAAACGCAAAATAACATTTTCTGCCAATATGCGAAGAGCATGGTTAGGGCCTTGCCTTATCTCGTCAAGAATAAAGATAATATATCCAAGTCATATTTAGATCTGGGTGCCTAACTATCAAGCCAGGAATATAGGCTTGTTTCGGGTCTTTGGAAGTAGCAAGGAAAAGGTCAAATGAGTAAATGATAGAACAGGGAAGAAGAAAGGTAGTAGACTGCAAAAATGTGATAACATAGGCGGAAGCAAAAGATGACAAGATCACTCATCATCTATTTCTAAGCCCAAGTTTCTCAAAGGGAGATAAAGGAAAATCCCTAAAAGATCAAGGGTGCTAATGAGGCAAACCCTAGAGTTCCTGAAGGCAAAGTTTCATTAATCATCAAAAGTCGTTACAAGGCTGCAATAGATTGAAAGAAGTAGTTCAACTCTGCTCCAAACTATCCTAATTACAAACATAAACCACCAATTTTAGGTGATTGCTGCAGTAGATTGAACAACATAGTGTGCTGTACTTTGAATAGTACTTCGTCTAGATTTCGTCCTGCATCAGTCTCCCTTTGTTGAAAGGAACTCATCTTTGAGTTTGATTTTCCCACGACCTATTGGATGCCCAGACAAATCTCTCCATCCTGTATATCGTCTTCTTACCAAAATAATCATACCGCACGGTAATTTAAATTCAATTGCCACAAGTCTTGCAATACGAACTTGGACCCGTGACTTACTCGTCACTATCTGACGGAGGAATGGCTGTGTTCTTGACGAAAGATCAAGACTACCATATGATGAGAAAGGAATTTTGTGCGCCAATATGCTAACATGTATCATCTCGTCATCTTGTCAACGCTTCGCAAGTGATTCACGTTCCAAGAAAAATTTCCAAGCATGATTGTCTGTAATGTTTTCATTGTTAAAAGGATAGGACTTCTTCCGATAAGCACTGTACGAAGTGTAGGGATCACACACTCTATTCCATGGCGAGCATCTCAATAGGATTTGAATCAAACACTAGTGGGCCTCAATATCAAAGTTTGAGTGATTGCTCAGAGGACTTTCATCAAGCATGTGACAGACATCTTGTATTCCATTAATTTCAAGAGAATGCAGAGGATCTTACAGACATCTTGTATTCCTCAAAAATAGACGGAGAATTCCAATCGACTACCCTCATACAAGCGATACTCTCCTCTTCAAGACAACCTTCTGGTGTGTCCAAAGCTCAAGTGGTTGCCTTTTTGAACCATATTTACATTTTCACTTCGCCCACTATCCATAAAATCATCAAGTTTTCTCGCTAACCACTCCCAATTGTTACTTGATCTCATGCAACTCTTCCCAGGTTTGACGCAAAGTTGTAGGTCGTCTATGGTTCCCATTCCACATAACTCAGGCGGTAGAGCGAGATGGCAAGATCGTTCCTCGACCCATATCAAAATTCAAAACTAAGGGAAACCTTGAAACAAGGGTGCTAGAAGGCAAATGTTAGACATTCTCGAAAAAACTTAAAAGCCAAAGGCAAGATCTTATTATTCATCAAAAGTTCTTTATAGGACTGCCGTAGCAAAAACTTCTCAGAAAGAGACACTACAAATCCTAAAGACGATAAACTTCAAACTTTGGATCAGGTCTAATCTGAACTATCCTAATAATGAATACCGACAAGACCCTTTTTTAGGTGGCTACTACAGTACTGTGATCATGAGATCCCTTCCACTAAAGATTCCAGGTTCCCTCAAGTGATTTTCTTTAAAATCACTCAAGTTATTTCCATTTCCATTTCATTTGTGATTCACCTGAGTTTCCGAAAGTAACCAAAAACAAAAGGAGGAATGAAAATCCTATGCAGTTGGACCTTCAGATATAAGTTACTCCAAATTAATATTGTAACCAGGATATATTTTCTTCTGCACAACTGACCATCATATATGTATAATTAATAGAGCCCTAGGGTCTAAATTTCTGCATCCTTCTAAATCATCTAAATCTGCAGTAGGTGCAAAACATGACCAAAAGGGTTTCTGCTGTAAACTAGCTATACGTACTTCTTCAACTTTTGATTTTTCAAAGAAAGGAAAAGAAAGCACGAATGCTTCACCTTGGAGCCTGCTCACTGTTCTTTAAGACTGTGTGCGACTTGAAGGACCACTTTGTGGGCTGAAAATAGAAACAAACTGCATATCAAGGTTAAAGTTATGCAAAATAACACATGTAACTCTATTTTCATAAGGTATTATACTATGCGACTAGGCGATCCTTCATGTTTCTTGTTTGCCTCGGTTTCCGCCCTTGCTCTTAATCTTGTTTTCTCTCACATTATCGTACTTGGCATTTGAATCGGACTATATTCTTTGCTGTAAAGCAAACCCAGCTCCTCGAAATGGAGAAAAATGGCCCAAGAAGACAAATTGACAAAAACTAACTGAAAAAACACAAACAACCTACACCATGTGAGAAGCATCAAGCATGTTATACGTTGTTAGGCCCTTAAATGTAGGACTCACATAGGTAGGCCTTGAATCTCCATGAAGCTTGTTAGGAGCATGGCTCAAAGTAAGTTGGCAATGCAAACTTATGTGGCTTCAGATTTCTCCCTCTCACTGGTACAAACTTTTTGCTGTTGATTGAGATCTTTTCCTTGGGTCACCATTAAAATAGGTTTAGCATATATTTTGCCGTTGATGGAGATCTTTTGGGTCACCATTAATATAGGTTTAGGGTATTGTTAAAGAGAGATGAAGATAAAGCCGGC
Organism: Escallonia herrerae; assembly: GCA_033070095.1. Taxonomy (NCBI): domain Eukaryota; kingdom Viridiplantae; phylum Streptophyta; class Magnoliopsida; order Escalloniales; family Escalloniaceae; genus Escallonia; species Escallonia herrerae. The sequence continues at coordinate 170,671 of JAVXUP010000581.1, forward strand.
CATTAATTGGACTAAGAAAAGACAAGTTGTTCTTGGTTACAGCATTACAGGTGGTCACTTCGATCGGAGGCACAGCACGTCAGAATGGGTCATTTCTAGTCCTTTAGTCAGGCAATACTGGATGTGGGGTGGCAATGTCAGACCCTTTTATGACTCGTCTATCATTCAAAACAATAAAAAGCTTTGAGTATGTTAATTACGCATAACATTAAACTTTTCACTTAACAAATACATAAAGCTTCTGGGTGCCATATTGTTAAATAACCAAAACTTCATGTGCACATATGCAGAGATGTGCATATAATCTACATTGATAAAAATGATCACTTACATAAAGCATAATAGTAGTTATTTGATAAAGCCGCTCTTAACTCGTATTCTTCTAGGTGTCTTATGCTTCCTGCCCCTGCTCCCTCTGTCTCCGTGCAACTGGGGTTGGGCCCAATCTCAGACAACTTAAGCTACTAGAGCAATTGGTAGCTTAAGATGGTATCAGAACTTTGGGTTGCCAAGGCTCTCGCTTCGAGCATCCCAGCCTACATCTGATCCCCTTTATGTTTGTGTCATTGCTTCTACCCTGGTGAGAAACTTTGGCTGTCTAGACTCGCACCTAAACAGGGTTTGAGCAATCATTGACACATTAACAGCTTAAGCATTTAGAGCTATTCGACTAATGAATCTCACCAATCAGGACGGACGATATGATTTGTTTGGCTAGTTAGAGAAACTAGATCTTCACAACAAAAAAGCCCTATTGTCATACTACCAACAACAGGTCTTCAGAAGAGAGGGTAAGTTTCGGAAGACAGTAAGATAGCACTTTCGTGATTAGGAGAGCACAGGTATCAACAGCAGGAAACGGTTGATCCACAAAGCAAAGGGTAACGCCGCATACATCTAAACCTTCCAAATCAGGGAGCCGGTGGAACGTTCTGGGGCAGGAAGAGTCAGTAGATAGTAGGTTATGGAATCAGAGAGGGAGAGGGAGATGGTGCTAGTTTCTGTGGCAGGGGTGTCCTAGAAATAGCTTTAAACCTTAACCATTCTACTGATACTCAATCTTTTTATCTTGTCTAATCAAGGGAAAAACAAAATTACAAGTATATTTCATATAAGGAAATGTCATACTCAACATGAACAATATCTCTGCTTTGACTTCCAAGAAATCCAGTTATCGGAAGGTCAGAGATGCTAACAAAAGTAACGGAGCATATAGTCATTACGTGAGCTTTATCCTCTCAAAGTTTGAATTGCAATATCTTAGCCATCACGCACCAGCGAGATTGAAAATAGCAGACATTATAAAAGATTAGACAAAAGGTTGGTGAAGACTCACAATTTTCATTTGCCGAGGATACTGGCATGCCCCAGGAGAACCATAATTGACAGCAACAATATTAACACCTTCCTGTAATTAAATGGGAATGGAGTTATTTTTCAGGATAAAATATATAATGCCAATACACTCTGAGGGCTGGCACATATAAGGAGCATTTGAAACAGGTTTAGTCTCCAAAATCATTGGAACTATGAAACATAGGTTGAAGTTATTGAGCAATAACTGAATGTTAAACGCTGTTAGAACTATATAAAAGGTTGTTAAAGCCTTACCCTTTGATTAATAGCCAACTATCATTCAAAAATACGTTCAACGCTAAGTAATAACTGAGACTGCCACGTGAATATACATACTCTGCTTTTAAATGTAGAATGGAACTTTATTTTCTACTTGTTTTCTTAAGCTGTACTTAACCTTATGCCTTGTAGTGTCAAACTGGCTTACCGCTCTATGATGCAAAGGGAAAAAAAAACCGAACTATACTTAATTTGACTGGTCATGAGTTAATGTTGTATTATAAGGTTACAACAATCATTTCATGGTTAAATGACAAGTATTTAGCATTGCTCGTCTGGAATAGACAAATATTCAAGTTACTTCTTCCAAAATACCAGAGATAGTGGAAGCAAACCTCTTTAAATGCTCAAAACATGTGCCCTTGGGGCATACAGTAGCATTTTGCTTTACTGATTAATGGTCCCGCTAAGATGTTAAGGAACATTCAAGAGGCTTACAAACCTCCACCACTGTTGGTATTGTGAAGCAGATTGCTCATAAAGTCATGTACTAATAATTTACATTCATGTGGGTATTTCCCTTATTTTAAGGAATTGTATGTGCTGAAGTTTTACTATACAAACTTAAGATCTGGCTTTTTTCAAAGGCAATCGAAGATAATAAGAAATTTTCAATTTTTCTTTTTCGTGTGGCACATAATTTTCTTGGGTGTGATACTCAAGAACCCTATGTGTGATGCGTAGGTCATATACCCTTAGGTGTGATGCCCAGTTATAAACCCTTAGGTGTTATGCCTAAGTTGTTCTATTAGTTCTTTTTCCCAAACTACACCATAGCAGCCCCTATAAACAGCATGTTTCCTTACCTACCCTCTGCATCCTGCATAACTAATCGAACCACATACCTAATTACCCTCCCACCAGCGTCCCACGTACGGGGTACCCACAACCCAAAACATGGTACTCTGGCATACTGGTACCCTAAATCTAGCAAACTGAGTTCACAGCAATAGCAATACTAGGCAATAAAGATTGAAAAAGAGCTTTACTCCCCAGAAATATACCTCGGGTGTGCTAGAGTTTGTTGGGGACACTGGATGGACAAAGCCCCAACTTAACTGGGATTTTGGGTAAGAAACTTTTGGCTGCCAAATTCTTATTTTAATGACAAGGCACACTCTCCCAAGAAAATCAAAAAATGAACAAAATTCTCCTTAAACCTTTTCCATCAACAGCCACTGCACCAATAGACCTTTCAATTATAGGCTGCCATCGCCACCACACCGCAGCAAACCACATGAATATTACTCATAATCCAAATCATAACCACCCCTTTCTGATCAACATCACCAGCTCCACTGCCTTGTTATTGCACCAGTCCTTCAATGCCACCACTACCACTCTTATTAATACCAAGAAAACCACCTTAAAGCAACAACAGCACCAAAACCAGACTGTGGTAACAAAAACAAAATCGAACATGATTCAAAAGCACAATATTGTACTTTTTTGAAATCCAAGATTTTATCCTTTGAATCGCTACTTCTTCCGAACCAAAATCATTATTGATTGACATACTGCCTTCCTGCAGACAACCATTAACGCCCTCCACCTCTTTCGTTAATAGAAAAACCAAAAAGTTGAAATCTTAACCCATCACCGTGTAGTACAGAGGGTTAAAGTAATTTTTCCATTTTTTTTCTATTCGGTACGAAGAAATCAGATAACTATTAGTTAATAGATGTCAATTGTATCTTTTTTACCTCACATGTCTTGGCAAGCAAAGTGATGAATACAAGTATATCTGTGTAAATTTGTATAACTATGCATATATCCTGCTAAGAGGAATTAAAGAAATGATGCTCAGCGAACTCTGACCCTAAATAGCGAATCGGCTAAGCCTACACCCACGTAACGCGCACCCACAAACTGAAAAACCACGTACTAAAGTGAACCAATAACCCAACCAGGTAACACATCCGAAGACAGCTTTCACATTTTTCACTTGGAATGCTAATAAGTTCAACTGTTCTATGCTGAAAATGATATTGAAGCTTGCTCCTTGAGATGTGCCCCAAGGGCGCATGTTAAGGAGCACTTAAAGCGGTTTATCGTGAAGCAAGTCAACTGAAGCCCTAATGTAGAAATTATAAAATCTAAATACTAGGTAACAGTTCACTGACAAGATTAAAATACCTTATCGTTTAAATAATAGTCCAATATCGTTTGAATATAAAATGCGAAGTAATATGGCATAACATTGACAAGATTTTACTACCTTATCATCATATAAATAATAGTCCAATATCATTTGAATACTAAATAGTAAATGTGAAGTAATATGGCGCTATGTTACATGAACTCGGTACGAGTGTCCGGATCGAATACATGTCTAAGTGTCGGACTCGTCTAATTTTGAAAACGCATGACACGGGGACACAGCAAAATATTCATATTTATTATTGCTTTTTAGTTATTTCGAAGGCAAAAAGGTGTTTTAGGTGATGCATTTGGTTTTAATTGACAACTTATCTCCACTCAAAACAACTACTAATTAAACAAAAAACTATAAGATAGTATCATAATGTCAGATCCTATGAGATGTGTTGGACACATATCTCATACCCATGTCCAAGTGTCGAGTGTCCGACACGGGTACTTCACGCAAAACCGAAGAGTCCATATAACATAGATATGGCGTAATTTTTTTAATATGCTTTTCACTAAATATTAAGAAGATTGCTACAAATAAACCTTATATCCTCTCATAAAATAAATACTCCGCTTTGGATGTAAAATTTCACTGGATTATTAGGGTCTTTTTTTTAATGGTTTAATTAACAAACGGCTCGTGCTAAAATTGGTTAATCATTCTACTCTTTTTATCTGTAGTAGTACATTGTCATTCAAAAGACTGTTGTTCCCAACTACTTCGGTCACACCCAAGGGCCCACCAGGGGACCCATTGCGCTCGACACGTCACCATAGTTAACGGTCAATTCTTTAAGGCACCGTAGACGAATTTGGCATGCCTTCCCCCTTGAGGGAGTCGGCCACCTTCCCCTTCAAGGGATAGACCCCGTTCCTTTGCACTCAATCAAGCACCATATCGTCCACCATCCCGTGCGTGCCATCTCCGCGACGCCCGTTGTCCATGCCCACGCGCCGTCTTCACGACGCCCGTCGCACGCGCCCACGTGCCGACTCCGCTACCCCCGTCGCCCTGGCCCGCCCGCTCCCGCGCGCCATTTCCATGTCATGTGCCCCGGTACTTCACACACTCTGTCGCGCCCATGCGCCGCCCCGCTAATACAGCCGTGCTCTGTGGCTCTCTATCACACTACCACACTCCTTGCGGTGGTCCATCCTTTCACCACACCATGCGCATCTTGCCTTGGTCATGGAACATGCTTCGACCCACTCTCCAGAGTGGGCAGCATCCCGCGGGGATAGGGAACTCCTCCGGGACACTATCTCTACCAGGGATCTTTTCAACTCCCCTTCCGCCAGGTAGACGGCTCCTCCGGGATGCTACCTTGACGCGCACGCGCTCCGAGTGCTCCGGCACAAGGACTCGCCCGAGGGGATAGGCGACTCCTCCGGGACACTATCTCCGCCATGAAGCTTTTTAACTCCCCTTCTGCCAGGTAAACCGCTCCTCTGAGATGCTACCTCAGCGCGTTCGGTAGACGGCTCCTCTGGGATGCTACCTTGACGCGCTCTGAGTGCTCCGGCACAAGGACTCACCCGCGGGGATAAGCGACTCCTCTGGAACACTATCCCCACCAAGGAGCTTCAACTCCCCTTCTGCCAGGTAGATGGCTCTTTTCGGATGCTACCTTGGCCCACCAGGTAGACTCCTCCTCCGGGATACTACCTTGACACGCTCTGAGTGCTCCGGCATAAGGACTCGTCGGAGGGGATAAGCGACTCCTCCGGGACACTATCTCTGCCAGGGAGCTCGAAGTGCTCCGGCACGAAGAATCCCCTTCTACCAGGTAGACGGCTGCTCCGGGGTGATACCTCGGCCCGCGGGATAGGCGACTCCTCCGGGACACTAACTGCTTGACTGGCCTACGTGCTCCGGCACTGGGGGCTTTCATCGGCACCCTTAGGGACTATGACCCCCGGGTCACTCTGAGACGGGAGCAGGTCTTCGGAGGGTATCGCGCCTAGTCCGCCTGGTAGTTGGGCGTCAGGTCTTCCCCACTGCTGCCAGGCCTGTGGGACTCTGCAAGGGCTTTGGGCTGGTGGCTAGATCAAGGGGGTTCTCTGACCACACCGACGCTGTGAGGAGCAGGCCGGGTGAATATGCAATCCAACAGTCCGTGAAGCACCGGCACCTGTGGACCCCTTGGTGACGTGTCACTCCCGGGGAGCACCGTGTCGCTTGATGACTCATCATCTCAACCTCTATAAATAGGGGTCTTCAGAATTCATTTGGGGATTTCAACATTTTTACTTTCTCACTCTAGAATTCCAAAGCTATAGAATTCTAGAGAGAGAAACATGCAGGACCTTGACTCTGGACCTAAACAACGGACTGTGACTGTCATGTATTCACCCCACGCCCACGCCATCGCCATCGTCATCGCCCTCGCAGCACTACCACCCTTAGGCTCTGTCTTGGAAGCCCTTGATCTCTGCCCTTGCTCCACTCTTGTTGTGTCCCACATTAACCTACTTGGCATCTAACTCGGACTGCATTTCTTGTGACACCTCCATGTCGACTGTAAACCCACTTTCCTTGGCGTCAACTGTTAAATGCAAAGTAGCATTTACATAATGTTTTTACTTTTTCCACTCAACATTGAGAACTGAGATTGCAAAAGATGAACCTTAGTTGCTAAATCAAGTCTGCATTCTTCCTGAAAGGAATCTCTTCAAAAACATGAAAATGAGAAAACAATTGTAATATAGCTTTACATTTCTCGTTTAGGAGGCAGAAAAGATCAAGTCACTTGTTTATGGTAACAATGATACTTAAGGCTGTTAAACCTGTACAAATACTCCTTAATATTTCTCATTTGAACACAAACGTTCAAGCAACTCATTCTTAGTAACAATGACATTGAAGGCCGTAAAACCTCTATAAATACGCCTTGACATGAACCCTTAAGGTATAAGTTAGCATTTGCCTCTGATGCTTAACGGTCTGGCAAACTTTTAAGGGCACATGTTAAGAAACATTTGTAGGAGGGCTCAACACCTCCACTATCAATTATATTGTGAAGCAAATTACTTAAACAGTCAACCGCCGTATGGATATTCAATTCAGAAATTTCATTGGCAAGATTGTAATAGCTTGTAATTTAAACGATAGTGCAATATCATGTACATATTTGAATGCCATGTGATATTGCATTGACCTAAATTTAACTTTAGTAATTTTGACCCAATACTAAAGTGATTCAACAAATTAACCTTATTTCACCTCATGAAAAAAATACACTGCTTTGGTTCTGTAATTAACTAAATTTATAATCCCTCTTTTTCTTAATGATACACCGGAACAACTGACTTGCGTTGGCATTGGTTTACCATCTGCCATTCTAATCTATGCAGCAAGGACATCAATTCTTCTTTTCTACTAATTGCTAATCCAAACTTTCATATCCAAACATAGCTTCATCAATTTCCATTGAGAAGGCACAAAACTTCATTCACTTTATTCAATGATAGAAATGAAATCAAAGGTTGTTAAACCTGCCCTTACAGCATATGTTAGCATTTGCCCATAATGGCCGGTTAAATTCAAGGGCACATATTAAGCAGCATTTAAAGAGGCTTAAGACCTCCACTCTCAATATTCTGAAGCAAATTCCTTGAAACGATAGTAATAGCAAGTAAATACAATTCAAAATTTCATTGGCAAGCTTGTAATAGCTTACAAATGAAGCAAAAGTGCAAAATCATTTGAACACCAACTGCCACGTGATATGGCATTGACCTAAATTCATTTAAAATATTTTTGACCCAATATTAAATAAATGGCAAAAATAGCCTTGTTTATCTCATGAGATAAACATTCCGCTTAAGGCGCACAGCTAACTTCTTTTCTTACCATTCTATTTTTTTATGCGGTAATAATGAAGCACTATCATTCAAAAGATTGCGCATTTACATAATTTTTTTTCTTTTTCCACTCAATATTGAGAACTGAGATTGTAAGAAATGAAACTTAACTGCTAATGCAAGCTATCCAATCCAAACAAGGCTTCGTCATTTACATTTGGAAGGCAAAAAGTTAATTCACATTATTGAATGATATTAAAGATTGTTCAACCTCTATAAATACTCCTTGACATGTGCCTTTTACATGTGCCTTTTAAGGCACATGTTAGCATTTGGCCGTGATGCTTAACAATCCGGCTAAATTTTAAGGGCACATGCTAAGGAGCATTAAAAGAGACTTAAACCCTCTTCTAGCAGTCATATTGCGAAGTAAATCACTTACAAAGAAAACGTACAGGAATACCCTTAAGGAATTCCGTAGGCAAGATTGTACTAGCCTTTAGTTGAAGAAATACTCCAATATCATTTGCATAGTAAGTGCAACATGGTATGGCATTCAGCTAAATTTACTTTAAACCATTTTGACCCAATACTAAATAGATTGCTACAAATTAACCTTATTTCACTTCATGAAACAAATACTCCTCTTTGGACGTGTAATTAACTAAACTTATATCCTCTCTTTTTCTACAACTACAACGGAACAAATAAAGTCTATTTCACTTGGAAGGCACAAAAGTTCATTAACTTTATACAAAAGTATTAATGATATTGAAGGGTTGTTAAACCTCTGTAAATGCTTCTTCCTTAACATGTGCCCTTAAGGCATATGTTAGCATTAGCCCATGATGCTTGTAGAGAGGCTTAATGCCTCCACAATCAATTATATTGTGAAGCAAATTATTAAGAATTGTATGCAGCAAAAGTTCAATGTAAATACCTTCTAATTCAACATTGATAGATATTATATCATTTAATTATGGTCCAATACATTCAACCCTAAATGCCAAGTAACATGGAATTGACGTAAGCTTTTCAATTTCTTACTGAATACGGGAAATGATGCTAGACATGAACCTTATTTCACCTCATGGAAATAGATAATCTGCTTTCAATGTATAAATTGAGTCAATTCATAATCTCTTTCTGTTTTCTAATGTAATAATGCAAGTAATGACTGGTGCGATAATTTGCTAACTATACTACATTTTAATGCCGGGCTTATTATGATGTTTCACCCTTTTAATTTGGACGAACTATACACCAAGCCCTTAACCTTTCAAAGTTAATCAAGATGCTCCTTTTAAAATTTTACCAATTTAACGGTCCTTCTGTTCGTTTTCCCGTTAAAATGCCCCATGTGTCGAGCACATGAACAATTTAAAACAAAAGGCAGGGGTAAATGTGAAACTACAACACTTTTCTCCTTCCCAATCACTTGTACATCAGACTACCACCATCACCATTTTCAACCAATTCATCACCACCGTCTCCACAAGACCATATAATCCCACCATCGCCACACCACCCACACACACACACACTCTCCCTCCCTCCCTCTATCCCCTACCCCGCGCCCCTATACACACACACATAGTGGATGATCACCCACGAGGGCGTGGACGCTCCGTCGGCATTAACTAACTATAGTTATTGAGAGAGGAATTGACAGTCATGGACACTTAGAGGAAGAAAATAGTGGACTATGTTACATGGACTCTTCGGTTTGCGTGAAGTACCCGTGTTAGACATTCGACACTTGGACATGGGTATAAGATATGTGTCCGACACATATCATAGGACATGACATTATCAATACTATATGTAGTTATTTGTTTAATTGATTATTGCTTTGACAGGAGACGAGTTATCAATTAAAACCAAGTGCATCACACAAAACGCCTTTTTACCTTCGAAATAACTAAAAAACAATAATAACTATGAACATTTTGTTGTGTCCCCATGTCTTGCGTTTTCAAAATTAGACGAGTCCGACACTTGGACACGTATCCGATCCAGACACTCGTATCGAGCCCATGTAACATAGATAGTGGATGATCAGTGTGAAATTGACGACATGAGCAACTAAGTTAATGTGATTGTGGGAGAGAGATTTGATAAATTAGGGTTTTTTGGGGGTGGTGGATCTTGGGTGGCATCAATCGATGCGTTCAGCAATCGATAGCCAATTGGTAGACATAGCAAGTTTGGCAATCGATTGGAACAAACGCAGTAGATTAGACAGGCAAGGTTTGGGTAGGTGGTGGGGTCTATGCTTTTTCTTGGAAGTCGAGATGTTGATGAGGTTTAGGTGGTAATAGCGGGTTGGGTTGCGTGGTTGGGTCTTGAATTGCAGAGGCAATGGAGGTTTCATAAGATTTGGGTAGCAACCGTAGTAGGGGTTGGCTGGTGGTGATTGGGTGACAGTGGTAGCTGGTGGTGGTTGTGATTGAGTCAGTGTTATAAAAGGAGCGCCTAGGCGCAGGGTGCGACGCGCTAGGAGAGCCTCGCTTAGGACTAGGCACAGTGCTTTGAAAGTCAGGCCTGGGCAAACGGCACCAATCATGGTGGAGGAGCAAGGAGAGGCGATGCAAATCCTAACCACAGGATCTTCTCATCGTGGCATCATCTCAATCATCGTGTCTTTTTTTCTTTTTTTTTTACTCTTATGTAACATAGAATTTCTAAAACAAAAAAACACTGAAACTCAAATCTTTAGTCCAAGGTTTCCTACTCTTCAGTGTCTCTCGCTGACAGCTGTTCACGGTTCACCCTGCCGCAATTGCCGCCGGACGCCTGCAAGCTGCTCCCCTCGTTGCCGACACCAACTCCTTGCCCACCGCTGTCTGTTGCTCTTCTTGAAAGGGTTAGTATAATTTCAGTTCTCAAAAACTAAATTTTTTCTATACCTTTACAAGACTAGGGCCACGTTTGACGCGGTTTTTTTTCCAGTTTTGGAAATTGGAAAAAAAAAGTGCGTTTGGTATTTTTTTTTTCCTTCTCCAATTTTAAAAACCAGTTTTTAAACTGAAGAGTAAAAAAAAAACTCCAAAAACTGGGTTTTTTTCACTTTTGGTTTTTTTTTTGAGACCACCACCACCACCCTCCCACCTCCGGCAACCACCGCCGGCCGGCGACCACCGCCGACAGCCACCAGCCACCGCCACCGCAAACCACCCAAAAAAAAAGTCAAAATAAAAAGGGTTACCAAACACCAAAAAAAAAAACTCAAAAAAAAAGGTTATCAAACACCCACTTGTTTTTGTAAAAAAAAAATAATAAGCTGCTTTTTAAAAACTGCTATTTAAAAACTGAAAACCAAAAAAAAAAATTTGTCAAACCAACCCTAGAATTTAGAGAATAGGACCGAACAAATGTTTTGTTAAGCTAATGTTATCTTTTTCCTTGTATAAATCCTTTCCATTTGCTCTTGGAAGTCTGGAATACGACATGCGTTGAAACTGTCAAGTGCTCAAAACAAAATTATGACGTGTAATAACCAATAAAATTGGTGCAAACTCCCGTATGAATTTTGTGTTTTCATAGGATTTTTGTATGTCTATAAGCAATTATGCTTCAGATAACTAATATGAACGACTCATAGGATAGCAAGAAGTGGACATGCAAGATGAACTGCTCATAGGATTAACTACTTCTCATTAGATTTGAAGTTTTTCTAGTATGAGAAGTTTAAAAAATTGTCATCTCATGGAACGAATTTTTTGCATGATTTTATTGCTTTAATGAATTAGCATCTATTTATTTTTACTTTGCGTCTCACTTCAGAAAGGCACGTGCCTGCGTCTAGTGCCTAGGCTCCAGGGACCCCTTTCGCCTTAGGTGTGTGCGCCATTAATAACTATGCGTTGAGTGGTGGATGGTAAATTTGTGGTTAGGGTGGCAGCAGAGGTGTTGTTGGCATTTGGGTGACAGCGGCCACGAGGTTGAGCTGGGTGGTTGGGTCTAGGGTTAAGTTGGCCGTGGAGGTGTCAATGACATTTGGTGACGACGGCGGGTGTTGGTGGTGGTTATTTTGCGAAAGGTCTTGGTGCTGATCAAGTGGCGGGTGTTAGGCATGGTAGAAGAAGAAAAGAAGAAAGTAAAGACATTAAAAAGAAAGATAGAGTTGAATATACTCCATTTTGTCACCAAAAGGTTATAAAGATAACTTTAGCGCTTCCTTTTAGTCATAATAGGATATAACTTTACCAAAAGAATGTGTAAAATAAGTCTCACTTAGAAAGAAATCCCCACAAAAGCTGATGACTTCTTCTCGCTAATACTATAGTGATCATTGGTGTAGTTTACAACATCTTTTGGACAAAAACTTTTAATGTTCTTCCATTTATGCCCTTATATATATATATCAAAGCACATGAACTTTTTTGACGGTCAAATCAATGGAGTGTTGACGGAAGGACAATTTAAGTTGGTAAAATTTTAAATCGGGCTTCTTGATAATTCTGAAAGGTCAAGAGCTTGGTGAATAGTTAGTCCAAACAAAAAGGGTAAAACAGCATAATAAGCCTATATGCTGCAATAGTGCCTTTTCATTCAACAGACTGCTCAATGCTGCTTAACACAGCATTGGCATAAGAAAATTTCAACTTCTACTCAATGCTGAGAATTAAGATTGCAAAAGATGAACCTTTTTAACTAATCCAAGCCCTCAATTTTACTAAAAAGGCAGCTTTTCAAGACTATGAAAACGAGAACAAAGTTTATCCAAAGTCCAAACATAGCTTTAACATGCTCTTCCGCAGTGGACAACTCTCGAGTAACTCCATCCACTCCACATATTTGATCAACTTTCCTTTTTGGGCTGTCCCACAAAAAATGCTCATTTCCAAATTAAGAAAAATTCTGCAAGTACTTTTACATATTTCCCCTTTTTACACTTTTTTATTCTATTTCTCTCTCCACATTTAAATCCATCAACTCATTTTCTCTCTCCTGGCCCACTTTCTTACACTCTCTCTCTTGGCCCACTTTCTTCCCATCCTCTCTCTAAAGGGTAGAATAAGAAACACGCAACATATCTCTTAAATCCTTAGTATGCGTGCAAAAAAAAGTTGATCAAATTATGTAGGATGAAGGGGGTATATAATTGAAGGGTCTTTAACCTACTTAGATGCTCCTTAGCATATGCCCTCGTGGCATATGTAGGCATTTGCCAGTGATACTTATGGGTGCAGTTAGGGAAGATTTACAAAGGCCTAAAAACCACCACTGTCAAGTTTACCAAGAAGCATTTTACTTGAAGAGTTATTTTCTTATTTATTTAGCAATAAAAGGATGTGAATACCACAATAAAATTTTGAAAATGTGCTATAACAATCATTTACACCACAGAGAACTGCTTATATAAGTTGGTTATTACCATGTGTATGACAAAATGCTCATCCAAGCCGTTCCGTGGAAGACATCTCTGGAGTTAAATAAAAGCAGCAGTTAGCCCAGACGCCAAGTATGAGAGAATGCAATTAAGTATACAAAGTAGCAGGAAACACAAATGTTAAGCTGTTTAGGATGTGAGATATAAAGTTGCAAAAGAGGTCATTCTGGTATGTAACCAACTCAAAGTAGTTGGTACAAGGCCTACTTGGATAGAGGAGTTGCAAAAGTTAATGGTCACTCATTTAATAGGTATTAGTAAACTCCAAAGATAATGTAAATGTACTTTTGCGCACACAATGCAAAGTAGATAGAAGCAGGTGGTAAACCACTATATAAGGAATTCAGCATCATCGTCATTTTGAATCCACGGTAAAGAGACGAAGGGAGGGGGAGGGGAGGGGAGGGAGAGAGAAAGAGAGAGTAATGCAGTTCTAAATCAAATTTCATACACTAATAAAGCTATTGTTGTCGGTCAAAAAATGAGTTTATTTCTGTTCAGTTTCAATTTGTTAAATCCCTCAGTCCTGAGATGATGGTTTTTCTATCTGGGATAGATAGTCATTGCAAGACGCAAAAAAGATAGTAAGTTACAATTCAAACGCTAAATTAAAACATCTTGATAATAAAATATAATGATTCAAAACGCCCTCACAATCGATGCACAAGATTCCATCCTTGTTGTTATTCTTGGAAGTTCCAGCTAAAGAACTAACTTTACTATATCCACTCATTTCTTATTCTTAGAAAAGTTAGTTGTGGCCAGTAATTTCAAAGAGCTTAAACTCAATAATCAACTGACCAAAATTAAGGAAAAGACAAGATGCAGGTAATATGACTCATGCCGGGGCAGATCCAGGATTTTTTTCTTAAGGGGGGCTGAAGTATGTATCCTACATAATAGCTAAAACCTTTTGGAAATCATTGAAATTAGGCAAAAATGTTCACATGAGTTGTACCATATTAATGCATCAAATTAACACATACATGTTGACAAAAATGAAACAAGTTGTTATGGCATATAGACAAAATTTAAATTGGTTAACATTGCATAGAAACCATGTGCCAAATTAATAAACAAATATGTATGAAAAAAGAACATAGTTGCTATCGCATAATGGCACTTAAATTCGTTAAGATTCTACAGAACATAAAATAAGCATTTGAATTCAAAGTTTTACCTTACTAAGATAAGGTCAAGATTAAGAGATAAGGGGAGCCACCTTGGTTTAAGGATAAATACAAATGTAATTTATTGGTCTACAACACTTTTTAGATACAGATAAACAAGTTTGAAGGGAAAATTGCATAAGGCGCAGGATTAATTTGGCCAATCATACGAGTTCCAAGATTTTTAGGGGCGGCAATGGCCCCCGTTTGCCACCCACTCACGTCTGTATTCATGTGTATTTCACACAGGATTCGCATTCAACATCTACACCTGTCTGTATGAATGGGTTAGTTGCAAACTTACAGCTTTCACGGACGATGTAATGTAGTCCCTTCCCGGAGGGCTTAACACATTCGACGGTACCCTTATCCTATAGAACTCGTCTCCCTCCAGTAGTTTCTGCAGCAGATATTCTTATTCTTATCAATATAATATAACATAAAAAAAGGTGCTATCGGCCCTTGTATTGCGCTGTGGGACTCCCTCTACATTTAATTAATACACGAGGTACAACTATACATGCTGGCCAGGAATTGCGAAGTTCCAATACATAAACGCTACAAATACATGAGCAAGAAATTACGAGTAAGTAAAAAAGAGTATTTACTTTGAAGTTCTCCTTGTCTGCTCCAGTAAAATCACTCCTCGAGATCCGTAACTTTGTTAGAGTCTGTTACAAATTATATCAGCATTTTTCTTGCAACTCAAAATTAGCGCATGCCTTAAAAAAGCGATTAATATTGATCGCGACAAAAAGCAGAACGCATTTGCAAAGCAGTTTGTAGGTAAACGCGTCGAAGCAACTGCTTTTGCGTTAACAAAAGACGGCGTTAATATAGTAAGTAGTAGATTTACCTGTCCGCCGTGGGACCAGGTCTTGAGCCTAGCAGAGAAGGTGCCGGCGGCGGAGAAATCGGAGTCGCCAAAGGCGTGTTCGAGAGAGAACTGGACCTTAGAGTCCGAATCCGAATCCGCGGACCTCCGACGGGTCGTGGATGGGGCGGGTTGTGAAGGAGGAGACTGGGGGGTCACGGTGAGGTCGAGATCAGAGGATCGGCCGCCTTGAAGGCCGAATTCCTCGTCGTCAAGCAGAAGCTCGTCGGATTGGAAAGCGAACGACGACGTGATTAGGAGACAGAAGCACAGTAGCAGCCTCGGCCAGAAAAACGAGCGAGTTGTCATTGTTGACAGAGAGAGAGAGAGAGCGAGACGGAGACGGAGACGGAGAAGCCTGCCCTGGCCAAACGGTGTACGCCCTCTCTTTCAGCAAAAGAGCTGATTAATCAGCAGTGCTAACACTACAAGAACTCTTCCGAATCGCAGTAAGATGACTGAAATTGGCCTTTCTGGATGAAGCTTTCACGAGAAATTCAAATGTCGATTAGTACTCTCCCCAAGCACTGACGGCTCGTTCGTGATTTTGAAGAGAAAATAAAATAAGTTTTCTATGTTTTTTTTTTAGTTCAAAAATTTGTTAGCGAAAAGAAAAGAAAATATACAATTATATTATTATACCATTCAACGATATTCCAAAATTATGGGAACATATTTTGTAAGTAATGTGGTATTATGAAAATGTTCTTTCCTTATTTCGAAGGTAATATATGGTATTAAGAAAGTGTTGCTTCATTGTTTCAAAGGTAATATAGATATATAGTTTTGCGGTCTTTTAGGCTCCGTTTGATAACACTTGGAGTCTATTTGACACAATTTTTTTTTCAGTGGTCAGTTTTTAAAGAGTAGCTTAATTTTATTTTATTTTATTTTTACAAAAACAAGTGAGTATTTGATAACCCTTTTTTTTAGTTTTTTTTTTGTGTTTGGTAACCCTTTTATTTTAACTTTTTTGTGGTGGTTTGCGATGGTCGTGGTGGGGCATAACGGTGGTCGACGGTGGTGGTCACCAACAGGCGGCCAGTAGTTGTCGCGGCAGTCACCGGCAGTGGCTGCCAGTGGTGGTGGCCGGAGGTGGTTGCCGGCCGGTGGTGGCTACCGGCGACCGGTGGTGGCTGCTGGCGACCAGAGGTGGCTGTTGGAGGTGGCCGCCCGGTGGTGGTTGTCAGCGGCTGGAGGTGGCTGTCAGTGGTTGCTGTCTGGCGGCGGTGGGCGGTGGCTGCAGGCGATGGTGGCCGGAGGTGGCCTCCTGCCCCGGTGGTGGCCGCCGGCTGTTGGAGGTGGCTGTCGGTGATGGCTGCCGAAGGTGGCCGCCCGGTGGTGGTTGCCGACGGCCGAAGGTGGCTGTCGGTGGTTGCTGTTTGGCGGTGGTGGCCGGAGGTGGCCTCCAGCCAGCGGTGATGGCCACCACCCACCGCTACCGGTGGTGGCTGTCGAGCAGCGGTGGGCGGTGGCTGCCGGCAGTGGGTGCGTTGTGGTGGAGGTCTCAAAAAAAAATTAAGTGAAAAAAAAAAGCTTCTACAATTTCAAAGTGGGTTTTAAAATTGGAAAAAAAAAAAAAGAGTTACGAAACATCCCATTTTTTCCAATTTTTAAAATTGAAAAAAAAAAGAGCAAAAAAAAACCCCGTCAAACGGCCCCTTAATTTTTCAGTTTTTTTTTCAGTTTTATAAACTGAAGAACATAAACGTGTCTGCCACACAGTTTTTTATTTTTTTTTTTCTGCAGCTTTAAAAACAGTTTTTAAAACAGGACTGTTTTTACAAATTCCAAAAATGAATTTTCAATTTTCAATTTTGGTTTTATTTTGAGACTATTACCACCACCACCCTCCCAAAGTCAGCCGCCACCTTCGGAGGCCAGCAGCCGGCAGCTGGCGAATGGCAGCCGCCTCCAGTGACCGGCAGCCACCAACCACTACCTGCCATCGTCGGCGGCCGGCCACCACCACCGTCCCTCCCCACCACCGCAAACCACCATCAAAGAAAAAACTCAAAATAAAAATCATGGTCTGTTTGATAACACTGTCAGTTTTCAGGTTTTTTTTCTAACAAAAAATATATAAGAATTTTGGTTTTTTTTTACCCGTTTAAAAAACTAGTGACTGTTTGACAGAATTTATTTTTTCAAAAAACAGAAAAGAGCAAGCGTTTGACAGGACAACTCTTTGGGTTTATTTTTTTTTAATATACATTTTTACATAATTAAACATTATTAAAGGTAATTAAGTAACTATATTACAATGTCTTACAAATAATGAAACATAATTTTCCAACATTACAATGAATAACAATCAACATTATTAAACATAATTAAACCAACATTAGCTCATTTTAATCCTAAACAAGTGTAGGTTGACCACGGTGCCAAGATCACCGAAGGATCACCACCAGATCGGCATTGCCACACTACCACCAAAGCTGCACACACCCACGGATTCGCCCTATCACCACCGGTCTCATCGTCACACCGCCGGCACCCAGATCGGGCCACTGTTGTCCGCCGCCAGCGGACATCACAACCGGCGATACAAACCCACGACAATTACTCCCTGCCGACAATACCTGTCAGCATCACCCATTAGCAACACCACCGGCAACTTGCAACACCCACCACCGCACAACAACCTACGGCAACCCACAGATATGTCCATCACTGCCGGCAACTCGCAACACCCACCACCGCACAACAACCTACGGCAACCCACAAATCTGTCCGCCACCTAGAGCACCACCGCACCAATCAAATATGTACATCATGCCAACCCACCACCGCCGACCACGAAGGCAACCATCTACCGATGTAAATCCAGCACAACCACAACAACCGACGGCAACCCACGAGACCCATCTACAATGGTAGATCGACAGACGCTGCCAGTTTCGGAAGGTACCGATTCCCAAGAATTGGGTGCAACCATCTCCAATGGTTGTGTTCATCTTGGACCGAAAAGTGGCAAGTGGAGGCGGTGATCGCTGGCCAGTGGAGGCGGTGACGGCGATGGGCTGTGGAATCTGTGGTGATGAAAGAGGTGAAGAAGGGTTTTATAACCAGAGCAAGAAAATAGAAAGATGTTGCTAGTAAGGCACGAAACCTCAACCTCATTTAACCAGCCTCAGCCCCTCCTAAAAAAGAGCCCAAAAAAAAAAAGCTCCGAGCTCTTTTCAGAAATGGGCAAGAGTTTAAAAACTCTTGGACCCTTTTTAAAAAAGAACCCAACCAAACACCCCACTTTTTGTGGGCTTTTTGCAACAACAAAAAAAAGTGAGCCAAAAAGGAGCAAAAAAATATGTGTCAAACAGCCCCTAGGTAATCAAACACCCTAAAAAAAACTCAAAATAAAAACTGGGTAATCAAACACCCATTTATTTTTGTAAAAAAAATACGTAATTAAACTAGTTTTGATTTTTATTTCTTTAGAAACAGAAAATAAAATCTGAAAGTGTTACCAAATGCTACCTAAGTTTAACTCTCGTGAAGTGGTAACTTCACATAATAGATTCGTAGGAAATGAAGGGCTTTAGAAATATGCCCTTCCCATAAAAAAGAAAAAATCATTGTTCATGTTTTTCCTACACAACTTCTAACACATCATTGCTCTCTCGTTCTTTGTACCGAACCACAATGACACATCATCAACCATCTTCATGCCACCGTGAAGGACTATGCCTCGCCACCATCCAGCACGAAGAACGCGAAGCTTGCCACAGCAGCCACCATGGCAACCACTAAAATAGGACACTTTTTGAGGAAGTGTAATCAAACAAGACAATGTCTTTAACGCAAAAAAATGCGCAATACGAAAGTAGAATTTTTCATTGAATATTAAGAGGCCTAAAAGAACAACCAAAAGATCCCAGTTTCAGGGGATCATAATCTTCTGTCGTAACTAAGGTTAAAGCAGACGTGCTATAAACTCTAGTTGCAACTGTTTGATTGGATGTGACGATTTACATAAGGCCACATTATCCAAGTGAGCTGACTCCACCCAAACAGTGTTTGATAACTTAACATCATGAATTCCAAAGAAAAGACGACAAAAAACAAGATCACATACTCTCTGTCTCTTTCTATTTTCTCATTCACTCTCTAAAATTGATATGGAATCCACTCTCCCTCTCTAACATTGATTCGGATCTCGTCTTTTCCAAAATGGTCGCAGCTGTAATGTGATAGGTGTCATCGTTGGTCGTTGGAAATTATGTCGATAATGGGGTAAAAGAATAAGCTTTGCACTGATTTCAATTGATTTTAAGAGAGGGGTGACTTAGGGTTGAGCAGTAAGCATTGACCCACTCATATAACTAAACCGATGTCGGGAATATCGCAGATTTGGGTAACGGGAGATAGTTCATTTGGCTATGTCATCATCGGCGTATCAATTTGTATACTGACAAGATCGGGGTGTATTTTAGGACTTTACCCCATAAATTGGTCAACATAACAGAGGGAACATTTGTCTCTCTTCCAAATACATCTTTTAAGGCAATTTTTTAGCTACTGATGTGGCATGATCTCATGCATTGGAGTTGATCTGACGGTTATAACTAGCATAACAACATCTTTGTTGTAACACTTCTTACAGAAAATGATCAAGGTCCACTTTCAAGAGCCAATAACATGCAGTAAAAAAAAAACCCGAAATCTCTTTTGTTCTTTAGTTTTGTCTTTCTTTGTTGTGTATTCAATGATTGAGCATATCCGTGGTCAAATCTCAAGCCACCACCTAAAAGTTGTCTCCTCATACTGTTAACAGACCATATCCCACTTGATGTTCTTCAGTTTTTTCTTTCCAATGTGAATCACAATTTACAAATAACACAGCGATGTGGAGATGATGATCACCTCCAAAAGTAAAATATCACCCTCCAAACTTACACTATTCAGGAGAGACAATGTGAGTGCTTATTTTGAGCAGTTTTGGACCAGGTATATCTTGTACTTAACATGGACAAAATTTAAATTTGAAGTAATGATGTTTGAATGCAGAGAATGTCGAAGTAAAGAAACTTAGGCTTTGCGTATGATACAGACGAAAAGGAATTCTTGGATTAAAGTATGAGACCGATGAAAAGGAGGCCATTAAGGAGGGCCTTCACTAAAGTAAGGCGAAGGCTCAACTGATGAAGTGTGTTTCAATTGTACGTGTAAAGTTATGTTTTTTGGTTGTCTATTCCCCTAGAGGGCATTTTTGGTAAATTGCGATTGAAATTCTGACAACATTATATAGCTAGAGATAATGTCATTTTAGCCTTCAATATTTTGCCCGCTTTTTAAACTTGTCCATGAACTCCCATTTTTGCTACCTCATCCTTGAACGTGTCTCTGGTTCTAAAAATCGTTCCAGTGTTTGTTTTTTCTATTAAGTTGAGGATTAGATTCGTTACTTAATGCTTGTAAAGCAAAAATGGAAGTGATGAACCACCACCTCTTCCACCAACAAGACCGTCGTCACTTGTAACCACCACCAACGATCTCCTATGTGCCACTGCCTTTGACAACACCATTTTTCTCCTCTACATCCCAACTATCAAACCTCATCATGCCAATCACTGTCATTGCACGCCTCCATCGCACCACCATCCAACCCTAACTCAACCATTGTCGCCAAAGTGGTGGGGCTTTGAGGAATATGTGACATTGTTAATGGAGAAGACGATAGAGAGGACATCATTGGTGTGGCCGAGAAGCGGCCGACAATGACAAGTTCTTGGAGGTGGTGCTTCCACAGTGGTGGCAAAATACCTCTAAGTCTAGAGTGGTGGCCCGTATATGGTGGCTCTTTCATTTGAACGAGAACAATATCAATGGTAATAGATTCAATAGGAAAAGATCCCGTGTTGCAAGGTGATGGACACAAACGAGAGTGGTGGGTGTGACTCTAAATGGTGGTGTGTTGACCTGAGATGAAGAGGAAATAGGAAGAAGAATGTCACGTCTTTTAATAACAAACAGACCCCCAAATTTCTAACAGAAATGCCATCGGATGGACCATTTTAAAGATGGGGCATAGTTCAAGGACACGTGTAGCAAAAATAGAAGTTCAAGGACAAATTAGAAAAGCCGGCAAAGCACTGAGAACAAAAATGTAATTATCCCTTTTAACAAATTGGACCGAATGTAGAGATACATCAAACATCATTCATTGATTTAGTGTTTTTTTTTTTTTGCAAACATTAGATAGTTCAGTACAACAACCTGAAATCTCTGGTAATTACCCATTCAAAAATCGGTATATTGCACATGGGTGTCATTTACTATGAATTTTATAAAGTCAATTTACACATAGGCTCTCGATTAAAGGATTATACGTTCGTATCCTAGAATGGCAGTGGGAAAACATTTTCTTGTTTAGCGTTACTTTTACACTAAGTGGTGGGTTATTACATAAAGAATCAACAGCCTCCCCTACCATAAACTTTTTTCGTTTGACATTTCTCTTACTCGTAGTATAGCTTTAGTTTGTATGACTATAATTTACTCATTGTTTTAGCCGTAAATTTGACTTGTCAATCTATACATTTTACATATGATTTTTACACGAGTTCCATTTAAAAGGTACAAAATCTATGATAGAAATTAAAAAAAAGTTTGAAAGGGCAATTATAATAGAACATGGGTAGTATATCCTTTGGAATTTTAATTCTTTTTTTCTTATCATTTTGTTCTTTTATCTTTTATTTGTCGTCGTCTTTTATTTCCTTCAGAACCACACATAACATTCACTACTCATGGTAAAGATCACATCAGGATAACTCCTACAGATGTCGAGTTGACTTAAAGATTGTGGATCAATGATTTGATATGTTGGAGCAATTATCACAAGATGTGTTGATATATGTCTTGTATTTATGTCCCATATTGGTTATTCAAAGAAGATCGCAACTTGGCCTTGAGTATAAAAGACATCTTGTCCCACATTAGTTGCATAGAGATGATCACTGCTTTCTCCAGGTATATGTAAGATGTCTTGTATTGTGTGTAAGGTCAAGAGAAAGGAGTCCTTCTTTGAGTAAGAAAACAATTGAGAGATACACATGAGGGGGTGTTGTAAATTTGACTTGTGCAAAGTGGATTTGAGTTCTCTCATATCTCATGTGTTCTCTTGTTTGGTTATGGTGTTTTATACATATTTATCTAGAGCAATTTCGTAACAAGTGGTATCAGAACTTCCATGTTTATTTTTGGGCAAAACTGAAATCGATTTTAGAGAATAAATATGTAAAACAACACGACCATGAAGTATGCACGTGACAATTCAATGGGAAGACAAATTTTGGCATATGGCAGAGCAAGGTGAAGGATTTAAGCGGTGTAAAGGGGAAGTCAAAGCACGCATGAGGAGCGAGCTCGAGGCATTAGTGCTTGTAACGAACTATCACAAGTCAAGTAGAGTTAATCTTCAATAGATTAGATGACTTCGAGGTAGACAGTTGGCTAGCCATGCTAGAGAGGAAAGTCGATGTGTTCGCGGGAGAGCTAGATGACTTGATCGAAGAGAGGGTCGCCTACTTCACCAAGTAAGAGGTATAACGGTACAAGGATCTCAAGGGGCAAGTCGCAGAGCTCTGAGAAGAACTAGTTGTTTGTAAGAGGGAGCTTACAAGAGCTACGAGGTAGGGGTGTCTGGCGGTGCAGCCAAGGGAAAGAAAATGTCAGAGCCAAGATCGTACGATGAAGAGAGAGAGAGAGGCGAGGCAGTTGGATAACTTATTTTGGCACTTAGAGCGGTACTTTGCAGCCCTCGACATCGATGACGAGGAGAAGAAGGTGCAGACAATGGTCATGTACCTTACGGATACAACTGCACTTATGGTGGAGGCGTCGCTATAAGGATGGGTGCGACGTCAAAACGTGGGAAAAGTTTAAGCATGAACTAAAAAGGCAGTTCTATCCAGAGAGCGCCAAACATATGGCAATGATCGACCTTCAACAGTTAAGGCAGAAGGGGAACATCGGTGAGTATGTGAAAGAGTACTTGGCTTTAATGCTCGAAATACTGAAGATGTCTGAGAGGCAGCAACTATGCTTCTTCGTTGACAGCCATGGGTTACCACAGAGTTGCGACAAATGAAAACTCGTGACTTGGCTTCCGCCATGGCAATTGTCGAGAGGTCAAAAGACTTCAAGCAAGGTGAGAGGCTGAGATCTCCAAGGCATGAGTATGCCAAAGATGGGGGATACGGTAGGTCGAAGAGTGGCTCACCTAAGGCAACTGATGTTGAGCGAAGTAGGGACGAGGGATGTCGCTGCCATCATAAAGGGAAAAAGAAGCACGATGAAAGTAGCAAGAAGGGTGACTCTCGTGACCACAAGGCTCATGGGGGGCTTAGAGGAGGATGCTTCTACTATGCAGGTCCGCATTTACGGGAGGTATTACCTACATAAGAGAAAAATGATTGCGTTCCTTAAGAAGCACAATGGCAGCAAGGGGGCTTCTTCTAGCAGCAATGGGGAGGCATGCATGGGGGCATTGCAAATGGTCAATTCGTTCGTACAAAAGTCAAAGGAATAAGCTACCAAAGGGAAGAATTGCTCTGTGCAATAGTGGACGTTACCGGGAAGACTCAAGAAGCACTTGTGGATACCGGGGCTACCCACAACTTCATGAGTCCAAGGGTTGCAAAGTGGCTTGGGCTAAAACCAACTAAGGATAGGAGTTAGTCATGGCCGTAAATGCCAAGGAGAGACCGATGAAGGGAGTCGTCAAGAACATCAATTTGAGGATCGACGGATGAAGAGGGAAGGCCGACTTCAACATCATCAACATGGATGAGCTTGGGGTGGTGCTTGGGATGGACTTCATAGAGAAGTCAAGCGCTACGCTCAATCCATATTACAAGGTGATGGTGAGTAAAGAAGGCCAACTGGAGTGGATGATCTCGTTGGTGTCCAAGGATGGGGCTGACGCACGTAAGGGGATTACTGAGTTACAGCTATACAAGAGATCGACGCTTGCTACGGTGAGCTACAGATGGGGTTGAGGACCTACGCGGTTGATATGCTCACGAAGATAGTTGATTGCTTGAACTTGATTCATCTTCTTTCTTGTTGAGTTCAGGGTGGAGTGCATCCCTACCTTTAAGGGGGATGCAAGGTGGACTACCTAAAGAAGGTACTGAAGACATATTACGCTTTTCTTATGGAATGGTTTGTCAATACAAGCCAAGGTAGAAATTGTTGATATATGTCTTGTATTTATGTTCCACATTGGTTACTCAAAGAAGATTGTAACTTGGCCTTGAGTATATAAGACATCTTGTCCCACATTACTTGCATAGAGAAGATCACTGCTTTCTCCAAGTATATGTAAGTTGTCTTGTATTGTTTGTAAGGTCAAGGGAGAAAAGTCCTTCTTTGAGTAAGAAAACAACTGAGAGACACACATGAGGGAATATTGTAAATTTGACTTATGCAAAGTGGAATTGAGTTCTTTCATATCACTTGTGTTTTCTTGTTCGGTTATCGTGTTCTATACATATTTATCTAGAGTGATTTCGCAAAAAGATATATGAAGAATGCATGAGTTGTATGTTTCACTGCTTTGTCAATAAGACAATATTTACATCCTGTTATTGCATCAGGATACATCAAATTTGTGTATCAAAACAGAACAGACGATTACCGGTTACTACTATTAGTAAACTAATAAGCAACAAACATTATTTGAGTGAGAGCGTAGTTCTCTAAGAAGCCTTGCAAAGTACTTATATGCACAAAAGGCTGCTTTTATACAAGCAAAGAACACTTGATAATTGTTGAAAATAATTACGTAAACTTAGAGTTCCCAATATCACAGACTGTAATCCAAAAACCACCATTTAATAGTCACTTGATCCAAATGTTACCATTTAATGGTTCTTTTTAAGGAAAAACACACTCTTTCAGAAAGATGGGTAAAAAATGAACAGTCCCAACCCTTCAACTTTTAGCAAGTTCTGCCTATTTTTGAAAACTGGAATTTCATATTCTTCAAATTTAAAATGTAATTCACTGTCATTTGGGAATCTATACTTGAATGAAATATGTCTATTAGATTTTACCTTTACAATCATATTAAAAAGTGGCCAAAGTCATGACTGGGAATCCTCGGTCATCAATAGGCTATACTGTGAAAGGCTCTGAATAATTATTTCAATATTTGCAAATTTGTGGCATTGTGCTACATTTTAGAAGTTTCATAAGTGCCTCGAAGACAAGCTTTAAATCTAGTGAATGCAACCTTAATTCTCACACTCATGTAGGTAAATCTAGTAGGGTAAACTTGTATGACTTGCAACCACTATAGAGATTTGTCAAAGAAAGTAATTCACACGCTCATTTTGTTCTCCATACAAGAACTCACTGCCTTGAGATTTGAAATGAATTTTACAATTTTTATTTCTTAATGTATCAATGGTTATGATTGCATGTATTTTAGAAGACTAGATATTATTTTAGTGTCCTTTTGGTTTACACTTTCAAGTTACCTCTTATTTCAAATGTTTTAGACACACCTCTTTCAAAGTCCTCCGTGCTGAAGACGTTAAGGGATAATGGTAGCTAACTCCTTTCCTAAGTTATTTCTAGTATGGTAATGTCTTCGACTTTCATGTCTTGACTTCCCATTATATACTTTATTATGCACACGAATAAATGATCCCTCATTGTCACATAATAGTAAATTAGCAAATGTTTGATTATGTTATAACTAAATCTCTATTAAGGTCTCTAGACCATTCTGTGTCATTTCTTATTGCCATCTAAGAAATAAGGGCTAATCCTAAAACTGTGCCTCAATTTTATCCCAAGTACAACTTTTGTACCCAACTTTGAACGTGTGTCCAAGAAGTACCTAAGTTTGAAAAAATTGGTCAAAATCAGTCGATCGGGCCGTTAAAAAGTCCTAAGAGTAGGACTGTCATTATGAAAAAAAGAATTTAATGTCTCTCTTGACGTGGCCACATGGATAGTCCTTTCGACTCTCTCTCTCTCTCTTCTTCCCCTTTTTCTTCTTCTTCTTCTTCTTCTTTAATTCACACACACACATTCACACATATAGTCACGCACAACCAACCCACACACACTGTCAGCACTGAAAAATTGAGATCGCCACTGACAACGGTGGTGGAGTTGAGGATTTGGCATGCACATAAGCTAAAATGTTGGCAGAAACAAAGAAAGCTCCATTAGCCAATGAAGAACATTTCTTCGAACACCTTCGCTTCCAAATTCGGTGATCAACGGTGCGTCGGCAACGATTTTGGTTCTTGGTTTTGAGGGAGATAGCCGGCGAAATAAGTGGTGGAGTCATGATTATGGGTGTTGGATTCTTGCCTCGGTGATTTTGGGTTGAGGGTCGTGGTCGTGGGTAGGGCGGATTCTAGTGTAACCATAGGTGGTCGTAAGTCTGCCGCGCGTGATCATGGGTAGCCGTGGGCAGGGCGGATTCTGGCATGGTCGTGGGTCTGCCGGGGTGGGCCAAATTTAGATGTGGAAATGGGCAACATTGGTGGGTTGTGGCGATGGCGAGGCAGTGTGGTGGCTGTTGTTGGGTTTGTTTGATAATGGGTGGTGGGGGCAGAGCAATGTGACGAGCATTAGAGGGTCGCTCGAGGGTGTTACCGCTCATTGTTTGTTTGATGGAAAGTACTACCGGTCACCGGAGGATGTTGCAAGTTGCCGAAAGGTGTTGCCGGTCGTAGGCTTGGAGGTGGTGATTGCTAGTTATGGTGGATTGATAGGGTGAGTTGTGTGGGTGTAATTAATGTATCTATAACACACACATTATATATACAGGTGTGTGTATATATAGACAGAGAGAGTACATTGGTTCAATAATTAATTTTCTTTGGGAAACTAAACAGGATGGTACACATGGCCACGTGAACAGATTTTACGGCTTTTTTTCATAATGACAATCCTACCTTTAGGACTTTTTAACGGCATCCATGGTCCATTAGCCGAATAACTGATTTGGGTACTTTTTTAAACTTGGATACTTCTTAGGTGCACCGTCAAAGTTGGATGCTAAAGCTGTAATGGAAGTAAAGTTAAAGGCATAGTTTTGGAATTAGCCCAACAAATAAACCTACACTTCGTTATTGCAAGTGGAATTAATGTGTGCTTTACAAATCTCTATTAATAGGTCTTCTATGAAATTGCACTTCTACCCATGGTAAATACCACTTGCAGACTTAGATTCATTATTGTCTATGTTAGCGTTTGCATTTGTGTACCCCTCTAATACGACAAGGAATTCATTGCATGTTAATGCATAATTTAATGTGCCTCGCTTGGATGAAGAATTTTAAAGTTCTTTAAATTTTAAAATCTATTCATTAAAATTTATTGATTTACAAATTTATGAATTTGTATAAATTTGTAGATTCATGTTTGGGCAATTTTTTAGAAACAAGTACTTTATATGTGGATTTTAAATCATAAAAATTAAACTTAAATAATTTAATAGTGTATAGATACAAATTAATGAGAGAAAGTCTTGTTTTTTTTTTTGAATGAAAGAAGTTAGCTAAAATTATGGAGACAATAATGAGTCACTTTATCATAATATACAGCTACATTTGTTAAAGGTATTTGATAAAAAAAAAAAACTAGTCTGGAATATTTATTTCTAAAGGGAATTTTAGCATATCAAATCTCTTTTCCAAATCTCCCTTAGAATTTCTAAATATATCTCATCACAATCTAAACAAGAGATTTTATGCAATGTATTTTCAGATTCTATATAAAAGAAAATTTCTCAGTTCAGTTACTTCATCCAAACACACTTTTAAGGTAATTAAGTACCATGGATAGTGCAGTTCGTTGAATTTTTTCCGATTTGTGAGTACACATATTTAAAGCACTAAATGGAAAGGCTATATCTTGGCGAGTAAAGTGCCAATGTAAGTGTCGTAGGGAACTAGTAAACTAGAGTGCAATACTCATCTTTAAAATTATGTAGTATTTTTCTCAAGGAAAATAAGATTGGATTAAATGAATGGAAACCTAGAATGTTACAATTTTCAAACCTAAAATAAATTAACTTCCCGGATATCTTTCTTATTAAAACTTGAGGGCAAGCATACTTTATTTTTCAACACAACATAAAAATCAATAGTCATCAATGCAGAAACATATTATAACACCACTTCTATGCTCAAACTTTCAATAAATGAACTTATCACTTTTATTAATTCTAAAACCAGGGAATGCCACAACTTTGTCATACTTTTGATGCCGATGCTTAGGATCTTGTTTGAGGTTACAGAAGGATTTAATAAGTTTACAAACTTTGCCTTCTTGGCCTCTTGGAACCAAACCTTTGCGTTGTTCCATGTAAGTCACCCTTCTAACTACTATCTTGAAAAATAGTTTTGACATCCATTTTATCTATAACCAGTCTAGAGGTTAAGGGATAGTATGTTTAGCATTTTTGTTTTGCGTTTTTATTTTCATAACTTTTATATTCAGTTAGAAAATATGCCCATGTACTTTTATCATTTTCACCAAAAAAAATTCAACTTTTTTTTTCTTATATTGGGTTAAGTTTGGGCGAGAAAAGCTAAAAACACCTCAGAGATGTTTTTAATTTTTTGTCATTGTTTGAGTAATTTTACTCAAAATAAAAAACTAAAAATGGTAGTACACAAAAAATATATTTTTTTTCATTATAAATGAAAAACGTATGGGCCCCTGGTGTTGCAAGAAATAATGTCATTTTAACCAAGCAACTAGGACAGGTGTCAAAAAATCATTTCCTTCATTTTGGTTATGTTTGAAATTCTTGACCGTAAGTCTTGCTTTATACTTATTAGCGGATCTATTAGGCTTGAGCTTTCGTATAAAGACCTATTTACAGCCTATTGGATTAAAGCATAGTGGTAGATCAGTTAAACCCCAAGTTTGCTTTGACATTGCTGAAAGTATTGAACTATTTATAATGTTGTAAAGCAAAATCAAAAAAAAAAAAAAGATTGGTTTGGATGAGTTAACTGATCATGCTCAACGTTATGAACATAAGTTGACATACCTTTTTTTTTCTATTTCTTTCAACTAAGTGTACAAATCTTGACCATAGGCTTTTGTATTCTTGCTCTCTCACTTCTCCTGAGTTCGCCACCACTTTTTGGTCGATGAGTAGGTTGAACTCAATCTTGATCCTTGTTGTTTTTGTCTTTAATTTTTTGTTCTCATGACAACGAACATTAAGGGGCTGTACGTTTACAAAATTTTGTATTTGTTTTTGTAATGATGATGAAAAAGATGTCTTTTTGCGTACTTTTATCTTTTTTTGTATTCGTTTTGGATACTTTTTCGAAACTGTAACAAAAATTGTGAAAGGGTATTTTCACCTTTTTCTGGAAAAGGTGAACTCAATGTCAGAAAATTTCTTCTGTGTCAAATTTCTGCTCCCTCCCTCCCTCTCCCCTAACACCACCATGCTACCACCTCAAAAGATTTCTGCTTCCTCCCTCTCTCTTCTTCGTTATAATTTTTCAATTTTGCTTTGGACTCACCATCTCAGGCAGTCGGGGTTGCCTTGGCGGATCAATTTTCACGGTAATCGAAAGTTGATCTTGAAAAGTCAGGTTCGCTCGGCAATCGGGATGGAAAGCCAGCCACGCGTCGATGGACTCACCATCCACGACAATCTTTGGACTCACTATCTCAGGCGACAGGTTCGCTCGGTAGACTAGGCAGGTTGAGTGAAAAGCCAGCCACGCATCGATGCAGTCAGGATGGGAGGTCGGGAACGACTCAATCACGGACTCGTCGTTCTCCAGTGAAGTTGGCGTCGATCCCGTATGGGTACTCCGGTGAAGCCCCTCCCCTATTAGACACTCAAACCTCATCTTGGGGCGGCGGTGGATGGGGAAGATTTCCAAAGAGTGGGGGGCAGGGGACGGTGTGGGGCGGGGAAGGGTGTGGGTCATGTAGTGTATACTATAAATAATATAAGAATACCAGTACAAAAGTGAAAATGAAAATGATATAAGTACATAAATCTGACAGAAAAAGTAGCTAAATTTTTTTGTGAAAATAATAAAAGTACAAGAATGAATTTTCTATCTGAATACGAAAATTATGAAAACGAAAACAGAATATGAAAACTGAAAACAAATTATGTAAACGTACGGGCCCTAAGGAATTTGCATCTCTAGATTTCGACATATTATTATTGTATAAAATATCCGATTCTATGTTTACTAATTTATAAGCCATGCTATTTTGGGCATTGCCAATCAAGACTCATTTAATTGTTTTTTCTCTTATTTTTGTATTTCCTATGATCTATTAGCCTTACTAATGATGTACACCTCAGCACCTTTGGGCATTCAAAAAATGCTCCCTTTTTTTGAATATTCATTGGTGAAATTTAATTGGTTTTGTGGGCATATGATTAACGATATAACAAGTAGTCATCATTGATTCTTTGCCCTACAAATTCTCTGGGATATCAAGAGTAACGAAAAACGTATTAACCATTTGTTCAAAGTATTATTCATCTTTACTTGACCATTTTGTTAAGGACTACACGGGTAAAAACTTGGAGAATAATTCCTTAAGTTTCAACTTGATCATCACATAGATTTATGCTTTCTCATATCTAAGGCTCTGTTTGACAATTTTTTTTGTTTTCAATTTTTTTAAAAAAATAAAAATTAAAGAGCAGTTTAATTTTATTTTTTACAAAAATAAGTGGGTGTTTGATAACCCTTTTTTGAGTTTTTTTTTTGTTTGATACCTAGTTTTTTTGTGGTGGTTTGCTGTGGTGTTGTCGACGGTGGCTGGTGGTTGCCGGCAATCATCAGCGGTGGTGGTGGTCTAAAAAAAACCAACACTGAAAAAAGCAGTTTTTGAGGTTTTTTAAAATAGTCTTGATTTAAAAACTGGTTTTTTAAACTGAAGGGAAAAAAAAGGGTTACCAAACACGCTTATTTTTTTTAGTTTCCAAAACTAGAAAAATAAAAATGAGTATCAAACGGGGTCTAAGATTTCAACTTTTTGATTATTTTCCAGCTTTCCCTTAGTAAATTTCAATCTTTTCCGAAGCCTCATGCTAAGTGATTAATAGATATGTATATGTATATTGGTAACACAAGAAGTCATCTATAATATTATGAATTAGCTTTAATCAACTCTTTAAAATGGTTTTTTAGTAGCCTTTGATTTTGTGCAAACTACATATTTAAGAAAGCATGATGAGGAATTAAACATAATTAGCCATACTTTG
The DNA here is from genome assembly GCA_033070095.1 of Escallonia herrerae. NCBI lineage: Eukaryota > Viridiplantae > Streptophyta > Magnoliopsida > Escalloniales > Escalloniaceae > Escallonia > Escallonia herrerae. Next base: position 201,939 of record JAVXUP010000581.1, read on the forward strand.
TTCACATTTATGATCAATATGTTCTAGTCCCGAATTCAATTCAATTTATTAAAAGAGACAATATTACTAGGCATGCATGTTATGCTAGAAATACACCGTAATATTGTTGCATCTATTCAGTTTTTCTTACCACGCTTTAATTATTTCTTTAAATCATTTTTTCATGTGTAAAAGCGAACATTTGCATTTTCGTACAAAGAGACTAGCAAGAATTTCGTGACTTTCAAATAATTCATAAATTGTTAAGCACATTTTGATGTAAAAACTGTTACTTTTTCTTTACTCAGTCCAAGATTTTCCATTGGTTTGTGTTATCCCCCCTTTTTGCAGTTGGTCTTCAGAAAATAACAAAATTGATAGAAAAGGTGAAGGGAAAGATAATTATATTAGAGAGTATTAGAAACATTAATAAAACTGAGTACAATGAGGCATTTATATAAGCAAGAGAAAGTTATCCTACCAGAAACTGAAAAGAAAATCCTATAGAAATTAAGAGAATTGTAGAATATTCTAGACATAGGATAATAAGAAAAAGGTAATTGCCATATTAATATATATAATCTAACATCCCCCCTCAAACTCAAGTTGGTAGAAAATAAACAAGCTTGAGTTTGGAGGTTTAGTCTGAGATCTAAGTTAAGATGAATTCCATGTGTAAAGTCCGGTGATACAAGAACAGAACAGGAGTCCCAGGGCGAAGTCCAGTGACCATAAAGTCTCGGGATGAGATCCGGCGACTAAGAACAAGACATGAGTCTCGGGGTGAGGTCCGACGACTAAGAACAAGACAGGAGTCCTGGGGTGAGGTCCGACAACCATAAAGATCTCGGGATGAAGTCCGGCGACTAAGAACAAGACATGAGTCCCAGGGTGAGGTCCGACGACCATAAAGGTCTCGGGGTGAGTTCCGACGATTAAGAATAAGGTAGGAGTCCCAGAACGAGGTCTACAGATTAAGAATAGATAAGGAGGCCCGGGGTAAAGTCTGACAACCATAAAGGTCTCGGCGTGAGGTCTGGCGACTAAGAACAAGGACGGAATCAGAACGAGACAAGAGCATAATCCATTGTAGGAACCGAACAAGAGGCATGGTTGCATGGTTGACAGCATTGTGATCAATGGAAGGAACGAAAACTTATGGGGTGTAGGATTAGGATTTGGGCTAAAGGAAATTGACAGAGGTAACTGAAGAAGGATTTTTTTTAATTTATTTGAGCGAAAGAGATAAGCTAGAGTTAATGAACAATAAGACTGGGTGGTGGCTAGGGTTTCATCATAAGCGAAGATCAATGTATAGAAGGGGCAAGAAAGAAAGACCAACATTCTGAACTCAAGAAATAAAGAAAAGCACGAAAAGAAAGAAAAACACATGAATTGGGAGGGCGAACAGCGCCAGAATTTGTGAAAGCAGTTGAACAACTCTCAAACCAGCAGATCATATGGCTCTGATACCATAATAGAAAAGGTGAAAGGAAAGATAATTATATTAGAGAGTATTAGAAAACATTAATAAAACTGAGTACAATGAGACCTTTATATAAGCAAGAGAAAACTATCCTACCAGAAACAGAAAAGAGAATCCTATAGAAATTAGGAGAATTGTAGAATATTCTAGACATAGGATAATAAGGAAAAGGTAATTGCCATATTAATATATATAATCTAACAAAAATGAAGACAAAGAATCTCTATTAAATTTAATGGATGCATACCATTGGACATGCCAACAGGAGAACAATATGAATTCCAATAGCCATGTATTCCACTGTCTAAAAGAATAATTATAGTGGCAATCAATTCTCAGGCAAAAGCCCTTTGTTTATTTCTTCAAAGCGACTAGAACACAACCGTTGTCGCGATCCATGCTTATGGTTAAGCATGCTCATATATCATTTACATGTACAATGATAGTTCCAATAGCCATTTTGGTATCTTATTAGTAAAAATATTTCAAGCATATCCGTATTTCATATCATGTACATATACACTACTTATGTGAGCCCTATGATTAGATAACTTAGAATTACACTCTGTTATGTGATAACAATGTATTTGATTATGTCGTAGTGTCTGCTTTGAGTGGATGATTATTCGGTACATGCATGTACACTTGCAAAGACATAATTGAGGTAATGAATATGTGAAATAAAATCAAAGCTTAAAAGACAGTAGTGATGATAAAGGGAAAGCTCTATCAATTCCAATGTCAATGAGTAATAAAGACTGTACAATGTATGTTCTTTCAATTATGCAATTAATCTTGGTTTGATGCTTAAATTAATAACTATGACTCACATTATATGCGAGTTCATAATCTTTATAATCTTTAAGCATGTTTGTTTATAAATTGGGTGAAATTTGGAAATAACTCATATTTTTTCGAAAATATACTTGGAGCTAATCTTTCCATACTTTGATGAAACTTTTCAACACCAAAATCAGTGCCTCAATACGATTTTATCCACATCTTCTTCGTCTGTTATACTTGTTATTTCTCACACAACCAATAGATTTTTCGTTAATGCCTTATGACCTTCCATGGTTGCCGCCACCTTAGCCACCACCGTCGCCACCCAACGACAAATAAGCTCTGTTACATACTACTGGTCTAGGAAAGAGGAAATTAAAATAATGGTTTCCTTCTCAAGTTATACCTTAAACTTTCAGACGAAATCCTTTTTTAATAGGCTCTGTTGGCTCTAGCACTTAGTTGTTCTTTCAAATTGGTAGCGAAACAAGGGTTAGTGGACGCAAGGTCCCGAGTTTTGTGGCACTATCAGCTCTATGCAAGAAAATCCATAAGTTTGGACACCCAATAAACCTTGTTTAACTGCCTAACATATAGAATGGTGGATGGCTTGGGGCTTTGAACACTATGAACTCATCTTTAGTAGTTGAAATTTGATCTAATAAAGATGCAGTGTTACCGCATAACACGTTTTAGTTTCCCCAAATATCCCAAAACTTTCTTCATGATATTAAATTTACTCGTGAAAACATAATGCATTAGGTAGTTTAAATTTTTGCTCAAGGTTTTTACTACTTGTTCCATTTTTTTTGGGGGCCATGGATAGATGTGCAATTTATTTTGTCCGTTAGTATAAGAATGAGAGCTAGGGACTTTTGGGCTATCCCTTAAGGCATCTGCCATTTCTCTTATTGCTTATGATTATTTTTACTACCCAGTTGAACATAAGAACAAGGGGAAAATATAAAATTGTGTAAACAAAATTTGACAAGTGAGAAGACAAAGTGAGAAATTAATAAGAAACAAACTAACCTCGTTGTAATGTATCCAAATGAAAGTTTGACATAAACAAGGGACTAATGTCTAATATATACTAGTAAACTCTCTCGTCCAATACAAATCCAAGGATACCTCGCACATAATCTCTTAACCAATGACATAAGAAATAACAATGCAAGCACAATACTCATGAGGATAGCCCATCCAATATTGTTTGCATTTTCATTCCTTTCCCTGCACAGTTGCCAATCATGACCCATTTTTCGAATAATTCTAGACAATTTGGACATTTTATCATACAGTTTGCCCACTTGTCACAATCACACCAATAAATGCTCGTTGGAGATAAAATTCACATAATGAATTGGCGTGTGCAACGCATCAATTGCAGGTAAGTGAAATAGCCTATATGCATATTCTTTTTTTTTTTTGGGAAAATAATGAATATTAGAGAAAATATTTTTTTTGGTACAAAGGAAATAAAATGAATTCAGTTTACAAACGCAAGTGTCCTATTCCTTTGGCAACTTGGCTCAAAAGACTATAGATTTGCGTGGGGACTGATCCAGGTATTCGCTTGTCCTTGGCTGGCTCCAAGTTTGGCTAGAGTATCTGCACATTTGTTTCCTTCCCCGTATACATGTAGTATGCTTAAGTAGGAAATGACATTACATGATTAAGTTGTTTAGAAGATACGATGGATTACTTTCTTTAGTCAACAGCTCTTTCACCATTTCCGAGTCAGTTTTTATAATGGCTTCTTTAAATCCTTTGTCTTTGATTAGATGTCCATTGAGTAGAACTTGCAGCTATGTTTCTACGTTGTTATAGATAGGTAAAAATCCCATGTATCCGCCTAGTCATTCTTGTTTATGATCTCTAAAAAGGTCCCCAAATTCCCCTGTATCTCCTTGTTGCCTGCTGCCATCTGAGTTGACTTTTATCTTACACCCATAAGGAAGAAACCAAAATATTTTTAGTCTTGGTTCTTTTTTTTTTTCTGTATGCCAAGGTCTATCACATGGCATTCATTGATTCCGTGGCATAATCCATGGTAAGCTTCCACGACATCTCTTCATTTGCCACTGGTCTTTCTATGCATTCTTTATTTCTCTCTCTCCAGACTTACCATAAAATAGCTATAAACATATATTTCCATAGGACACCCCCCCCCCCCCCCCCAAAAAAAAAAAAACCAGTGTTTCTTTTAAAAAATATTTTCTTTTAGCCAACATAATTATTTTGGTGGGCATAAATGTCTAATTGGCTCTGATTTATTAGCTTCCCCCATAGTCCCATAACTTTGAGGCCTCTATTGTCACGACTCGGACCCACGGGTGAGCCCGTGAGCCAAGTCCGTGACCGACCGCGGGCCCACTAAGCCTCCATCCAGAGCTCTGCCACGCCTTACTATAACATGTACTCATAATTCAATCCAATCACTAAATTCTACACAATAAATATGGCTAGTAATAGTCTCACTTAGAAATCTCTCAATGATTAAATCAAAATCTTTAATTACATATCGCTGACAATACGAATAATTTGAAGAGGCCTAAGCTCCTTACATAAATCCATCCATGACAAACTACCACAAGACTAAAATTCTAAGCCAATAGATGTTTCATTAATTTAATAATTCTCTTTGGAGCCCCTCCCTCATGTGACTCATAGGATTCGACCTCTCTTAGACCATCACCTGAAAAAAATAAAAGAAGCGAGAGCCCAGCAAATATGCAAACTATGTTCTTAAAATAGGTTTTGGGGTTTAATAAACATGTCATGGATTCTTCGTTTCAAACTGGTAATGATTCCACAGGAGTTAATATACATGCATATACTTTAATAAGCAAATCATGCTTGCAAGAAAATCTTCCAAAACGATTGTATAACGATTCCACAATTTAATATCAAATGAAACCCCAACTCACTTTTTCGGTATGCTGCGGTTAGCATTTAGTCCTACTGACTAGGACCCAAAATTTCTTCTCCACCTGGGATAAATAATATTGTGAACGCAGAGGCTAATCACAATGCAACAGTACTGTGCGCCAATGTATGGTCCCGTTTACCAGTACCCAGAACCCACTTTCTCCCGTGGATTTGGGGCACAACAACCAATATTAACCTCTCAATACAGCATTCTCTAACAACACAACACGTATCGTGGTCATTTTAATTTCATTTCTCATCAACCAATTTCACGAAGCAAAAGTATAAAAAATACTTTTAAACTTCTATTTGGTAAAGTCACGTATTTACGTACACATGTACTGGAAAACAAGTTGTACGAAGAAACATATCATGAATACTTATCTGACTCAACAATCGATTCTGCTACTTGCTCAAAAGTCGTTCCTAACTCTTGACTATGAAAACCTAAACAATAAACCATGTGGGTGTTACATCCCAACGCTCAATCATGCCTGATTGTTAACTTTTCTCAAGTGAATGAAATTACCAAAGTACACCCAGACTTGTGTAAAATTACCAAATTACCCTCTCCTACCTAAATCACCAGAACACCTTTTTCCTAAGTAAAATCACTAAAATATCCTTACCGTATGTGAATTTATCCATTAAAACTACCAAAATACCCCTCTGGGTGGCAAATTACCAAAACACCCCCTCACTCTTAAATAGCCAAAACAACCTCTCCATAAGTGAAATCACTAATATATCCTTATCGTATGTGAATTCGTGCAAAAATACTTTTTACAGGTAAAATTACCGAAATACCCCTTCTAGTGATAAATTACCAAAACACCCCTGGGGGTTCCCGATTCCGAAAAATATAGAAAACATCTAAAAGACTATTTTTAGCATCCTTAAGTCCTTTTTGGGCTAAAAAATATTTTAAAAAAATTTCGACAGAAAAATTCCGAACCGGTGTCCGGACCAAGCGTTTAGAAACCGGTTCGGCTAAAAATAGCTATTGGATTCGAAATGGTGCGAAATTTTAGAATATGAAACATATCAGTAAAATAAGATTTTCTTACAATTTTAAGATTATTTCTATATTAAATAAATCGAGAATGCCTTTTAACCGGTACCCAAATTTAGCATCCTTCGTGGACACATAAAATTCTCAAAAAGTTTCACAGATCTTGCAAGAATAACATAAGTCTCTTTTTTACACTTTGTCAAATTCTACTTCTAAATATTTTTAAAAATTCGCTCAACACACTGCCTAAACCCTAGCCCCTTTAGCGACCATTATAGGTACTGTGAACATTGTACATAATTTAACACCACCCAGCTCATCTCCTTAACAGAGGAGACACCTTCTTCTTCATGTTTCTCCACTATTAACAGCCACCCTCACAATATCTCCATTTCACCACCTAATTACACCCATCACACACATTACTACCTAACATACACACTCATGTATACACCCTAACACCCACATCAACCTCACAAATTCACACATACACCCCAAAAAATCACAGCCCAACAACAAAATGCTATTGTTCCCCTTCCCCTTCACCCCTTTTCACGCACACAAACTATACCACACTGTCATACACACTACACCATTATTTCCCCTCTTTCACCCACAGATACAACACCATATGACACCCACGCATACACTTTTTACACAATTAAAACACACATACCTCAACTGCATCACTGCTGCTACGACAGCAGTGACACACCGTCACAACATGACATAAACACAAGGTGACCCAATTACACTCTAAATTTGAATTAAGAGAAAACTTACCTTTTAAGGTTTGATTGTTTTTCTTTTTTGTTTTCTTCCTTTCTTTTCTTTTCTTCGATTCTATCCTCTTTCTTCTTTTCTCTTCCCTTCTTTCTTCCCCCGTTTTCCTCTTTTCCTAGCCCCATGCTTTGTTTCCTTTTCTTTTTGTTTCTCTTTCCCGAATTTTCTCTTTTCTTTTCTTTTGTTTTATCTTCTTTCCATTTAATTCCCTAAACATTTAAATCATTCACTAGTTTCTAATTTAAGTTGTTTGTCATCAAATAAACAAGAAGAAGGTGGCAACCTCCTAACACACATTCCACAACAATTTGACACATAACATGTCATTTTCCAAAATTTGCAAGTTAGCCCCCAAACCTTATGTAATTACATTTAGTCCCCAATTTATTCTAATCTCTATTATTTTAATTACATGTTACTAAGACATATGCTATCACTCCTTTTTATTATTTTTCATCACCAAAAATATAGTTTACATTTACACCCCCAAAAATTTTCAAATTTACAAAATGATCCCAAAAGTTTTAAAAATTACATTTTTGCCCCAAATTTCTTTTAAGATTCCATGCACTACTAATTCCTGAACATTGCTCAAAATTAACACGCATTTATTTTTTGGGTCTTCGATAGTTATGTTAAATTGCTCCAAAAGTGCGGGATATTACATTTATGTTTGAAACTCATTTTAGTTTTTAGTTTTTGTTTTCAAAAAGATCAAAGCCAAAACCTCTTTGAATTTTCTTTTTTTTTTGTTGCATAGTTGGTTTTCACTTTTGGTTTTCTTTTCTATTTTTCCCTTTTTCTCTCTTTTTTGTTTCATTCATTTTTCAATACTTGAGAGCTTTTTCTGAACTTTATGTTCAACAATTATAAGTGCTCTCACCACATTTCATTTGCCACAATCCAACTACACAGGGGCAAAATCAGGATTTCTTTTCAAGGGGTGCAAAATATATATCGAATTCACTAAAAAAATTTATTAGTAAAATAATAGACAAAAACAGAGTGCACTTAAAAAGCGTACAAAAGCTATTATTAAGTTTTACGAGAGCCGTTAAAGACTCCACACTCATTTTGATTAGACTGCGAGGATTTTGCCAATATTCCTTTCTTTCTAAAAAACTTTTTCATTCTAAATAAAATCTCCATATCTCAAGTCCTCAACACAAATTCACATAGTTAAATAACTGTACATTTCAAGCTCAAGATCAACCTCCCAATTTTAAAACAAAATCACATTCCAAGATCAACCTTCCGAGCTCAACCTCCACCTCCTAATCTCAACACAACATCAAATTTTAACAAATAGTACATTTTCAACATTCCAATTTTTAAATTAAATAACCAAACAAGCTCAAGCTCAACGTCACATTCTAACACAATTATAAACTATCTATGCACAAAATTATGAATTAGAAAAGCAATTAGCCAATTAAGAATTATCAGAGCAAATTAACAAGGCACTCTCTTCCAACAAAGCTGAATAATCACCAATTAAGAATTAGCAAGCAAATGAACAAAACATATTTTTAAATTTCTATATAATCAATTACTGAAATTAAACTATAATTTCAAGAAATTAAAGAAGCAGGCAAGCAACTTACCTCACAGCCCAGTAGACCATAGTCACAGAGTCACAACAGTCAACAGAGAGTAGAGAAGCTGCTTTGCCGTCGGTCAGTCCTCCTGTTGCGGCATTGTTGCATTGCGTGCACAGTAATCGACCATCGCCTGTCAGCCGCATAGCTCAAGAAACGATCCGACGTCCGGACCTAGTCACAAGCTCACAGCTCATGCTCCACCAGTGGCCCTCACTATCGTTCGTTGTCACAGTCGGAGCGAGTCACGGGTCACCGAGAGAGAGAGGGGGGGGACAAGGTCTCGGGGGATAAGGAGAGAGAAGGTGGGGACTGTGTGCAATTCCTAGAAAAAATATTTTTTTAAAAGTTCAAGGGGTGCATTAGCCCCCTAGTTCCCACATGGTTTCGCCACTGCAACTACATCTATGGCATTAACACATTAGCTTACAAATTATGGTTTTATTGGGTGAATGGATTTATATGACTTGTAACTTGCCTACGTCGATCGAAGATAGTATGGCTAGTCGATGGATGAAATCTTGTGGTGGTGTTTCTCGCAGGAACAATGGTGATTGGTATGATGGTGGATTTAGATTATGGTAGTGATTGATGTCAGAAGGTTTGATGTTCGACAATATTGGTCAGTGATGGTGGTTATCAGTGACTATGGTATTTTGCGGTGTTCGTGGGTGTTAGTCTCTTATGGCGGCGGCGGTCAGTGGCTATGGTGGTTGGCGGTCTTGACAGGTTTGATATTTCAGTGTATTGATCAGTGATAGTGGAAGATCGGTGGTCAGTGGTTGTGGTCGTTGGTAGTGTTTGTAGTTTTTTTTTTGGGGGGGGAGGGGTCATTGGAGGTGGGTGTGGTGGACGTCAATGGGTATGGTGGTTGGCAATGTTGGTGGTTTATTATTCTTTGGTGATAGGTATTGGTAATGAAGATTGAAGGGAAAAAGAGACATTACATGCTTCCAACGACAGTTAAAAGATGGATTAAAACAAAATAAAAATTGAAAAATCCAAAATTAAGAGTCTGTTTGAAATCACTCACAGTTTTAGTTTTCAAAAAAATCAAAATCAGTTTAGTTTTTATTTTTTACAAAAACAAATGGGTTTTGATTATTCAATTTTTATTTTAAGGTTTTTCTTTGGTGGTGCCGGCGGCGGCGACGACCGGGGGGGGGGGGGGGGTGGTTGGCTGGGTGGCGGTCTCAGACAAAAACTAAAACTGGAAATCCGGAAAGAGAGTTTTAAAAACTGATTTTCAAAGCTGAATAAAAAAAACAAAAAAATTGTGTCAAACGCATTTTTCTTTAGTTTACAAAATTAGAGAAAAAACTGAAAACTTTAGTATTATCAAACCCTACCGAGGTTTTTAAAAACAGCTCTATTTTATAAAATGATTTATAAAATTAAAGGAATAAAAAATTAAAACGGTCAGTTAAAGTCCAATCTTTATTTTTTTCAATTTTTAAAATTGAAAAAGAAAAATCGTTTCAATCAAACGCTAAAGTTGAGGATTGTGACCTTTGGCAGGTGTCGTTAGAGAAAAGAAATATCCTTCTGTTAAGCGGGTATAAAATGTTAGAGGGATGATATCGTAATTTCACAGTCGAAATAAGGAACATTGGACTTGCGAAACAAATAGTAGATCTCTCTTTCTCGCTGCCAAGTTCTGGTTCTCCAAACCCTAGACCAGAGCAAAAAGCAAAGTGAGACAGAGGGAGTTAGAGGCGAGTAGGAAAGATAGACGAAGTGAAGAAAAGTGAAAGGCGATGGATGCAATAAGGAAGCAGCTGGACGTACTGATGGGGGCCAATCGGAACGGTGACGTTCGGGAAGTGAATCGCAAGTACTACGATCGCGACGTGTGCCGCCTCTTCCTCGTCGGCCTTTGCCCTCACGAGCTCTTCCAACTCACCGTACGTATTTATATCGTCTACACGTCTGTTCGAACCCTAGGTTTCTAGGCCTAATTTGACTGTTTGGTTATGGATATAACTTGTTGTCGATACTGTTGGGAAGGGAAAATTGCAATCCTTGTGCAACTGATTTCTCTCGTGTTTGCTTCCAGAAAATGGATATGGGGCCTTGCCCGAAGGTGCACTCTTTGCAGCTGAGAAAAGAGTATCCTTTTCTTTTTTGTCTTTTCTTTACTTTTGATGTTTATTGTAGAAATTTAAATTCTCTTCTTCTAAGGGCGTTATATAAACGTTAATTCCTTTTGTAATTTTATTACTAGTAAAAGCCGCATATGAGAGGATTGCTGTTTAGTGCCTTAAGCTTTTTGTACTTGCTCGCCTCATAATATTTTGGGTCCCCTTCGGTTTTTAATGAAGCTGAATTTGAACATCTTAAGCATTGACTTTACTTTTCTTCTTTTGGCCTAGTTTGACATAATTTATTAGACCTATAACGACTCTTTGAGTAACTCCATGTTTAGATGTTCGTACCCATACTAGAAATTCACGGTAAGCTTGAGGAGACAAAAATTATGAATGGAGGGAGTGTTTGTTTCTGAAGTTTTGGAGCTTGCATTTCGCTCGGTGTTTCTTTAACTATTTCCAGGTATGCGGAAGCAAAAGCAAAAGGTGTGGACAGCTACGATAGGGAGTTGGAGGATGTTATAGATAGGCTTATTGTTGAGTGCGACCGGAAAATCGCTCGAGCACTCAAACGTCTCACCGACGAGGATGCCAAAGCTGCTATTGCAATTTCTGTTTCTGAGGTTACAACGGTGAGGATTGAAGGCCACTTTCTTTTGTATGTCAATTGCTAATATACAGACTCCCCGTTATTTCAGCTTCTATTTATGTCTTAATTTGTCTGTGCAGACACCAGAGATTCTTGAATTGTCGGCGCAGATTAAGGAGAAGTTGAAAGAAGCTGATCAACATGGTGAGTTATATGTGCAGCCTTGTTTTGGCTGTGTCTTCCTTCAATATTGTCTACTAAGTGAATACTCTAATGCAAACTTGTAATGTACTCTTTTTTCCGAGTAATTTGTTCAAATTGCGCTTGTACCTGGTGCAGAAAGGGGTTTAAGCTCTATGCCTTTCTCTGCTGAAGCTAAATGTTACTATAGTGCTCGTAGTTGAAAATTATGATGGTACTTGGCGATGAACAGATGAAATGCCTGTTTATCAATTTTGAGAATTCGTAAAGAGTGGGACTATAATATTGATTTTGTGAATTTGTCCAATTGTTTAGTAAAGCTTTGGGACTATTAAGCCTTTAGTGGATATTTTTTTTGCATTGATTTGTGTCCAAAAAAGAAATATATATATTTACGGTTTTCTACTAGGTTTAATAAAAGCAAGGATATTTGGATAGCGCTCCACTTTTCAACGAATCATTTTCCCTTGGCTCACTTTCCCCATTGCTTTCTGTAGATCTAATTTCAGGGCCGAGCGTTTGTCTTCTTAGATTAGTTTCTTTTCTTCTGAATAGTGGATAATGAGTTCATTGTTCCCTTGATCCTTACTAATATAATTTGCTTGCTGAAAGCAGGATGAGTTTTACAATTTATGAGTAGATCACTCTTGGTCTTATATACATCTACATATCTAAAAATTCCCGAGGCTTATGAACAATTTGATTATAGCTGACACCTTTGTTACTCATTTAGTAGTATTTTGGTTGTCATTGAGGCTTATGAACAATTACAAACTGGCAGATCTTGAAGGCAAGACAGATATGAAGATTCGAGCTTTGGAAGTGGTTGAAGAACTTAGAACTAAAAGGGCGGACAAACAGGTGCCAGGAATCTCTTGAGACATCTAATATCCAAATAGATGAGGCATGCTTGTACATTCTAAAAAAAATAATTTTGCTTATGTTTTTGTTGGCAGTCGATGCTTCTTCTGGATGCTTTTAACAGAGATCGGGCTTCTTTACCTCAACCCCTTCCTAACCCTCCATCATTGGCGTCCTTGCCTGTTGTTGCTCCTGATCCTCGAACACAGGAATTGATAAATGAGAAGCTGAAGAAAGCAGAAGAGTTTGGTACGTTAATCTGTTGTGGTTGCATTTGCAATTTGAAGCAGTGTTTGTATGCATAATGGATGGGTTGTAGCTGATATTCTGATGCTTCCTGAATTCAGTTTATTATTATTACTTCATTTAATTGATCCATCTAAGTGTTCTGAGACTCTGCTACATTTGATGCAAAGTGCTAACTCTGTCAAGCTACTTTTATATGTGGCGCTCATATGATTCCTCTTCTGATCATTCCAATCATGAAACTTGTCATTATGGCACTGCAAAACACTTTTTAGATGGTTTTTGACTCCCAAACTGTCTTCAAATACGTTTTCCCCCTCTTTTTGGTTTCTATTCTGTTCCCAACCTTATTATACATACAGAGTTTCTTTTTAAAATGTGAAACGTTCCTTTTGAAACACATGCCAAGGGAGTACAAGCGTTAGAAGACTCCGGTATGCAGAATATACAAGAGGACAAGGAAAGGGGGAAAAAAAAGAGGATCCTCCTTTAACGATATAATAAGGAAACTGAAAGCTTGAAATGAAAAAGTCACAATAAAAAGTAACTTGGCTTGGGTGTAATTGGAGGCCTGTCGCAACATAGCATTAGGCCCAGGCCGGTAGAAAGAAGAAGAGCAAGATACGGACAGCTCTTCAACACCCTGCCTGAATTCAAAAAGCGGAAGTCAGGCCCACTCCACTGGCAAGGCTGACCTATATCTGCAGCTAGGTGGAGGAAATTGGGGATTCCACCCCGTCCAAGTTGCCCCATCCTTATTCCTTTACGACCCTATCTGGGGCAAGGTGGGGCATGGATCCTTACGGGGGCCCCATATACGATTCCTACTCATTCGTCACCAAACCTTTTGGCACCCCTGCCACTCACCTCCTTTTCGGAAGATCAAATTAACTCTCATGATCACCAACAAAGATTGTCACCCTTGATCCTGACCTATACCCTTGCAACCATTGCTGGATAGTCGAAACGGGAAGCCTAAATTGCTTAGAGCAACCAGAGATGACGACAAACCACTGGAGAAGATGCAATGGTCGAGAGGTGCCTTGACTGGAGGACGGTGGGGTAGGAGGGAGGGACTCCTCCTCCCCTTTGATACCAAAGAAAGCTACTATGAGATGCAGACACCTTCTGCCTCCATGGGGAGGGTTAAGCTGAAGGAATAGTTATATGCTCAAGAATTGACTTGAAAATAGTAATAGTGGTGCAGAATGTACAAGAGGATTAGAGTAGGTAGAAGGGAAGGGGGAGAGAAGAGGTGGAAGACGTATAGAGAACCTTGGATAGGAGATAGTATAAAGTTCGGCACCTCTTTCACCTAAAGTAAGTTAATAAAGCCTCGGGCCTGCTTCTACACTTGTCACACATACAAGTCTTGCATGCTATTGTAAAAATGTAATATAAAATGAAAATGCGTCCTATTGTTAGTAATTTGGAAGAAATTGCCGAGTGTTGCCCTGCACTAAGTTTGCAGATTGAGAAGTCATTAGAACAACATACTTAATTTCTTTTGTTCGCGCATAACCTGTAAGTGGATGTCTTATGCAGGCATGTCTATTTTAATGAAGTCTATTTACGCGGCTCTATTGGTGTGTTTAAGATTGATTTGACCTTGGTCAGTTTCTTGATTTGTCATTACCTTGGCATATTATAAAATTTAACTAGATTCAAGAAAAGACCAACCCTTCTCTTAGTCTTGGTTGTGATCCAAGATCTTCCTGCTTTCTTACATGATAAAACTCAAAGGGGCACAATTGCAGTGTAAGATAGTCCCAGTAAGAAAAGAAATACAGATTCTCGTTCCAGGATAAGACGATTGCCAATTAAATATACACGGGCAAGAACTCAAACAATCAGACCCGGTCTTTACCTATATCCATCTAGTATGTGGATACTGGATAGCCAGCTTACCACCAAAACACAGCACCATCTTCACAATGACCTATAGTATAACATACCAATTATGAAACCCTGCTCGAATAGTGAAGTTAAACAGTGATTCGGGTATGTAATGAAACGAGTCATTTGATGTGCTCCCCTCTTCCTGTTTCGCTAGTTTACCTTTTTTTATGACTGCTATCACTTGTGAGTACAATGAATGAGTGGATTCATGCTGTCCGATCAGCTCGTTTGTGCTGTCTTTGATTAAAAGTATGTCACCAGTTACTTTAAAGAAAACAAGAAGAAATAAAACATGATTTTACAGAGGTGCAAGCAAGGGCATTTTAGTCCTGTAATTTGAAATTAACAAGTGGAGCATGAGAGACAAAGTTGCAGCACAATAGTGCCGTCCTTGTCGAAGTGGTGATAAATTAGTTGAAGGGACCTCAGTGGGAATTAACTTATTTAGATAACCTTATGCGCAGAAAGTATTGTGGGCATACCTTAATTTGCTTGCTTAAGTGTTCTTCGCAATGGTTAATGCACATTCTCTATTCTTAGTGTGCTTACACTGTTTTCCAGGTGACCAAGGTATGGTTGATGAAGCACAAAAAGCACTGGAAGAGGCTGAAGCTCTTAAGAAGGTTATAATCTAATTAGGTTTTATTTGATATTTTTGCCCCAAAAAAAAAAGAAAAAGAAAAGAAAAGTGTAATTCTTTTAGTGGATTGTCTACAAACTCCAGCTTTAGGTTCATGTTTTCTTTAATTTTTTATAATCGTAATATCTAGTTTTTTGTCACACCTTTTTGAGTAACATATGTTCCCTCCGTGATATTTACTTGACATAGTAAATTTTTCTGCACAGCTGCCTCCTCGGCAAGAACCTGTTACGGATTCCTCCAAGTACACTGCCGCTGATGTGCGCATTGTAAGTGTGTTTTTCTTTTTATAATTGCTATGTTTCTGATGTTTTTCATTGTTTTTTTTTTCTTGTTTTCAGATATGAATATCATTCTGGTCTTTATCTCTATCATTGTCTTCATTAACGTTTCCTCTTGTATAAGCATGTCAAGGATCTTTACCTTATATAAGGGCTTTACAATTGAAAGTAGCAGCTTAAAAAGTCACGGCATATATGAAGCTGTTTTCATCCTTCTGTTTCAGACTGATCAAAAGTTACGTGTCTGCGACATCTGTGGAGCATTTTTGAGCGTTTATGACAGGTACTATTCTTTCTTGTTCCACCATTATCTTGAATGTGATTCACAGCTTTTAAAGATGTCAAAAATCTAGTATCTGGGGTTTCAAGTACTTCCATCTTTTGACCCAGAGATTATACCTCCTTGTCACCAGCAGGCTTTTGGGCCCAGTTTTACGAGGATAACTTTTGCAGCTAAAGAATGTGCGTTTTTTTTTTAAATTTCATTTATGCTTGTAGACTATGCTATCATTAGTAGAAAATCGTGGGGCAATTGCAATATAAGATTTTAGTTATTTTATCTTCAAATTTGTATTGAGTGGTCTACTTTTTTTTTGTGTGTTTCAGTGATCGTCGTTTAGCCGATCATTTCGGGGGAAAGCTTCACTTGGGTTATATGCAAATCCGTGAAAAGTTAGCCGATCTCAAGGTATGTTGGTTCATTCTCTGTTCTTAAAGTTGGCTTCCTCCCTACTCTTCTTCGTCTAAATTCAATATGTTCAATTTTAAGTTAATACTTTTCAACTGAGTAGACTATACTAAAAAAGTGAGCCAGGTGTAACGTTCTAATTTGCTCTTTATAGTTCTTTTTGTGACTTTTGCTAGCTATTAATCTTCTCGTAGTCGGTTTTCTGCGTATTTATAAATTGTGTATTTAGTATGCACTTAGTGAGACTCTGAACATGTTTATTCAGGTGCTGGTATAATGTTTCACTTTCTTCTATAGCGATCTCAGTTTAAATACCATCTGTGAGTTTTTCTAACCTCGGAGAAGAGTGTGTTTCCTGCTGTAATATTCTTTTTGATGATTTGACTTGAGTTTGATAAAAAAATAGTAGTCCAAGTAGCTGCAGTCTCATCTCGAGCCGCGTTTCACTGGATTTGAATAGAACTATTCAGGATTAGATGGACCATAAAAGGTCAACTTAAGTGCTACTTGCCACTAGGCTGTTGGGCAATCTGCTGTGGTTTGTATCAATCGACCTCTCTGACCAAGCTGATGTTCTAGAGTGGTTAGAGCCTTAGGCATATATGCTGCATGCTTTTACTTTGTATAGGTGATCTACAACAGCTTCGTTATTCATAGCAAGCAAGGCTTAGCATGAAGGCTGTCATCATTTTTGTAATTCTTGTTGGTGGCTTCCTTTTCAGTTTTGGAAAGAAATGAATAGCTTATTTTTCCCACTAAAGGTTCGTCCATGTTCGTTGTTGTTAACATAACGAAGATTTCACCAAAGAACAAGGAAAACAGTAAAGAAAGAGCAGTGAGTATGCAACACAGAAGCAGTTTTCTTTCTAATTTTGTATTCGGCAGTGGTTATTCTCACATATTCACAGTATATAATTTTCTTGGATCCTCTTTGTTGCTTGGTAGTGCTTAGCTATGAATTGAATTTCGTTGTAGAGGGGTTTCAGTTGTACTTTCTTGGTAATTGATTGTCAGGAAGAGAGAGACAACAAAAGGAAGGCCTCTGAAGACGAGAGAAGGTAATTCTTGTTCTTCCTTTTCACCCCCTATTTCTTGGAAATAAAAATAGGAAGGGGGTATGGAAGTGATTATAATAATTCATATTTTACTTGATTTTTGGAGACCTCTTCATGTTGTTCTTCCACTATATATTTGGTTATGCAGATCGAAAGAGCGGAAAAGCCGGGAGCGGGAAAGTAGTAGGGATTGGGATAGGGGAGATCAAGGGGAAAGTCGTGAACGAGGAAGGGATCATGATCGGAGGAGCAGAGACCGTGAAAGGCATATGGACCATGATCGCGGATATGATCGGGAGCGTGGAGAAGATAAGTCCCGCAGCTATGACTCAAGAAGTCGGCGCAGATCACGATCACGTTCAAGGGAGCGTACTAGGGATTATGATCGCCACAGGTTCTCTTCATTCATTCTTCATTCGCTTATTGCTCATACAAGAAACATATTGCATCTGGACATCACGTTTGCGCGCTGTTTGTTTTGAGGAAGATTCATTGCCGAAAGCACTTTCTCAGAATTTTTTTTGAGGAAAGCCTTTTCAGAAAATGACAGCTTTTGGTTGACACTGGAAATTAAAAACCAGGAAGAAGCTCACTCGGAGGCAATTCTATTTTCGTCCTACTACTTGGTCGCCCATTTTCTATTTACTAGTGCAGTATCCCTCATCTCCCCCTCTTCCGCATAGTCTCTCTAAGAAATATTGTAAATCATTTATGCACGAGTAAAAACCCTAGCAGGAAAAGCGAATTGCATCAAGTACACTCGACCATCTGTCTTGGTTGAGCCAAGTGCTTCATTCTGCTGTGGCTGAGGTTGCTGAGTGAACACATAGTGTAGGCAAATGCAATGCACCTTGGCAAGAGTTCTCACTGTAGAATGAAGCACTTTCGGATAGAGACTGGAAAATGACTTATAGATAGGAAACCTGTTTGTCGTTTCGTACAGTTTTTGGCCGTCAGTTCTGTTGTCCAAAAGTGTTGGTGATTGACCATTTTCCATCATTGCACCGAAGGCCATAAAATGGGAAAAATGTTCTACACAAAAGGAACAAGGCCTTAGATTCTGCCTTTTCCTTTTAGACTCCATGCCGCAGTTCTTAAGAAGTATGTTACTGTTGATAATTTCTAGTCATAGGATCATCTTTAAGCTTATTTTTACTGTACACTGCTGGCAGGTTTTAAAAGTGTCATTATTGGTAAATGTCCTTGATAGTGCAATATCTTTAGATTCTTTCACTTAGTAGGAGCAGTAATGTATTTATTAGGTAAGAGGACCTTTTTCTAGCAATAGCTTGTTCATATATATTTTCGTTTACAGGTGAGGTTGCTGACCTACTCATGTCGAATTTTTAATACCAAATTAGCTTGTGCTTTTAATGTATCCTTTACCTGTTGTTAGTTGAGGGCTTGACTGAATGAAATCTAGCTTGTGCATTATATGCATGTAGAAATGCTGCATTCGAACTTGAATTAATGTGATAGCATGGGAAGTCAGTGATGAATAGAGCCTAGAATAGTTAAACTTCCCAGTAGGGTTAAGTGAATAATAACCTATTTTTACTATAAAATTTTTCAAAATAGATCTATAGAACAGATAATATCATTCCTTATATGAACTAGGCCACTCCACTTTGTCAGTACAGCCAGGTTTAAACAATGTAAATTATAAATGCCACTTTTAAGCCATTTGGAGTGGGCTAGTGCAAACTAGGAATGGGGTTGTCATCTCACTGGGCCTATATAGTCGTTTTTGCTTGCAGGTGATCTTTATGTTCGTGATCTGATTTTGTTTTGTGATATTTGCGTTTCTTGCAGGCGGTACGATCGTTACTAGTGACAAGTGCACCTGAGTGGGTGTATCTGGAAGTTTGTGCTTTCTCGTACGTGCCTGTGATTTTGATTGTGGAAAAAGATGCTGTTTTGAATTTTAGTAGTGAATTTTAAAGATTGCTGCTTTTTAGATCTTCCAGACTCTTTGTAGGAGATAAGTCGCGCTATCTGAATCTCTTTAACCTCTTATCACATGAATGTTTGCTTTTGCAGCCCATCTAAGTAAATATTGTGTGCTAGCCATTGATTCAATTGCTTAACATGTTGATTGTGCGAATATTTTCTGGTCCCTTTGAACTGGACAGAGACGGGCAGGCGAATCTGTTACAAGTTTCTATTGCTTTGCGTTTGGCACTTGGCTGTGCTAGCTAGGCAGATTCACAAATACAAAAGCGTTTAATTGCGAAGGGTTGGCAAGGCGGCTTACAAGACGTGTCTTCTCTCTAAGATACAGCCTCTGAGTCACTCTTACCACTAATCTCACTTGTTTTGGCCGGTGCGTGTTGGTTTCTTTTCATAGATCTTCTGTTTTATATTCCCCTTTGCTTTCTCTCTTTGCAACGGCGATTTAATGTTTGACAACGTGGTATGGACTCCTTTGATGTGTTCCTTTTTTTTTTTGGTGTGACTTGGCTTGGTTGGGATCGTGACGACGTACAAGAGCAGTTTGATTGTGTTTAGTAGGTTCACTCGAGGTGGTGCCTAATTTTGTTGGTTGGTTTGGGCTACCGGTGTCTGTCTGTCTGAGGTGTTTCTTCTTCCGTCTACTTGGCTGAATTATTACCTTGGGTTTTCCCTTGTTCCCCTTCTCCCCTCCCCCCATCCTCCAGGTGGGCCTGCCTTCCCACGTCAAGGTATTTGGTCTTTTGTCCTGGTGGTTAGGAGTTGATCTGTGGTGTCGTCGGTGGTTGGTGTTTTAGATGTCGGACTTGAAATACGGTTTTTTGACCCAACCCCGACATTGTTTCGTTCGGGATGGTCGGTTGTGTTCTGCTGTAGCACCAACATTGCCTGTTTTCCTTGCTGTGTTATTCTGGAGGGAGATGCAGCTTCCCTGTCGTGAGTGCCAATGCACGGTGGTTCCGTGTCATGTTGCGTCATCAGCACGAGGTCCTCATAGTAGTATAGCAAATCAAGCGTGTAGAGTGGTATTAGCGTAGCATGCGAGCGCCAGTTATAGTTGATCAATGAAATATCTTATGTTGGCTCCTGCAAGGCCCAACAGTGGCCAGAAAATTTCTGAGAAGTCTGTTTCAACTGGGAGCTGCCGTGGATTCTTTGCAAATAATGAAGAATTAACCAAGCGGTCGGACGCCGAACTGATGCCATACCGAACGATAGAAAGAACTGCACTTCAACACTCTTCCGATTCACTCTGTACTACTTCATACAAATGGAAAATTTAAGATCACGTTTGACGCAGTTTTTTTTTTTCAGTTTTGGAAACTGGAAAAAAAAAGTGTTTGGTAACCATTTTTTTTTCCTTCTCCAATTTAAAAAACCAGTTTTTAAACTGCAGAGTAAAAAAAAAATTCCAGAAACTGGTTTTTTTTTTTTTTTTTCACTTTTGGTTTTTTTTTTGGAGACCACCACCAACACCCTTCCATCGCCGGCAGCCACCTCCGGCCGTCGGCCACCACCGTCGACAGCCACCGGCCACTGTCGACGCCACCTCCGGTAGCCACCGGCGACTGTCGGCAGCCACCTCCGGCCGTCGACTGCCACCGCCGGCCACCACCATCGTCGACCACCGGTACGCTCCACCACCGCCACCGTAAACCACCCAAAAAAAAAGTCAAAATAAAAAGGTTACCAAACACAAAAAAAAAAAAAGGTTATCAAGCACCCACTTGTTTTTGTAAAAAAATAAAATTAAACTGCTCTTTAAAAACTGAAAACAAATTTTTTTTTTTGTCAGACGAACCCTAAGTTACATTAGCGTGAATCTTTTTTAGGGTTTCCAATTTGGCATATGTTCTTGTGACCAAAATCAACTCTTTTTTCAAGCTAGAACATTGGTCTCTACCCAAAAATTGTTTTTAGGTGATCACATCTAACACTCACTTGCCCATGATATTTAGGCATTAAAATTATTTTTCCCGAAACAGGAGTCACAAGCAATGTATCCCTCCAGTCACCTTATGTATGCAACGCAAAAATGAGGGGTGTTTTTGGAAAGCTCCTTGAATAAAAACCCTAATTTTAACCATTTTTCTTGTATATTTCTGTTTTCTCTCCGGAACATTGTACCTTCAATTATATCATCTCCGCCCCAATTTTTTTCTTTGCTTTGTCAACTTTTCTTAGATTTTCTTTTGGTTTGCACATTTTGTAGCTTTTGATGGATGGTGGGCACATTTTGTTTTCTTTAGCCATGGAATTCCAATGAAGTTCTTTTTCTTTGTATTATTCCACCTTTTATTAATATAATGAAATTCTTGATCCTTCACTAGAAAAAAAGAGAAAAGGAAAAAATGGACAGTGGACGCAAGGGTTAGTTTGACTAAACATTCTTGTTATAGGCTTAGGGACTTGTAATCTCCTATTTTGTAATAAAACAATATAAAAAAATTGCGTTTTGCTGATAAAAATTAATTGACCTTTGTTATTTTTATTCGAAAACCTTATCTATTAATGATCATCGAAGTAAGAAGCTAGACTAGAAAATATGGGCAGACTTACGAGCCGTATGTGCTCTTCTGAAGAGGACATCGTTCTTCTTTCGGTGTGAATTTAATGTCATGTGTTTGTGTAATCTTTCTGGTTCAATGGTAGATGATTTTGATATATAAAACCGTCTCCGAACTCTAAAATTCCTCTTGTTTCAATTCCTTCTGTTGGGTGAATGAATTGACTTTGGTTGTGCTTCATGATTCAGCCTGTTTACCATTCCCTTAGAAAAGTAATTGTTGTTAAATAATCTGGAAGTTGTTACCCTTGACATCATTCTTTGATTCCAACGTAGAGGAAACAAATAACAAAGGCTGGATTCTTACCTTCGCAACTAGGTTGTTCAAGTTAAACTAGGTTGTTCAATTACGGCCTTGACTCTTACGTTAGCAACTACAAGTCTACTTGGCCGATTAAGGCCTGCCTGCAAGTAGTCGCTTTCACTCCCGGGCCGCTTGCCATCTTCATAGTTAGGAGCAACCATGCATCATCATCCAAGCAGTAGTCAACCAACCTCCCTAAGCACCTTCGTAGCATTATCTTTTCTGCAGCCGCTTCCTTCTTGCGGATCATGAATTAGTTCCCTTCGCTGTCTTTGGGCATCACCGGGACCGCTTCTATACAATTTATAGGCTTCACTAGCATCTTACGACTTGCCCTTTTCCGTGGCCACCTTCTTGCCTTTGCTCTCGACCGCACTCTTTATCATTCCACGGAGCTTTGCATGCCCTTTCATTTGCTCGAGGGCCCTCGCCAGGACTTTTGGACTTGGCCACCAGCATGGAGTCTGAGGCCACCGGTTTCGTGATCTCCCCAACATCTAATTTGGATGGTAAGCATGAGGCAATCTCCTTGAGGCATATAATTTTGTAGGCCACTTGCACCTTTTTCACCCGCACCAAGATAATGGACCACAAATGTTTAATCAAAAATGTTTAGACGTAGACACACACAAGAGTACGAATTTAATCAAAATGGGTGTAGAAGCACATAAGACAGATAAGTATGATATTATGTCTCTGTTCACATTAAAAAAAAAAAACAGTACCGTTAAAACTTACCAACTTTAAAATTGGTAATAAGAGCATCTTAATTTCTGTTACTCTTTATGTAAACGTTCCCAAATTCAGGTAGTATAATTTTCTTAAGAGAGACTGTCTATTACATATACTAACTTTTATACATGACTGCAAACTTGAATTTACCAACATATATACGACCTACTCAGAATATCTACAAGTTCAAATAAGCCTTCATTATCAACTTTTATGACTAGTTTATGTGTTGATTTGTGTTTGGCAAATTAGTGTGGTGTTACTATTTTTTTTGACTCTCAAAACTTTATGCCACTGGTAATATTTTTCCTTTTGCTTTTATCTTGATGATGCAGCTAGCTCTTATTATCCTATCAATGATCTGGGTTCTAAATTATTCTTGAAGAACTTTGTGGAGTTTCTAATTATATTGTAAATGTAACGTGCATGCATATAGAGTGAAAAAGTTATGTTTGTGAAATTTATAGAAGTTACTTCGTTCATTACCATTATCTCATAGTATACATTTTAAAAGGACATAAAAAAAAATTATATATTGGATTTTAGATGAGTAGGTGTGTAGCAATATCACACAAAGTTGTGGTGAAAATAAAAGTCTTGTGATAAATATATGTTAAATTACAGGCACAATGAAATTGATAGCCTAATTTGTAATACTAAGATTAATAAGGTAATGTTAGGTGAAAGTAAAAGATAACTAATATCATGAGAGCTTTAGAGTACACTATAACCGGAAAAAGAAGGTAATACTATATTAAGCCTAACTTTAGATGAATCGTACATGAAGTTTGAAACTTAAGATATAAATTGTTTTTCAAATAAAAGATACATAAGAATCGTAACATGACTAGATCATTATTGAAAGAAAATAGAATATATTTTGACCCCCTCATAATCATAGCTATAAGAAATGACCATTATATTAAAGAAAGAAACAAGATGGATAATGAATGACACGGAGTATTAAAAGTCCTTAAAAAATGATACTATATACTTAAATGGAGATTATTGCATGGTAAAAGGCTAAAACTTTATCGGTGACGTTATAAAATTTAGAAAGATCCTTAAAAGTTACGGCTACTGATTTGTTGTCCAATAATTGATCCCTACTTCAGCAAAATTACAAAATTACAAGTGATCCCTACTTCAGCCATGCTGAGTGTTGATTTAATCCAGCTCATTGCAGTGCAGTCTTCTTTTACCACCCCCAATTCCAGAAATTCTTTATGTAACAGTGGTAGAAGTGTATCAACTCCAGCAAGGTATCAGGAAGCTTGTATGATTCTCTTCCCAATTTGACTAGAATGCATACTAGTCATGAATATTTTGAAGGGTAGGTTGTCATTGGTTTTGTTTGCAATGTATTGCCGACGATCGACAAGCGTGATTCCATTTTTCTTTAAAAACCTAACTGCGTTGAAGACAGTCACACTTGATGGAGAGGGAACTACACTCTAATCTTCCATGCTACAATGACTGCAAAACGAGCTCTTCCACCATCTCTAATAGCCCAGAACACGTCTTCACTCATAGATTGTGTCGAGAATTCTGCCATTCACATCAGTCAACCGTGCATTAGTTATACTATGACAACAACGCCATATATACGTGACATCATGCTATAACCTCCCCAACTGAAGTGCCTACGGCACCCACTATGGGGCAAGCACCTACTGGAAAACCAAGGGTTCTGCTTTTCTCACCAGTTCTATAGCAAAGTTTACCGAGGTTTGCTCCAACCTGAACCCAAGCAATCTTATCTTGTGCATCCAAGGTAATCAGTCAAAGGTTAATCATATCAACAATGACAAAGGACAATTTGCATATGGAAGAAAGGCCCTCATAGTCATGTCCACCACTACGGACTCTCATCTCCAGTCCACATTTTTTGGAATAATATATGGTTGCTTGAATATTGGGTTCATTAAACGGTGTGACAATAACTTGAGGATTTGGTATGGCAGCTGATTTAAACAGGAGATTTTGTACTGGCAAATCCGAGAAAAGTATATTACAGTGGGTGTGGGGGTAAGGTGGTGGTGAGAACCAAAGGAAAGACATTGAAGAAAATCCTCACGAGTCTGCACTGAAGCTGCCAATAAAGTTGTGAGTATGAATGCAAAAACTTGTTAGAATAAAAACCCTTCAAAGTTAAGGATTGAATATGATAGGTTGGGTGATGCTACGTAGAGTTGTATGTAGAATTTAAAAGCTCAAGAGAAAGCCAATTGACAAAGCAAAGAATGAAATAGGAGGATAATTTCACTCAATTATTTGATGCACAAAAAATGATGAACCACTAGTGCCTTTATATAGGCTTACACATAACAAGAATTCTTAAAAACATGAACCACTACACCACTAAGCCATTACCCCACTATCCCACTAAGCCACTAGACCACTAAGCCACTAAGTCACTAAACCACTAAAAGATAATTCTAGAACAACTTAATTATCTTTAACAATTTTGAATCATTCTTCAATAGCCTCCCTTGATTCGAAGTTGGACACTCCAAGTCGTCTTCTAAAGTAAATATGCTTATGAATAGGAAGTGACTTGGTCAAAATATCAGCCACCTGCTCATTTGTATTGCAATACTTCAATGTTATCAGGTCTTCTGCTACCAACTCACGTATGAAGTGATGCCGAATGTCGATATGCTTAGTTCTCTCATGGTAGACCGGATTTTTTGTCATTGCAATTGTGGCTTTGTTATCACACCAAATCTCTGTTGCTCCTTAAGAAAATCAGCAAGTAACCTTCTCAACTAAAGTGCTTGGCATGCCGAAGATGTTGCAGCAACATACTCCGCCTCAGTCAATGATAGCGCTGTTGTTGCTTGTTTCTTTAAACTCCATGAGACAGCACCTGATCCAAGAATAAAAGCGCTTCCAGAAGTACTTTTTCTATCTTCAACAGACCCTGCCTAATCACTGTCAATGAATTCACATAATTTAAATGGAGATACATGAGAATACATATGCCAAAATCAATAGTTCCAGCAATATATCGCATGATCCTTTTAGCTGCTCCGAGATGGTGCTTTGTGGAAGAATGCATCAACCTTGAAACAACACTCACAGAAAAAGATATATTGGGTCTAGTGTGAGTCAAATAAATCAAACCACCAACTATATTTTTGAAAACTTTCCCATTAGCTGCGTCAATACCATCTTGTGACTGAAGCTTTTCATTCAAACTCATAGGAGTAGCAGCTACCTTGCAATTCATCATATTAAAACTCTTCAACAGATCTGTAGCATATTTCCTTTGCGACACAAAAACTCCGTCTTCAAGTTGCTTAATTTCTAAGCTAAGAGAATAATGCAACATACCCAAGTCCGACATTTCAAACTTTCTCATCATGCTATCTTTGAATTTCTCTATCAAACATTGAGAAGACCCCAAATATATTATGTCATCAACATAAAGGCATATTATAAGAAAGCCATCTATACCTTGCTTTTTCAAATAAAGTGCAGGCTTATTTTCACTTCTTGCAAATCCTTTTTCAAGAAAAAAAGAATCAATCTTGCTCTACCATGCTCGTGGAGCCTGTTTCAACCCGTACAAAGCCTTGTTTAACATGTATACCTTTTCTTCTTTGTCTCTAACTACAAAGCCTTTAGGTTGAGACACATAGACTTCTTCTTTCAATTCTCCATTCAAAAAAGCTGACTTAACATCAAACTGATAAATAGGCAATTTAAGCTGAGCAACAAGGGCTAAGATAACTCTCAAATGATTTCATTTACAGACGATGCTCTTCAGGAGATGAAGCAGAGAGGCTTAGAAGCAAAGAGAGCCTACAGTAAGCCTGCCCGTTCCCCAACCTAACCTAAAACTATCCAAAGCCATGTCTCAATTACGTGGTTGCCTGCCATTTCCCTAGTTTGAGCTGCCCGCCCATTGGATAGGCGGCCACTTCGCGATATTGTGCCAATTCCAGGCAGGTAAGAATCTGCATAGATAAGATACTTTGCACAGAATGCTTTTCAGCTGCTTGAGATTGGTTGGAAGAGGCATTTCTAGAACTGCCCCTTTTGCTTTTTTGCATCTAGATTCTATAAGTAACTCAGTGAGTGCTTTCTAAGAAGGGGGAAGATGAAAATGAAATATGAACAACCGCGCTGGTCGTAATAGATCGACTTTCATGCTGGAGCAAAAACTAGCATGAAATTCCATTTCAGGTAAGGACGACGCAAGGGCTAAGATAACTCTCACAGATTCAAAACGAGCAACAAGGGAGAAGGTTTCTTTGAAATCAATACCTTGTTGTTGCTAATAACCTTTCGCTACCAAACGAGCCTTATGCCTTTAAACACTTCCATTAGCATGACATTTTGTCTTGAATACCCACTTTAAACCAATGACATTCTTCCCATCTAGCAAGTCCACAAGCTCCCAGGTTTCATTCGTCTGAATGGTAGTTATCTCCTCTTTCATTGCTTCGCACCATTCTTCATGTTCAATTGACTTTTCGTTGGGTCTGAAGTGAACAAAGTGAAAGTACATCTCTCATAAGTTTCTCTCAATGATCTAACTTTCCTTGTGTTATACCCCAAAAATTTTATTTTCCTTGTACGAAATTAATATTTTGAATCAATAAGTTTGTGATCTTTTTGAAATATCGTCGTTAACATTTCTGAAATTTTTGATCGAATGAATAGTGGTATCTTTCAAATGAAAATGGGAAGGGTAGTGATGTTTCGAATAAAAAGATTTTTGCTTCGAACGAAAAGTATCTAAATCGTGAAGATTGAGTACTGAAGTTTTCATTCGAATGAAAAGTATTCATTTGAATTAAAAAAAATTAGAAGCATTTTCACCTCTGTCAGATTCAGTCGAATGAAAACTATATTTTTGGTCGAATGAAATTTTAAGAATTTTGTTCCATATAAACAGTTGTCTTATTTCCTTTCTCACCTTTTGGTTCTTGGTTTCCCTTTTTCCTTTGCGAGAAGAGAGAGGGAGAGAAGAGAAGACTTGGGAAGTTCGTGAGTTCTAAGGTGGAACTTAATGATTTGTATTTCTCAAAAGCTTGGTTAAGGTAAGGGTTTACTTTTGAAATTCGAATCAGCGATGGACCAATCGTTCATATAAGTCATTAGTTCTTTTTGCAAACTGAACTTCTTCTAATTGAGTTAAGTGATTCTTCTTCTCCCTTTTGCTTTGAACTTTGTTATGAATAACTTGCGCTCAATGTTAGGACTTGTGGAAATCAAATTCCGTCGAATTTGTTTGACCTCAGAATTTATCATACTGATATTGTTCATTTCAGTGAATAATGATTATCAGTATTTTGTAAACTTTGTCTACTATTTGACATGTCCAATATTTGATAATGGTTATTTTGAAAATTTTGTTTTGATAACTTTATGAGCCATGTCACAGTGTATGTGACTTATTTCTGATTTACTCACGTGGATTGAAACGTGAGCTAGCTCAGGGAAGTTGAGCTAGATATCGCGATCTTACTTTCTGAATCGGCCTCATATGTCAGTAATGACGCATGCGACCACTTTCTGAATGGCTCTCTAGTGTCTGTCTGTGTACTCAGATATATATTGGCATTCGATATTTGGTCTGACCTCTTTAGTGTCTATCTCCGTACTCAGATATATTTTGACATTTGATATTTGGTCTGATCTTTGTTCAGTCGAACTGGTGTGCCTTGGAAATCTTGTCTTTCAGATATATTTTGACATTTGAAATTTGGTTTGATGTCTGTTTTGTTAAAACTTTTGTGTTTGTCTTTGTACTTAGATATAGTTTGCCATTTGAAATTTGGTTTGATGTCCTTTCTGTTGAAACTTTTGTGCTTCTGAAATTTCCCTTCTTGGATATTTTTTGCTTTTGTTTTGTTTGTCCTTTGAGAGACCTTACTGGGCATTTGGCTCATTCCCTTATTGTTTTTTCTATCAGGTGATCAGTATGTGAAATTTTGGATTTGAAGGGTTAGCTGTGTCACCAAGAGTTAGCTGCCTTATTTCAGAGTTAGTATTGACATTTAAGTGTAACAACTAAGACAAGTTGATATTACTTAGGTTTTAAATTTTGAAGCTCCTCGTAGGAGAATTTGGATTGTATTGGGCCATTATGTCAGCTATTCATGTATATTTTTGGGATTTATTAGTGCATGCTCTGATTTACTAATTGGGAGTCTTCTGATAATTTTAAGGTTTTTCTGATTTCCCTCTATTTGTCATTCACGCACCGAAAATAATAAATTCGGGGGGTGACAAATGATATCAGATCTTAGGTTTGAGATTCTGTAGACTCTTAAGCCTAATATATATGTGATTGGAATTAGACCTTGAAAAGGTGGATTAAGTTTGGAGAAATTAGTTTGTATTGGAGCATAAGATTGAGATTTGGCCATAAACTTTGCATTTGGATTGAACACACAATCGTAGAACGAATGTTAGTTGCCTTTGAACTTCAAATATTTTAAGTATTAATCGAAGAGAATAATTGACGGATATGACTATGATCTTTGGGTGTCCATGAGTAGCTGTATCATATTGTAAAAATGTTGTGATCTCAAGATACAAGTGATATGGTGACAAAGATTTTGTGCGAAATTTGAAATGAAGATTTGGCATTACTAGGGTATATGGCCCTTTTTTCATTTGTTTCGATATTCTTTTGTGAGTATCTAAGTATTGAACCTAGAAATTTGAAACATTTCTATATGTAGATACCTTTTATGGAACCTTGTGGTGACCTTTATGGTTTATAATTTTTGCCTCATCAGTATTGATTATAGATATTTAAGAGTTGACATAATTTTTCTGGATATGAAACACTTTGATGATATTTTAGGGGTATGGACTGATTGTCTTTCAATAATACCAATATGGATTGCTTTAGAAAAGAGGATGACTATGATCTTCCGACGATTAACTCTGAAAACTAGAAGCAATTTGTAAAGGTCGTGACTACGAGATATAAATGATGTGATAGTCTAAAGACTTAAACTTTTGATGGATGTGCGATATATGTGGAATTAAAAATAATATGTTTTTCTCTAAAATAAATTTGATGATAGATTGAGCTGGTTTGTTTTGAGGTATCAGGGTGCACAGCAAAATCGTGGTGGCCTTTGGTATGACGAGTAAGTGTTTATTGATATTGGTTATTCACATTGGCTAAGTTGTTATAGGATGCTTCAAATGTTATCTGATGGTTTTGGTTTTGATGTCAGAATAAAATTAAATGGGGAATATTGATCATTAGGTGATCTCATAGTTTGGCTGATGAACTACATAGACATTATGTCATTGCAATTTTAGTTAAGCCTTAGAGTTTGAATTTGTGATCTTCTGTAGTTGACAAATATGAGCAGAAAGTTGAGTATAGAATCTTGAAATATTCGATGTTGGTGATTTGATCATGGATAATCATATTTGAAAGTAAAACAGTGTGGGTGAAGCATTGGACGGAAAGCGTACCAATAATTTAGTAAATTTAGTTATAAGTTATACACAGTTGTTAGCAAAATGTTATTAAGAGAGTATTGATATGGCTCTATTTGTGACTTTGTACGGGCATAAATTTTAATTTGAAAATTATAGAGTATAAATCCTTTGTGATTAATGTGAAGATTGGTTACTACTTTTAGTGTACGTTGAAGTTAAGCGTGTCAATGCTAGGCATTGTACCAAGGCTATGGTTTGATGTGTTATCATAATGGCGCAACGTGAGCCTATTGGTATTGTTTTGGTCTCAATTGATTGGAATTTTGATTGGAGTAACTTAATTCAGCGTATTTCATTTGTTAGCCAAGTATAAATACTTTGAGGAGCAATCTGAATATATTTTGGGCTGGTGATGACAATGGAAGTTAAAAAAAACTTAAGTTTGAATTTCGTAAAACAAGTCATATGTGATGAGAAATTGCTTAGTATTTGGTACACTTCAGGCTTGAAGTTAACCGTGTTATCCGGATTGTGTAAAGTATATGGTTTGGTATACTGTCAGAGTAGCGCAGTGGAGGCGTTATGTATTGGAGATTAATTTTAGCTCAGTTCATTTCGTAGACTAGTTAAGCCATGCATGTATCGAAGTTAGAATTTCAGTTAATAATATAAGGATTGTATTGACTCGTGTTGGAAAGCAAGAAGTTAATTGATGACTAAGGAACGTTTTAAATTCCGAGGACGGAATTCTTTTAAGGAGGGGAGAATGTTATACCCCAAAAATTTTCTTTTCCTTGTGTGAAATTAATATTTTGAATAAATAAGTGTGTGGTCTTTTTGAAAAATTGTTGTTAACATTTATGAAATTTTTGGTCGAATGAATAGTGGTTTCATTCTAATGAAAGTGGGAAGGGTAGTGACGTTTTGGAGTGACTGAAAGATTCGGCTGAATGAAAATATTTTTGCATCGAATAAAATGATTTTTTCTTCGAACAAAAAGTATTTAAATCGTGAAGAGTGAGTACTGAAGTTTTCATTCGAATGAAAACCGTTTTCGGTCGAATGAAAGCATCTTTTTGATCGAATTAAAAAAAAATTAGAAGCATTTTCACCTCTGTCGGATTAAGTCGAATGAAAACTATATTTTCGGTCGAATGAAATTTTAAGAATTTTGTCCCATATAAATAGTTGCCTTATTTAATTTCCCACCTTTTGGTTCTTGGTTTCCCTTTTTCCTTTGCGAGAAAGAGAGAGGGAGAGAGGAGTAGACTTAGGAAGTTCGTGAGTTCTAAGGTGGTACTTAATGTAACGCCCCCAAAAATCTGGAGCTCCGCCGCCCCGAACTCTCGGGTCGTTAACCTACCGAATCACATCAAACCTGTTACATCTATTTACTAACACATACTTTAAAACATTTAATCCGACACCATCTTAAATTCTTCAAATACAGGCTTACAAGACAGCTTAAACTTAAATTATTAAAGCCTAAGTTCTTTACAAACTCGAGTCCTTATGAACCAATGTAACGCTACCGATCCACGCAGGGGTCTCATTACACGGAAGTGGCGGCCCACCGGAAGCTCACACATACTCTAACCCATTCCCAAATCTGCTACAGCTTATCGTCACCTGCAGAAGGGAATCAAACGGAGGGTGAGCTTTTGAGATCTCAGAAGGTCGCACAAGGACTACCAACAAGATTACAAAACGATTCCAAGAATCCAACGGACAAAGATTTCCAGAATACTTCAAATGGTCAAAAGCTCAATGATTCTCAAAATGATCGAAATTCACAGAAACAGATACCAAAATAGATAATACTACCCATAATGGGTTCCAGAACGATTAATAAATGATCATCTTTAAAATACAACAGGGTTTTCTCGAAATATTTCAAACGTACACAGATCATCTGAGATAGCTCTTTTCAAAATATACTCAATTTCTCAAGGGATTTCAACCCAAGCACAAATCATTTAAGAGAATACTTTCCAATCATTACCGTAGCAGTCACGGCCTGAAAAGAGAAAATCAAAAATCAATGTTGATCCTGGGCGATTGCAATGCCATTCCGGCAAAGCACAGAAGTGTACACATGCATGATGTACCAGAATAATTACTAGTCCACTTAGGTACTAGCCTGCATTCTATGCAGGATTCAGACCAGCCTTATAACGCCCACCTCAAAACAGAACAGATAACCCAGGTCAACACAGAAAAATTAACAATATCAGTGAGCTTTAACATAAGCTCAATCACCGAAATCAATTCGGATCCTAATAACAATAATCATACTGGCATAAGTTAGCATTCAGAATTTTTAGAAGAAACCAGAATTTTCAGAAAAAAATCACAGACAAACAACAAAGACGATTGCGAGTAATTATCATTTTTTAAGCGCAAAAATCTAGAAGAACGGATACAGACAATTATCAAATTACTCAGCAAGCAATACATGCGAGCATCATAAGATTTCCAAACAATCAATTCAGGTTCAATATTGGGATTTTCTGGGCAATAACATGCTGATCGCCATTCAGAATTTAGAGTTCGGCATTAGCCATAAATAAATCAAATGAGTACTTATGAGTATGAGTTATCAAAATAAGGGTTCGGACAAAAGTCCTTCCCCAGGGTTCAGATAGAATCCCTTACCTCGATCCGCAGCTAAATTATCATAACCGGAAGTCTTTAGCTTTAACCTAAACGGAATAATCGAATCATTAGAATACAGCCTACAGAACAAAATTATAACTTAATACGAACTCACACATACTCCCAAAATGAACCCCCCTCACCGGGTATGTAAAATTACTGAAACGCCCCTAGGGTGTAAAATTACCAAAATGCCCCTCTCGGACTTAAATTACCAAAATGGTCTTCCCATAAGTAGAATCACTGAAATAAACTTTCCATCTGTTAATTTATGTAAAAATACATTTCTTAGGTCAAATTACCAAAATACCCCTTCGGGGTGTCAAATTATCAAAATACTCCCCGTTACACTTTAATTCTCAAAATGACTTGTCCATAAGTAAAGTCACTAAAATAATTTTACTGTTTGAAAAATTACTTCAAAATACTTCTTATAGGTAAAATTACCAAAATATCCCTTCGGGGTGGTAAATTACCAAAATACCCCTTCGGGTTTCCGGCACCGGAAAAATCTCAAAAATATCTTAAACCGCTATTTTAAGCATCCCGATATCATTTCTATACTAAAAAGGCTTTTAAAAATTTTTCGTCCGAAAATCCAGAACCAGTGTCTGACCGAGCGCTAAAAGGTCAGTTTCGCGAAAAATACCTATCGGCCTCGGAATAATCCAAACTTTTAGAATATGATACCTATCAGTAAAATAAGATTTGAAATTTTCAGATCAAAATAGTCTGTTTTGCTATGCTAAATATATTCAGAATTTTTCCTAATCGGTGGCCTAATTTAGCACCCTTCGCAGATCCCAAAAATTCTCAAAATTTTCCAGAGCGTACATCTCGAAAAAAATATTGGGGGTTAATATTTTGGACTTCGCCAAATTTGGGTCCAAACTATTTATAAAAATTCATTGAAAAACTGTCCAAATAGTTTTTCACCTTTAATAACAATTACGATCACTATTCACGATCAAAACACCTACCATTTCACCTTAAATGCACACACTTCGTCTTCAACCTCACTGCCGCACATACTAACACACGTTTCACTCACTCACACCTCAACTGCTATCCCCAACCATGCCTCAAAACACTCAAAAACACCATTAACCCACCTAACACACGTAAATCACTCACAATCACACAATTTCTTACACACCCACACACCCGAACACGGTTTCATATTCCACACACACTGAAACCCACAAACTCACACTGAACCATGCACAACCTCTCTCATCTCCCTCATACACGCACCTAATTTATACACAGAGGCAGCTAGCTACTTCCCTTGCTTTTCCCTTGCCTTCCCCCATGCTCCAACAGCTTTACATAGCTGTGCACAAACCAACCTCATGCACACCAATCACACATAACACACCCCATGAACATAGAATAAAACAAAGAAATTAAGCTCTAGAATTACGAGGAGAGAAGCAGATTACTGTTTTGCTTAGGGTTGATTTTCTTCCCCTTTTTCCTGGATTTCTTCTATACCGAAACTCCTGCTCCTCTCTGTTTTTCTTTCTCTTCTCTGTTTCTTCTTTTGCTTTGGTTCTTGTTCTTCTTCCTTTCCCGAAAGGGAAAGGTTTCCCTTTTTGGGTTTTTTTTGACTTATCCACCCATTTGTTTATAATATAATGACATTAGTCATTACATGACCAAGCAGAAGGTGGCCTTGCCTTATACTCCATCTTCCAAAATTTGACACAAAATGCATACTTTCAAGAATTGCAAATTAACCCCTCAAGTTTGCAAAATTACAAAAATACCCCTAAAATTTCAAAAATTATATTTTTGCCCTAAAAGTTTTTTAAGCTTCCACAAGCTTTTGATACCCGAGTATTGCTCAAAATTAGCGCCCGTTTATTTTTCGGGTCATGGATGACTATTTTTAAACAGCTCCCGAAGTTCGGAATATTACATTCTTCCCCCTTATAAAAATTCCGTCCTCAAAATTTCCTCGCAAAATTTTCTATCACTTATGTTGTCTAGGCACTATGCCTCCGCTGTGCCACTCTGATAACTATCTCTTGGTAGCTACGCTACCTTTGACTTTCGCACCTTGATTTTTGTCTCATGAATAACAAGATGCAATTGTTTAAATCCAAATCATAACCTTAAATTGAAATCATGTCGGATAATCACTTTACTCTAACTACTCCAGAATTTCACGGACGATGATTTAACGGATACAGAACTCACTGAGAAGAACCTCCACCGCTCTGAATTTTGCCCATATCAAACAGATTAAGTCTAGCTCTAATACGACATATTTCTCCTCTCTTATTTTACTACTACACCAGAGATCCCATCATTTGCACAATTCACCTATGATTATAAGCTCAACTTTACGATCAAGGCATATTAAAATACGAAATGATGGTCAGACATGACCTGCGGTTTACCAAGGCTAACCTAGGTAGGGTAATCAGTTCATATAAGCACTTACACCTCGCAATCACCAACAGAGATAACCAATCCATATAAAAAATTGTAGCCATTAGGCTTTCACTACACACTCTAAAACCTCCAAACAACAAGTCCAAATTATTCCCAAGTTCATCACCGAGTGGCGTGTTATCTTAACATAGCTATGTATTACATACTTACGATTTTGCGTACACATCACAGAATGACAGAAACTATAAGTACTATGAGTTCATTGCACACTCTGGTGCCTTAAATCAAATAGGTCCAAACTGTTACCGGAGTCATTACAGAGAAATGTGTTCTCTTAACACAATGCAAAACATGATTTTGCACTCACTTGTCTTGCATTTCGACTAAAGTTTAAAACTCTAAATTATTGCATCACTTTTGATTCACAGTCACCTTATTTACAAAAATCTTATAGCCTTATCCTTCAATCATCTGTTTCAGTTAAACCGTTAAAATCTTCCGGTTCCAAAAGCAAATAACCAATAGTTTGTTATCTCAGGTTCAGACAAATTTCCATCTTATACCAAATCATCGAATAACTTATCCAAACCTAATCAGCATTCCCAGAGTCTATTCTCGCTCACAGTATCTGAGGTTTAGGAATCTACCTAACCTCATATCCAGGTAAGGGAAACTATGCAAATATTGATAGTAATAATCGCAATCAGGCAATCAAAATATAAAAACCTTTAACAAAATCATGCATATTGGCTCTCGAAGTTCACAACAGAATTCTATAACATTCTAGAAGAAACGACGGACACAGAAACAATGATATCGGTCTGACGAAGCAAAGTCAACCCAACAACTCAGAGCAATCAGAATCAGAAGGAGTTATTGGTCCTTAATAAGATTCGTAGCTTCCCCATGGCCAGTGGGTCAGATACTGCCTCATCAAGTCCAAATAGATTCAAAAGGACAGATAAATATCTCTGAATGGAATAAGACAAACCAGCATGAATGACATCTTCTCTGACGTCTCAGCATAAGCTGACATTCAATTAAGTCGTCCTTGAATTCAACATACAGAAGAATGAATGAGATGACAGAGCAAAATTCCAAATCCCTTCTTGTACCCTTAAACCAAATTTTTGGTCTTAACACCAGTCATTTTCCAAAATACTATTCCTACTCACAGATCAAATCACAAACTTAACTTCGACTAGGCTTTTCTCTAACTACTTACAGATACATGATTAGAGTGTAATCAATTCATGTCCGCACGATATCAAACTTCAAACAATAAATATCATGAGATTCACAGAAAAATCTCTATCCCTTAGGTGGAGAGTAAAGTTACAGAGAACCGTATAAGCAGTCAAAGGATTCTCCGATGAAGTACCTATGACAAGATTAGTTCCTAACAGATAAGTTTCACCTTCAATCACTATGCGAAGGTAAAGGATACAAAGGTACTTGACACTCCATAATCAAATCATATACGAACATCTAATGGATTAACCTGTAGTGTACATGGCACCACGTCACCGGATGTCACTATATCCTGAGCAGACATTAAATAAACTTTAACTGATATTCTGGGTCTCAGCCCCTACTGATCTGGTCCTCTTCCTGTCGAGGAACACTACTCGCTATTACACTAGCAATAGGCACACGACTTATTATTTCTCAGAAATAGACAGTTTCAAACTTAATGCTTCACACTGCCATACTTAACACATCATCCAGTCACTTTATTGCATAACTCACCACTCTGATTTCTATTCGCACTTACCACATGGGGTGGACAGAAAATTTGACCCGCCACCCTGACCAACATTCTGTGCACGTCAAACTTTAGAACTCTGAGATGTTTTAACTCTAATACTTTGAATTGGTCGAGTGCCTATACCCTGCGCTCCCCTAAATCCCATATCATGTTTCGATCGAATTTTAAAATTTTGTCCAGATTATAATTTCATTGATAAAAGTGGGCGTGAATCCCTAATTCTTCCCAAACCTTTAACTTTGGGCACCATACTGTGTCGACTGTAAAATCTTTTGCTGACGACTGTTAGCTCATACAAATCCATTCGGGAAAAATTCTCACTTATCTCTCTTTCATCCGCCCTGTGTTTACTCATGCCTTCCTCCATTGTCAGACTTAGACTGTTCCAAAACATTTGCCAAATAAAGACATTTCATATTGCTCATCGATCGAGTTGGGAACATTCTATCTCTCAGTCCAGGCCTAAGCCCCCACTCAGACTTCTGGCAGTTATCTGCCTCCAGGAATAACATTCTTACTACGAATCTAACAAATCATGAGATCTCATCTCAACCTTATTTATTGACTCTTAATCTGTTATCTCACATTAACAATTCTCTCACATCTGTTCATAAAATCTCACAAAATACCGGTCAAAATAATTCTCTCAAAGGTTCTCAAATGACATAAATCAATTTCTAATAAGTCAGATTCTTCGATACTCTTTCCATTCCTTGTCGAGCTCATCTCTCAATTTGTATCCAACAAATTAAATCTTTCGTCACTTCACATACAGTTGCTCAAAATTTTCTCCATTTTGCTAACCCAATTCGCTATCTCTATAGGTTCAATAACTCCTTGTAGTTAGTCATTTCATCTATTAAGATCACCAAGATACTCTTATCTCGAGGTTGTGATTATGGTTGAACCGGATTCAGTACCCATTGTTGCCGATTGCCAGATTCTAAATCATCAAAGTCAGAATCGGGTTTATAGTGTTCAGAATCGTAACCATCAGTTCTAGGGTTCTGCTGTTTCCCTTACTGAGTAGGGATGTCTCTCTACAATCATAAAACCTCATACAATACAATGTCAAATCTCATGATTATTTGATAAGATCTTTCCAATGTCGGGGAAAAGAATCCCTGCTCATCTTACACAAACCTGCTAGAATCTCATCTATCGGGGACCACTAGGCCCTCCATACTATTACCGCTGTCAGAGCTTCAAATTCTGGTCGTACGGATACATATATTAGTTATCAGGGTTATACCAACATGGGTATAAAGAAAAGCACAATGACTAGTCAAGGCAGACTTCTTAACGCTACCATCATCCTACACCGCTCTCGTTAACCAGAATACCATTCCACAGAATCATGTTACCTACACCCTATGGTTCCATGCCTACAGATTCATATGCCTATACTTCTAATACCACAAGACCAAACTGCTCTGATACTAACTGTAACGCCCCCGAAAATTCAGAGCTCCGCAGCCCCGAACTCCCTGGTCGTTAACCTACCGAATTACATCAAACCTGTTACATCTATTCACTAACACATACTTCAAAACATTTAATCCGACACCATCTTAAATTCTTCAAATACAGGTTAACAAGAATGCTTAAACTTAAATTATTAAAGCCTAAGTTCTTTACAAACTCGAGTCCTTATGAACCAATGTAACGCTACCGATCCACGCAGGGGTCTCATTACACGGAAGTGGCGGCCCAACGGAAGCTCACACAGACTCTAACCCATTCTCGAATCTGCTACAGCTTGTCGTCACCTGCAGAAGGGAATCAAACAGAGGGTGAGCTTTTGAGAGCTCAATAAGGTCGCACAAGGACTACCAATAGGATTACAAAACGATTCCAAGAATCCAATGGACAAAGATTTCCAGAATACTTCAAATGGTCAAAAGCTCAATGATTCCCAAAATGATCGGAATTCACAGAAACAGATACCAAAATAGACAATACTACTCATAATGGGTTCCAGAACAATTAATAAAGATCATCTTCAAAATACAACAAAGTTTTCTCTAGGTATTTCAAACGTACACAGATCATCTGAGACAACTCTTTTCAAAATACACTGAATTTTTCAA
Source organism: Escallonia herrerae (assembly GCA_033070095.1). Classification (NCBI taxonomy): domain Eukaryota; kingdom Viridiplantae; phylum Streptophyta; class Magnoliopsida; order Escalloniales; family Escalloniaceae; genus Escallonia; species Escallonia herrerae. Next base: position 240,945 of record JAVXUP010000581.1, read on the forward strand.
GGAATTTCAACCCAAGCACAAATCATTTCAGAGAATACTTTCCAGTCATTACCATAGTAGTCACGGAAATATACAGAATAGAGAAAATAAAAAATCAATGTTGATCTTGGGCGATTGCAATGCCATTCTGGCAAAGCACATTAGTGTACACATGCATGATGTACTAGAATAATTACTAGTCCACTTAGGTACTAGCCTGCATTCCATGCAGGATTCAGACCAGCCTTATCACACCCGCCTCAGAACAGAACAGATAACCCAGGTCAACATAAAAAAATTAACAATATTAGTGAGCTTTAACATAAGCTCAATCACCGAAATCAATTCGGATCCCAATAACAATAATCATACTGGCATAAGTCAGCATTTAGAATTTTCAGAAGAAACCAAAATTTTCAGAAGAAAATCACAGATAAACAACAAAGATGATTGCGAGTAATTATCAATTTTTAAGCTCAACAATCAGGAAGAACGGATACAGACAATTATCAAATTACTCAGCATGCAATACATGCGAGCATCATAAGATTTCCAAACAATTGATGGGATTTTCTGGGCAATAACATGCTGATCGCCATACAGAATTCAGAGTTCGGCATTAGCCATAAATAAATCAAATGAATACTTACGAGTATGAGTTATCAAAATAAGGGTTCGGACGAAAGTCTTTTCCCAGGGTTCAGATAGTGTTAAACCCCACATATTTAGATGTTTATATATATATATATATATATATATATATATATATATATATATATATATATATATATATATCATCTAATTGTTTTAGGAATATAAATATATATCTTTTAGGTATCTGATAGTTACGTACATATATATATATATATATAGTCTCTAGAGAATTTCTAGGAAGAGCCCTTGAGATCTTGATCATTACTTCGAGGTAAGAATTTATATCGTGCATCAAATTGAGGTTTGTGGTAGAAATCGTGTGAATTTTTTTATTATTGGAACCCTAATTATAGTTTTTGGGTATATTAATTTTCAGGGATTTTGATGCAATTGAATTAGAAGATCAAAGTTTTGGGTCAAGTTGCACAATTAGAGGTAAGGGTTTACCGTTTTTGAATTTTAAATCAGCGTTGAACCAATAATTCGTCTAAATCTGGCTACTTCGATTTATGTGCCGTCATTGTGTATGTATATGCCTGTCTTGATTTCGGTCCTGTCATGGTGATCGGTTAAAATTCTTGTGTACTGATATCTCGAATTTCATGCCGTCAGTACATAGTCTTGGTTAAATATTCATGACCTCCTTACTGTATTGATTTTCACGCCACATCTTATAGTCTCCGTTGAAATTTTTTTAATGTTGCTTTTGTCTCGACTATTGTGCCATGATAGTTCTCCTTCAATTGTTTTCGGTATATGTTACTAGGTATATGGACTACTCTTCTTTCTTTGGATGATGCAATCTGTACTTGATTGTCCTTTCACTCTTGGCTTGTCTTGTTCACAGGAGAAATATGCAACCAGAATGTGAATTTGTAGTCTTTCGTGAAAGGCTTGCCCATGTGGCATGCTACATGCCACATATCCTTGTTATTGTAGTTTCATATGTATTATTATTTTTTTTTGTGTCAGCTTCTTGATCGTTCGTGTTACATTTTTTTAATGGATTAATTTTTGTTGAGTCCGTCATTTTATCCTCTTCGATTTAAGTCTAATATTGAATGAGTTCTAGAATCGTTAGAGTTATCGTACTTGAATTATTTGTAAGTCTCTATTACGTTTATACTGTACACATTGTATAATTTTTTAAAGACACCCATTAATTCACATTATCTAAATTGCTTCTTAAATCACTATAAATTATTGAATCGGTGCGTTGCTAATTTTCATGAGCCATGTCACGTGTATGTGACTTTTCTATTTCTGACTTACCCACGTGGATTGAAACGTGGGCTAACTTAAGGGGATGAGTTAGAGATCGCGATCTTATTTTCTGAACCTGGTTACACATGTCAGTGATGGCATGTGTGACCTTATTCTGAATGGCTCTCTAGTGTCTGTTTTTCTATAAAGATATATTTTTGCATTTTGAAATTCAGTCTGATATATGTTCTGCTAAAATTCTGTATCTTCGTAATCTCGTCTCTCAGACATTTTTGTATTCCTTTTGATTGGTCCTTTGAGCGACGTTACTGGGCATTTGGCTCACTCCCTTATTGTTTTCCTTTCGGGTGATCAGTAGGTGTGATTGGATTATAGGGCTAACTGTCTGACTGAAAGATAGCGGTATTTATCTCAGAGTCTGTATTAGTATCTTTAGATGTAATAATTAAGAAAAATTGATTTTGTCAAGATTTTATTTTGAAACTCCGTGTCGGAGTAATTGGGATCACTTAAATGCTTTAGGCCGCTATTGCATATGTTGATGTATCTTTGGGATTGATTAGTAGATGCTCTAAATGACCACTTGGGGAGACTTTTTGATATTTTAAGGTTTTTCTGACTCTGTTAATTTGATATTAACGCTCCAAAAATTTGGGGCGTTACAGTTGGTATCAGAGCCTAGGCTTATGATTCTGTAGACTTTAGAAACGTGTACTAGGAAGGTTACTTAATTGACGAGAGTACTACGGAGAAAATTATATTTTTAGTTGAACATTAGGATAGCTCAGATATATGAATTTGTTCATGAAGGTATAACTGGTTTGGCTGGACATCAAAGTGCGCAGCGAAAGCATGGTGGTCTTGGGTGTGACGTGTAAGTGCTTATAGAATTGGCTACCCATTTTGGCTACGTCAAAACGATATGTTTCGAAGGGTATTCGATGTTATCAATTTTGGTGATAGATTAATACAAAGAGATGGGCAACTTATTACCTTCGAGTGATCACATGGTTTAGATTAATGAACTTTATAGACATAGCATTATTACAATTTTAGTTAGGCCTTACACTTTGGGTATGGTCTTGGTAGTCAATGGAATACTACTAAGAAGATTAAGTTTGATGTTGTGTTGAGTAATCACGTGTTTGAAGGATATTCGGTCCGAGTCCGGATATAAAACCACGGGGGATGGTGCACCATCCCAAGCATGCTATCACAACCAGGACGTCATATGCGAAGAAGTTTATGGCCACATAATATATGACTTAAGAAGTTGAAGTTGACAATAGGATGGGTAATGCATTAGGCTGAGAATATGCCAATAATGTGGCAGCTTTAGTCACCAGTTAACCTCAATAGTTAGTGAAACGTCATTAAGAGAGTATTGAGATAATTGCAATTGTGGCTTTCCATAGGTATAAATTTCAAACATTTACATACTAGTATGAGGCTGGGGAGGTGATGAACATGGAAGTTACAACTGAGGGTTTAGATCCTATATAGTACATGTCTTATGTGATGAGGAAATTGCTTTGTACTCTGCTACACCTTCGGCTTGAAGTTAAGTGTGTTATTTAAGCATCATTTGAGTTCTGAGAGTTCTTTATAACAATTGAACTTTAAAGTTTTTCTTTTTAGAACTTTACCCGTATGTGGGTGATTTGATTAGATTAGGTTTGTCTAATTGTTTTAACCGCTGCATTTCAAATTTTCTTCTGAAGGGATTATTAAGAGAATCAGATCTCTTTAATTGTGGTCTTATGGAGACTTTTGTTTTTATAGATTTAGATGCTCTGTCTATACGTGGTGTTACGAGTGATATGGTGGGTTAATATTTTATTTTTAGAACTTTGATAGCAACGAAGAGTTCTAATGCGGGAGCGTATATGACAAGGTTGGGTCCTGAGTACTTAGAGCTTAAGTATTGATTTGGCTGATTGGATTTTGAAAATCTAAGTTAAAATCAGGATCCTATATTATAGACAAACATTTGAAGTCGCTAAATTGCAATTTTGCGTGTTTGACAAATATTTTGGACAATTATATATATAAAGTCATGAGAACTTCTAATGTATGGGTGGAGCAGGCTTAAGATGTTAAGGAGAAATTTGATTATAGTTGGTGAAAAGCCTAACTAAGGTTGTCAGATAACATGTAGTATGATAGTTAGATATAGCTTTTGTAAGTCTGTGGTCGGTACGTTAGAGTGTTGAGATTTTGGAAGTTTTTAGAAGGTTATGTAATCTTTTGAAGTTCTGCAAATGTTAGGGCATAAATGATGACCTCTAAATTTGAGCTTAGCATTAAGGTTTTAAGTGGGAATTATGACGTTTAATATCCATTGGTGATACATTTTGGTACAGAGGTTAGGCACTGCTCCGCTATTATGCTGTTTGTATGGGAGTTACGTAGCAAAAGCCTAGTGCCCGTACGTTGTAAGTATTGTGAAATTCGAGGCCAAGTTTTTTTTTTTTCTTTTCTGGAGGGGAATGTAATGCCCCATATCTCAAATTGGGTTTGCGGTGAATTTTTAATTACTTGAATATTATTGACCATCGCTTGTTTGGTGAAACTCTATCGTTTAGCGACAATTAACGATATAAATGGAGATAGGGTTGCATTATCGTGGAGGTTAAGTTAGATATATCTTTCAAGCACGCTGATTCATTGAAAACCTAGACATGATTTTCGGACCTCAGGTGTATCTGTAATCTTTTTGCACACTCTTTGGATTGAACACTTAGAACTATTTTTGAGTAAATGTTGACATATGTATTACATTAATGGAATAGAGGCACAATAGAAATTGTTGTTCAAGTTAGGTGTGCTAGACAGAATCTTAAAGTGATATGAGTCGTGGGCTATTTCGATGTTAAAAACTAGGTTGTGCCCAAATATATGGATCTAAGGTAAGTCATTGATTATATTTAAGTTGATGTGCTCAATACAGTCCTGTTTATACTATAAGTTATTTCTAGCTTATTGTGGATATGGCAAGGGTGACTAGGAAACTCGCAAGTTTAATTTCTTTGAATAATTGTCATAATATAAGCAGTATCTAGTAGGAGTTGCCACAACTTCATTGGTGTTGCAAAACCAAGAGGATATAGATAAATATTTGGTAATGGAGGAGGTCTTGAAGTTTTAAGTACATTGGAAAGACAACTAAGTCTCAAACTTCATGGCCATCGATCTTGAGGTTCTACGAACGTTAAAGCATAAGCGATAGTCCCATAGATCTATACTAATGATATGACTTGAATGAGAATTGTAATGTCTGAATATTCGTGGGACATAACTTTCAATGTGGAGTTTTAGACAGTGTATCGATATTATTTGGTTGATACTAGAGTTACATAATGAAGCGTTGGACATTATCAATGCTGTGAAATTTGAAGATGCGTTTTAACGGGAGAAGAATGTAATATCCTGTTCCCAAATTAAGATTAAGGTTAACTATTATAAATTTACTTGGATTTTAGTGATGGTTTAATGGTATAAATGGAGAAAATGTGAATTGTAGAGATGACATTTACAGTGTAGTGGAGCATGTGATTTAAGAGTTGATATTTGAGGCATTATATGGATGGAGGTGCAGGACTCCATTGTGTTGGGATGAGGTAGGAGGGAGACAGTTGTTGGGACCAGAGTTAGTATAGTTGACTACTCAAAAAGTTGATTTGACTCGGGAACGTCTTAAAACAACTCAGGACAGACATCGCAGTTTTACATCTCACCGTCGTCACGAACTTGAGTTTGAGGCAGGTGATCACGTGTTTTTAAGAGTTTCACCTTGTGAGGGGGTGATGCATTTCGGTAAGAATGGCAAGCTTAGCCCTAGGTTTGTTGGGCCATTCGAGGTTTTAAAAAGGATCGGTTTAGTGGTTTACAGAGTTGTATTGCCGCCAAAGCTTTCGCATGTTCATAACGTTTTCCATGTTTCGAATCTGAGGAAGTAAGTTTATGATCCGACGCACATTGTGTCGTGTGAGCCTTTATCAGTGCAGGAGGACCTTCCCTACAAAGAGTAACCGGTTAAGATTCTTGACCATTGTGATCATGTGTTAAGGACGAAAGTCATTCCCTTAGTTAAGGTTTTATGGTAGAACCATGAAATTGAGGAGGGTAATTGGGAATCTGAATAACATATGCGACGTACTAATCTGCACCTTTTTGGTGCCTCAGGCACATTTTGATTCCGAGGACGGAATTTTTATTTAGGGGGGAGGATGTTAAACCCCATATATTAGATGTTTTATATATATATATATATATATATATATATATATATATATATATATATATATATATGGGAACACAAGTAAGTTCAGAAAAGTCTCTAGAGAATTTCTAGGAAGAGCCTCTTGAGATCTTGATCATTACTTCGAGGTAAGAATTTATTTCGTGCATCAAATTGAGGTTTGCGGTAGAAATTGTATGAATTTTGTTATTATTGGAACCCTAATTATAGTTTTTGGGTATATTAATTTTTAGGGATTTTGATGCAATTGAATTAGAAGATCAAAGTTTTGGGTCGAGTTGCACAATTAGAGGTAAGTGTTTACCATTTTTGAATTTTAAATCAGCGTTGAACCAATCATTCGTCTAAATCTGGCTACTTCGATTTCTGTGCCGTCATTGTGTATGTATATGCCTGTCATGATTTCGGTCCTGTCATGGTGATCGGTTAAAATTCTTGTGTACTGATATCTCGAATTTCATGCCGTCAGTACATAGTCTTGGTTAAATATTCATGACCTCCTTACTGTATTGATTTTCGTGCCACATCTTATAGTCTCCGTTGAAAAGTTTTCAATGTTGCTTCTGTCTCGACTGTCGTGCCATGACAGTTCTCCTTCAATTGTTTTTGGTATATGTTACTGGGTATATGGACTACTCTTCTTTCTTTGGATGATGCAATCTGTACTTGATTGTCCTTTCATTCTTGGCTTGTCTTGTTCACAGGAGAAATATGCAACCAGAATGTGAATTTGTAGTCTTTCGTGAAAGGCTTGCCCATGTGGCATGCTACATGCCACATATCCTTGTTATTGTAGTTTCATATGTATTATTTTTTTTTGTGTCAGCTTCTTGATCGTTCGTGTTACATTTTTTAATGGATTAATTTTCGTTGAGTCCGTCATTTTATCCTCTTCGATTTAAGTCTAATATTGAATGAGTTCTAGAATCGTTAGAGTTATCGTACTTGAATTATTTGTAAGTCTCTATTACGTTTATACTGTACACATTGTATAATTTTTGAAAGACACCCATTAGTTCATATTATCTAAATTGCTTTTTAAATCGCTATAAATTATTGAATCGGTGCGTTGCTAATTTTCATGAGCCATGTCACGTGTATGTGACTTTTCTATTTCTGACTTACCCACGTGGATTGGAACGTGGGCTAACTCAGCGGGATGAGTTAGAGATCGCGATCTTATTTTCTGAACCTGGTTACACATGTCAGTGATGACATGTGTGACCTTATTCTGAATGGCTCTCTAGTGTCTGTTTCTATATAAAGATATATTTTTGCATTTTGAAATTCAGTCTGATTTATGTTATGCTAAAATTCTGTATCTCCGTAATCTCGTCTCTCAGACATTTTTGTATTCCTTTTGATTGGTCCTTTGAGTGACCTTACTGGGCATTTGGCTCACTCCCTTATTGTTTTCCTTTCGGGTGATCAGTAGGTGTGATTGGATTATAGAGCTAGCTGTGTGACTGAGAGATAGCGGTATTTATCTCAGAGTCTGTATTAGTATCTTTAGATGTAATAATTAAGAAAAATTGATTTTGTCAAGATTTTATTTTGAAACTCCGTGTTGGAGTAATTGGGATCACTTAAATGCTTTAGGCCGTTATGGCATATGTTGATGTATCTTTGGGATTGATTAGTAGATGCTCTAAATGACCACTTGGGGAGACTTTTTGATATTTTAAGGTTTTTCTGACTCTGTTAATTTGATATTCACACTTCAAAAATTTTGGGGCGTTACAGATAGAATCCCTTACCTGGATTCGCAGTTAAATTATCCTAACCGGAAGTCTTTAGCTTTAACCTAAACGGAATAATCGAATCATTAGAATACAGCCTACAGAATAAAATTATAACTTAATACGAACTCACACATACTCCAAAATCAACCCCCCTCACCGGGTATGTAAAATTATCGAAACGCCTCTATGGTGTAAAATTACCAAAATACCCCTCTCGGACTTAAATTAACAAAATGGTCTTCCCATAAGTAGAATCACTGAAATAAACTTCACATATGTAAAAATTCCTTTCTTAGGTCAAATTACCAAAATACCCCTTCGGGTGGCAAATTACCAAAATACACCCCGTTACACTTTAATTCTCAAAATGACTTTTCCATAAGCAAAGTCACTAAAATAATCTTACTGTATGAAAAATTACTTTAAAATACATCTTATAGGTAAAATTACCAAAATACCCCTTCAGGATGGTAAATTACCAAAACACCCCTGCGGGTTTCCAGCACTGGAAAAATGTCAAAAACATCTTAAATCATTATTTTAAGCATCTCGATATCATTTATATACTAAAAGGCTTTTAGAAATTTTTCGTTCAAAAATTCTGAACCCGTATTCGGATCAAGCGCTAAAAGGTCAGTTTCGCAAAAATATCTGTCGGCCTTAGAATAATCCAAACTTTTAGAATATGTTACCTATCAGTAAAATAAGATTTCACTGAAATTTTTAGATCAAAATAGCTTGTTTTGTTATGCTAAATAAATTCAGAATTTCTCCTAATCGGTACCCTAATTTAGCGTCCTTTGCGGATCCCAAAAATTCCCAAAAGTTTCCAGAGCGTACATCTCAAAAAAATATTGGGGGTTACTATTTTGGACTTTGCAAAATTTTGGTCCAAACTATTTATAAAAATTCATTGAAAAACTGTCCAAATAGTTTTCCACCTTTAGTGACAATTACGATCACTATTCACGATCAAAACACCTACTATTTCACCTTAAATGCACATACTTCATCTTCAACCTCACTGCCGCATATACTAACACACGTTTCACTCACTCACACCTCAACTGCTATCCCCAACCATGCCTCAAAACACTCAAAAACACCATTAACCCAACTAACACACGTAAATCACTGACAATCACACAATTTCTTACACACCCGAACACACACGATTTCACACTCCACACACACTGAAACCCACAAACTCACATTGAACCATGCACAACCTCTCTCATCTCCCTCATACATGCACCTAATTTACACACAGAGGCGGCTAGCTGCTTCCCTTGCCTTCCCCCACGCTCCAACAACTTTACATAGCTGTGCACAAACCAACCTCACGCACACCAATCACACATAACACACCCCATGAACACACAATAAAACTAAGAAATTAAGCTCTAGAATTACAAGGGAGAGAAGTAGATTACTGTTTTGCTTAGGGTTGATTTTCTTCCCCTTTTTCCTTCATTTCTTCTATGCCGAAACTCCTGCTCCTCTCTGTTTTTCTTTCTCTTCTCTGTTTCTTCTTCTGGTTTGGTTCTTGTTCTTCTTCCTTTCCCGAAAGGGAAAGGTTTCCCTTTTTGGGTTTTTTTACTTATCCACCCATTTGTTTATAATATAATGACATTAGTCATTACATAACCAAGCAGGAGGTGGCCTTGCCTTATACTCCATCTTCTGAAATTTTACACAAAATGCATACTTTCAAGAATTGCAAATTAGCCCCTCAAATTTGCAAAATTACAAAAACACCCCCAAAATTTCAAAAATTACATTTTGACCCAAAATTCTTTTAAGCTTCCACAAGCTTCTGATACCCGAGTATTACTCAAAATTAACGCCCGTTTATTTTTCGGGTCACGGATGACTATTTTTAAACAGCTCCCGAAGTTTGGGATACTACACTTAAGGATTTGTATTTCTCAAAAGCTTGGTTAAGGTAAGGGTTTACTTTAGAAATTCGAATCAGCGATGGACCAATCGTTCATGTAAGTCCTTAGTTCTTTTTGAAAACTGAACTTCTTCGAATTGAGTTAATTGATTTTTCTTCGCCTTTTTTGCTTTAAACTTTGTTATGAATAATTTGTTATCAATGCTATGATTTGTGAAAATCAAATTCCATCGAATTTGTTTGACCTCAGAATTTTCCATATTGATATTGTTCGTTTAGTGAATAATAATTATCAGTATTTCGTAAACTTTGTATATTGTTTGACACGTCTAATATTTGATAACAATTTTTTTTGAGATTTTTGCTTTGGTAACTCTATGAGCCATGTCACAGTGCATGTGACTTATTTCTGACTTACCCACGTGGATTGAAACGTGGGCTAGCTCAGGGGAGTTGAGATAGATATCGCGATCATACTTTCTGAACCGGCCTCATATGTCAGTAATAACGCATGTGACCACTTTCTCAATGGCTCTCTAGTGTCTGTCTCCGTACTCAGATATATTTTGGCATTTGATATTTAGTCTGACCTCTCTAGTGTCTGTCTCTATACTCAGATATATTTTGGCATTTGATATTTGGTCTGACCTTTTTTCAGTGGAAATTGGCGTGCCTTTGAAATATTGTCTTTCAGATATATTTTGACATTTGAAATTTGTTTGATGTCCGTCCATTGAAACTTTTGTGTTTGTCTTTGTACTCAGACATAGTTTGCCATTTGAAATTTGGTTTGACATCCGTTCCGTTGAAACTTTTGTGCTTCTGAAATTTCGCTTCTCAGATATTTTTTTCTTTTGTTTGATTGGTCCTTTGAGCGACCTTACTGGGCATTTGGCTCATTCCCTTATTGTTTTTCCTTTCAGGTGATCAGTAGGTGGGATTTTGGATTTGAAGGGCTACTTGCGTGATCAAGAGTTAGCTGCCTTATTTCAGAGTTAGGTTTTAAATTTTGAAACTCCTCGTCGGAGAATTTGGATTGTATAAAAATATTTGGCCACTATGTTAGCTATTGATGTATACTTTTGAGATTTATTAGTGCATGCTTTGATTTACCAATTGAGAGCCTTCTGATAATTTTAAGGTTTTTCTGATTTCCGTCTATTCATGATTCACGTTATGGGATGGGAGATGAAACTGTTGAGTTTGTTGGTGTTGGATCAACCACTACATCATCATTTTCTTTTGGAATCTCACTCGGCGCTTCAACTCTGCCATCTTCACTAACAGAACAACTTCCATCTTCATCAAATACCACATTTCTACTAATAATGACTTTGCCATTTATTGGATTGTATAAGTGATATGCTTTAGAATGAGAGCAATATCCAAGAAATATGCATTTTTAGACTTCTCATCAAGCTTCTGACGAACTTGTGAGTTAACCAAAACATATGCTATACATCCGAAAATTCTTAAATGGCTTACCGATGGCTTCTTATCACTCCAAGCTTCATATGCTCTTATTGGTGAAATGTTCCTCAAGTACACTGCCAGTGCCTACTGCTTCTGCCCAAAACTGATCAGGAAGATCCTTGGCCTTAAGCATGCTTCTAGCCATTTTAACAACTGTTCAATTCTTTTTCTCACCAACCCAATTCTGTTCTGGTGTGTATGGTGGAGTTAATTCCTTGTGGATTCCATTTTCTCACAAAAAGTATCAAACTCATGAGATGTAAATTCACCACCTCTATCTATTCAAAAAACTTTGATGTAGTTACCATTACACTTTTCAACGCTTGTCTTGAATTTCTTAAACATCTCAAGTGCTTCAGACTTAAATTTCAGAAAGAACACCCAACTCATACGATTATAATCATCAGTGAATAACGGAAAATATTTACTCCCCCCAAGTGATTCTATTTTCATAGGCTCACATAAATCAGCATGAATTAACTCAATACACCTAGTGGCCCTCCAAGCCTTTTTAATGGGGGACTTTCGACATTGCTTCCCATAATTACAACCTTCACATAGTTCATCAAGTGTATTGATGTTAGGCAGACCATGAACCATACCCTTTTGACTCAGTAACTTCAAACCTTTCACATTTAGATGCCCATAACGCAAGTGCCATAGATTTGTTACGTTTCGCTCACTTGCAACAAGAACTTTCTTGCCAACACTAGAAACTTCAAGAGGAAATATCATGTTTTCTGCCATACGAACACTGGCCATAATCTGTCCTGATTTCTTATCCTCAATCACGCAAACACCATCATCAAATAAAATAGAATAGCCACAAGCCATTAACAGCCCAACGCTAAGCAAATTATGAGCCAAGAAGGAATGAAGTAAATGTTATGTAGAAATTTCACATTTCCATGGCTTGTTTTGACAGCGACGATACCTTTTCCTTCGACTTGAACTGGCTTATTGTCGCCAAGCCTGACCAGCTTCTTTTCAGATTCGTCAATAACTTTGAATGCCAATTTAACTCCACACATGATTAGAGCATCCACTGTCTAGGAACCAAACTCCACTTTCATTAGTAGCAGTTGAATTAAAACATGCCATGAATAACTTGATTTCCTCGTCCATTATTATTTCCTCTTCCTCTGCAAAACTTGCTCCTTTCTCCTTGCTGTCACAATTTGTAATATATGCCTAAACTTGTGGCACTGGTAACACTCAATTTCTCAATTGCAAAAAAGAACCCATTAGCTCGCCCTCTGCCACGTCCATGACCTCTGCCACGAGATCCTTCTCTATCATAACCTCTTCCGGTTGATTCGTTATTTTGCCTGTATACTCCTCCTTTGCTTAAAATGCCTTTTCTTCACTTTTTTCAGTTGACCTGTTCATTCTTGCTTCATGTGCTTGCAAAGAACCCATTAGTTCATCAAACAAAAAAATGGATAAATCCTTAGACTCTTCAATTGCAGCTACTACATGGTCAAACATAGTAGTCAGGCTCCTTAAAACTTTTGCAACCGCAATTTCATCCTCTAACTTTTCACCATAAGACTTCATTTGACTCACAATACCACTGACTCTAGAGAGAAAATCTTGTACAAACTCATCACTTTTCATAAATAAAATTTCAAAGTCTCCCCTGAGAGATTAAAGTTTTATTGTAATTACCTTTGCAGAGCCTTGAAATTCTTTTTACAAAATTTTCCAAGCATCTTTTGAGGTTTCTGTAGCAGTAATTCTAAAAAAAATTATCTCGTGTTGAATGAAGAACAGTGTCTTGGAGTCCTTCTTTCTGTTTTCCCTCAGCCTGACTTCATCATCTTGGTTGCATACCTATTTTCAAGCAAGTCCCAAAGCTCTTGAGAGTTGAACAAGGTCTTCATCTTGATGTTCCAAAACTCGTAGCTTTCTCTTTTGAATATGGGAATGAGAGTTTGCGAAACATTTGCACCACCATTGGCTGCCATGATAAGCCACTGCAATTCAAACTCGGAACCTGCTCTTGATACCACAATGTAGAATTTAAGAGCTCAAGATAAACCTAATTGACTAAGCAAAGAATGAAGTAGGAGAATTATTTCACTCAATTCTTTGATGCACACATAATGATGAACCACTAGTGCCATTATATAGGCTTATACACAACAAGAATTCCTAAAAAACATGAACCACTACCCCACTAAGCCACTACACCATTAAGCCATTAAACCACTAAAAGATAATTCTAGAACAACTTAATTATCTTTAACAACTTTGATTCATTCTTCAACATTGTAAGCTTCTTGAATTGGAATGTTTGACCCAAGATTGATCTCCACAAAAGTGCTTATGGGGGGTGATGCATGAAGCTGTCGACATTGACGAAGTTGCCGACATAGTCATCCTATATATATAGGAGTCTTGTTTATTTGTAGAGATTATTATGAGAGGTAGAAGTAGAAGCTTGTGAGAGATAAAAAAAAGAAATAGAGAAGTTAGTGCAAAGAAAAGTGAAAGAAATACTTGTGTGTTGAAATACCAAATTTGTGAGATAAATATATTTGCTTAAGTGTATTTTTGTACTAGAACCTTTTGTCGATATATACATATATATCATTGTTCGAGTTATTTTTGTGAACCCATTTCGCTTCCAACAAGTAGTATCTGAGCCGCAAGTTCGATTCAACATTTCAAGAAAGTGAAGGGATGGCCAATATAATTCAGTCACAAGAATTATGGGAAATTGTTGAAGACGGATATACTGAGCCTGCAAATGTGACTATCGAAACAGCTATATCAAATGCCCAGAAGACAGTGCTAAAAGAATCATGCAAGAAGGATAAGAAGGCCTTGATCTTAATTTTTCAAGGAGTTGACGAATCAACCTTTGAAAAAATATCAAACGCGAAGACATAAAAGGATGTTAAAAATGCAAAGTTCAGAAAATATTAATGATTACGTTAGTCGTCTGAAAACAGTGGCAAACGAGATGAAAAGAAATGGAGAAACTCTTAATGATGTGGGGTAATTGGAAAAACTCTTACATTCTTTGACTCAAAAATTGGATTATGTTGTCACTGCTATTGAAGAATCAAAAGCTTTGTCACAAATTTCTTCAGATGAGCTTGTGGATTCTCTTCAAGCTCATGAGCAAGAATAAACCAAAATAAAAATATTGGTAATTTGGAGCAAGCTTTGCAAAGAAAATTATATGTAGGTGAAAATCAAGTTAGCAATAGTTACGAACGAGGTAAAGAAGATCGTAGTGGCTAGAGAGATGGCTATAGAGGTGAACGCGGTGGACAAGGATGTGGTAGACAATCTTTTAAAAGAGGCCAAACAAATGAAGGCTATCAAGCATATAATCGTGGTCGAGAATTTAGAAGCAGAGATAGAGGTAGATTTCAACAACGAGGTGATATATTCCGGTTGCAATGTTATAATTGCAACAAATTTGGCAATTTTATTTTAGTTATGAGTGTAGATCATCTCCTAAGATGGAGGAAAGGAAATAAATAATTTTGCAATAACTAAAGAGAAAAATGTGGAAGACGCTTTTTTTCTCACTTATAGAGGAAATGAAAAGTGTAGGAAAAATGTTTAGTATCTTGACACTGGTAACAGCAACCACGTGTGCGGCTGAAAAGAGCTGCTCATAGATTTAGATGAGAATGAGAGAATCAAATGAGAAGTTACTTTCGGAGACTCGTAAAAAATTCCGGTCAAAGGCAAATATTACCTTAAAAATGAAGATAGAAAATATATATCAGATGTTTACTATGTACCAGTCTTAAAAAACAATATTATTAGCGTGGATAAGCTCTTAAAAAATGGGTGTGACATACACATGAAGGATTGCTTTCTTGTCATCAGAAACAGAGATAAAGAATAAATTGCTAAAGTTGAAAAGACAAAGAATTGTCTTTTCACACTTGATATCCAAATAGAATTGATGAAATGCAAGAAGTCTATCATTAAAGATGATTCATGGTTACCGCATTAATTAAGATTTGGTCATCTTGGTTATACCGACCTGAAGTTTGTCTAGAAAAAAGATGGTGAATGGTCTGCCAGAAATTAATGAACCAGATCAGTAATGTGAAGCTTGAATTAAAGGGAAAAAACATAGAAAAAGTTTTGTAGTTGGAAAATCTTGAAGAGCCAGAAAGCCACCAGAGTTTGTGCACTCAGATATAGCTAGTCCATTTGATATTCGATCACTTGGCGAAAAAAGGTACTACCTTACTTTTATTGATGATTTTAGCAAAAAGCGTTGGGTGCATTTTCTTAAAGAAAAATTGGAAGCCCTTGATAAATTGATCGAATTCAAAACAATGGTAGAAAAACAAAGTGGACAGTATCTAAAGACACTCAAATTTGACAGAGGAGGCTAATACACCTCGAAGTTATTTGAAGGTTACTGTAAAAAGCATGGAATTATTCATCAGTTAGTAGCCTCTTACACGCCACAACAAAATGGCATTGCAGAAAGAAAGAATCACACGATTCACGATATGGCAAGAAGCATGGTGAAGGGAAAGCACCTACCAAGAACCTTTTGGGTTGAAGCCGTTCTATGTACTGTTTATTTGCTAAATCGATGTCCGGCAAAAAGTGTAAAGTTCAAGATGCCAAATGAAGCATGGATTAGTAGCAAGCCAACGGTATAACATCTCAGAATCTTTGGGTGCTTTGATCGCGGATTTGTGCTTTGATTGTGGGTGATAGGGAAGCTATAGGAATGTTCATAATCCCTTTGTAGGCAACTCCAGGTTCTTGTCATCATTGGGTGCTTTTTTACCAATTTTTAGATCAGTGATGTCTCCAGTGATTTTTCGTAGGATAGTTTCTTTGAATGAATTGCTTTGATTGGCAATTGATGGTGGATGTTCCCCTTTGGATAAAGAACATATGAGGCTTTATGACAGATGTTATGGATTAGACTCCATCCAGGTTGATTAAAAAATGCTCATATGTCTTGTTATAGTATAATGAATATTTTCCAACTGAGATCGGGGAAGAACCGAAGAGGAGGGGAAGAGGGTGGATAAGGAGGGAGGGAAATCAATGGTTTTGTTTGTTTGAGCCATGCTACTTCTAGACCTAATCGAGAAGTGTTTAGAGTGCCTTGCCTAGGCGGGCTTTTGATAACATTGAATTTTGACTTTCTCCGCCCATCATCACTTATCTTTGTCAACAAGATCGTCAAATATGCTAATGCGTGGCTCCTAAGATCAACGCCTAAAAGATTGCTTGCTCCAAAGTTGCCAACTTTAAACATTCACCCGCTGCAAGTTCTGGGGCTCTATGTTTGGGTGTTGAAAATAGTAGCCAAAGAAATACTAAAACTGAAACAAGCTCACGGGGGTACCCTAACTTAAGCAATTGTTAGTGCCATTCAGGCGGGTTTCATCACACCCAGCTATGTCTAAGAATTTGCCTTGAGCCCTATGGTTCTATCTGTTTGTAAAGCTGATGAAGAAGATACGGCATGCAATGAATCTGTGTCTACGTGCTGTCGTGAAACCCAGAGTCCATAACCATTTCAACACATAGTTTGTTAGCCTTTAGCACTATGCCTATTATGATGACAAATGCTCAAATACTATGCCTATTATGATGACAAATGCTCAAACTCTGGAAAAGTAGGCTACAAGTCTAGTAAAAGCATTTAAGTTACTCACAAGAACTATTCAAGATCATGATGTTCCAATAGCCACACTTTTTAGCAAGTTGGGGAATAAGGGAGATGTGAAGACAAGTAAGGCTAATGAAGATAAGAGCAAAGAGGTCATAGAAGGAAAAGATTCCAACAAGAAGCCACAACTAGAAACTGTTTTATAACTCACATCTGAAGGTTCTATTTGTGTTGACCAACTGAGGGAGTTCATCGTGGGCAATATTAAAGACAAGCTTGAAGGGCGTGCAAAGTCTTCTCTTTAGCCAAACTGTATACATAAAAGGTTGATTCTCATAGGATGCCTACCAACTATCAGCCACGAAAGTTTTAACATTTTGATCTAAAGATAACCCTAAGCGGCATATTGCTCCCTTCGTGGAAACATGTAATATTGTTGGGACTTACGGAGATCAGCTTGTCAAGCAATTCATCAAATCGTTGAAGGGTAACATATTTGACTGGTATAACTATCTTCAATCTAACTCAATCGACAGTTGGTAACAATTAATAGTTTGGAACAATTGAAGCAAGAGTTTCTTGATTGTTTCTACAGTACCCGTCGCACAGTTAGTATGATCGAGCTTATAAATTAAATCCAATGGAAGGATGAGTCGCTTATCAACTACATTAGCTAATGGATAAATCCCAGTCTCAGTGAAAGGATTGCCTAAATGAGTCTTCCGTAGTAGGGATTGAGGACTGTAGTACATTCTTTAGGGAATGCAACCAAAGACCTTTTGAGATCTTGAAACTAGTGCCATGACATGGTACTCAGCATCGCTACAACAAAAGCCAAGGTCCACCAATTAAATACTTCTGAAGTAGCAAATAAAAGCTAGACACTCCCCTGGGGGGGTGGGGGGTTGAGGGTGGGGGCATAAAGCTTCTGTAATTAAATTTGACGGTAAGGAATCGATGGTCATGAATAATGTGCTAGTCAAACTTTTTACAATGATTAAGAAGAAAGAAGTTGACAAAAGATGTATCCCTCAAGAGAAGGTAAGGAAAACACTCTCTTAATAAGAGATGAAAGACAAGGATTGCCCTTTCTTCAATAATCTCCTCAGCATGGAGCTGATTGAATTACCAAATTTGAAGAGACAACAACAAGCTAGTTGAGTTAATGATCATAATTACTGCAAATATAATTGATTATATTGGCACCAATATTTTCACTAATAGTGTGTAGACACATGGCATGATGATAACCACAAAGGAGTGCATTAATGAAGAAAGTGTAGAAGGCACAACTGTTATGGTTACCATCGGTTACCAAGTTGCAAGTAAGAGATCAATAATTGAAAAGAAAAGCAAAAAACAAAATATTTGAATAACCAACACAAGAAGGAGGAAACCGCCAAAGAATGACATGATCGATGGCGTTTAAACAAACATGGAGATAAGATAAATGTATCCAAGAAAAATGGTTAGTGAGAAGTTTTTGAAGCAGGCCACGATTAGCATGATTAAGAAGATTTTAGAGGGAGCAATCGATCGTGGGGTTTGAGATGTTACTCCTAATAAAGATAAGGAATGACAGTTATCAGAAGAAGACGATTACAAATGATGCAAGCATAAAAGTAGATGCAAGGCAACAAAAAAAGGGTCGTCTATCTCTCAACAAAACTAGACTAGAAAGAATAGCTTATTTAGACTTCTTTAGGCAGCCTCTTAGATGATCTGTATAGTATCGATAGAAAATCCAGTGCGTTGTAGAAATTGTGTTCATTGTACTGTAAGATTTGTCTTTGTGATTTTAGTGGGCGCATTGTCTTTTGATCAATTCAGCATATTATCATCTGTTAGTTTTCCTTTTTAGCGAAGTCCTCATGCCCGAGAGGCAAAAAAAATTCCACACTCTTCATCGGTTGTGTCGCTAGCGCACAATCAATAGTGAGTTTGCCCAACAGCATAAACATTGGCACGCCCAGTGGGACATTGGTAGCTAGAAAAGAAAACTATGCCAAGCACACATAGTAATGTTGTGAGACAAATTGGTACTACTAATGGTACTGAAAATCCAAACACCAACAACAATAGTGACAATTTGGAAGAAATGAGGAATGTTCAAGCCATTAATGGCATGAACAGGAACGAAAATGTGAACGTCAACGTTCAAGATTCAAAAAATTCTAACGGGGGAAGCTCCAGTGACAATGGAAGTCCTAACATGGGGATGCTGACTGTGGACCACAATGGCCAAACTTTGGCACAGATAATGGACCAGGTTAGTTCATCAACCCACGAGTTTAAAGACATGGTGTCTCGATTTATGATTGTTTTGGAAAATCAAACTATATCTTTGAATAAATTGGTTAGTGAGCAGAGTCAGTTAGGCTCCAAGATAGTAGAAGAAGTGAAGCGAGGCTCAGAGGAAAGAAACGCCAATGAAAGAGAAATGATAAAAGGTCTGTTGGGTGAAATCCAAAAACAAACTTCTTCTATCACTAAGATGGTAAATCTAAACCTGCAAAAGGGGAAAGACCCTGTTAGCAGCCATACTGATCCACTGGAGATTGACGATTCTCCTACAAGGATTGAAAATGCTGTAAAACAACCAAATGGTTTGAGTTCAAATCAGCCACATGATTCTGGTTGGTACATTCCCACACCTATCGACGGGGGAGAAAATGGGCCAAATAAGAAAGAAGTAGAAGGAAGTGGGACAAGAACCCCGCTACATGGCCTAATAATATCAAGGTTCCTAGAAATGGAAATGGCCAGTTCCATGTTGGCCAGGGAGTCGAGGGTACATATGCCCCTCTTCATAAGAGGAACCTAGAAACGGTGAATAGGTTTGAAAACCTTGTGTTCGAAGAGACGACCGGTAACAGTCAATAAATGACAGGAAAAGGATGGGTTACAAATCTGTGCCACATCTACCGAATGAATTCCATCGAGCGGGAATGGGCTAGACTCCACGTTTATCGCATGAATTCCATCGAGTTAAAATGGGCCAGATGCCACAATTTCTTCATGAACTTCCATGAGTTAGAATGGGTCAGGGATATAGGCCTATCGATAGGCCTCTATATCAAAAACTGTACCATGATGATATTGACCAGTTGGAAGTATCTAAAGGGGCAAAGGTTCCAGAATTCAGCCTATTTCATGGTGAAGGAAATCAGTCGACCATCGAACACATTGCTAGGTTTACCTTTAAGTGTGAAGATTTGGGTCAAATTGACTGGGCTAAGTTAAAATGGTTTCAATACCTTTAAGTGTAAAGATTTGCAAACTTGCAGCCTAACTTAGTGTTTTCTTTCAGGGACATGGAAGCTTATTCCATGTTCAGTTCTTCAAAATGGAACCCGGGATTTATCTAGCCTGTTTGGTTAGATTAAAGCAATATTCAGGGGAAAGTGCAGAGTAGTTCTTAGAAAGATTCAAAGCTTCAAAAAATAAATGCCATTTTCATATGCTAGAGTCTGAGTTGGCGAATCTAGCCCTCAATGGGTTATATCTAGAAATTAGGAAGAAGTTCGAAGGAATGGAATACAGGAATGTGTTTGAGTTATCTTTCAGGGTAACCCGATATGAAACTCTATTGAAAGAAGAACAGATTAAGAAGAATTCCTCGATAGGAACTTATTATCAAGATCATATCGATCTAGAAATGGATGCTGCAGAAATGGTTGGAAAAAAACCAGTTACGTGTGAAACTCTGGTCAAAGTCAAAAACCATATTAGTCTGCCCTCGAGACAGCCAAACAAGCTGAATCCATCACCTTAATTGAGGAAATACTCATTCAATATAAATCAAGCAGATCAGATCTTCGATCACCTCCAGAAGATTATGTTTATCCAGCTTAAGAGCCCTCTTAGGGCCCCAAAGGATAAGAAAACTAAAATTTACAAATGGCACAACACCATTAGTCATAACACTAATAACTGTGTCATTTTTTGCAAAGCGATGCAGGACCAAATCAAGGCTGGACTCCTTAAGTTCGTTGATAAGGACAAAAAAATGATGGAAGTAGGCAGCAACCCCTTCCCAGAAATGGCACTTGATATCAACATGGTATCAGTGAACTACAATCTAGTCGATTGCTCGAGTGAAGGCAGAAGTTCAAAAAACGATAACTTCAAGGCGAGGAGACCTTTAGAAAGAGATTATAATCAGAGAAGAACTAAAGGAAAGGTAAGCTCTGACTATGATATGGATGGGAGTTTTGGTTACGGTAACAAGAAAAGAGACGACATTTTGAGGGCTGATGAAGAAAGTAGTTCTAATAGAATAAGTTTGATCTTAAAATTAGGTACATATATGTCTAAGATAGGACCGATAGGAGAGCCAGTGTGTCAGAGCTGTGGGTCCTCCAAAGAATGGTCAAAAAAGATGTGGCAAAAAGAACTGGTGGTGGAAAATAAAACTCACAAAGAGATGATACAAGAAGGCAAGCCAAGGAAGCCAGAGATTTTTCAGTCGGGGATGAGTTTTAAGCAGCCAAACATGGCTAACCAGGTCATTTATCAAAATAACGTGGGACCTGGACACTTTGGCTCAAAGATGGTAAGGCCAAAGTTTGGGCCGTTTGATCCAACATATGTTTTGAAAAAATATAAAGGGAAAAATCCTATAATGGCTGGGCAGCGAGGTGAATCCCGGATGATGCAGAAATATCGAGGGGAATCAAGGACGTTGAAGCCAAAAGTCCCGTCTGATGACTATTGGCACACGGTTGGATAAGAGAGAGTCTTATTTACCAGAAACGTATCAAGATTTAAGCAGAACACAGAGAAGAAGAGTTCAGAGAAAGTTTGCAGCTATAATGCAAAGAGAATTGGAGATTAAGCAAGCCCAGCTTGAAAGGAGAAAATGGATTTGGACAAGAGGAGAAGAAGATTTGAACACAGTTGGAGTTCAATCGAAGAAACAAACAGAGAATGAGGTTCTTCAAGAAATGGTTGCAAAAGGGAGATTTCAACCACTCGAAAAGTTGTTGGCTAGCAAAGGAGCAAAGACGATTGTTTTCAATAAGAAAGACGAAATGAAGGAAGGCAGAGTGGCTGTCAAAGACAAAAAGTTAGAAACAAAAAAGAAGTTCATCTTTGGAGAGCACGAAGTGAATATCAACTGCAATATGGTGTTTATTCTTCCTCTCACGTTTGAGCAAAAGAAGAGAAAGTGATTTAAAATGAAAAAGATGTAGAGGATGATGGAGCACTGGTACCAAATAGCTTTATAGTCAAAGAAACAGATGACACAATAGGAGAGGTGAGTCAAAACTATTCAAGTAAGGGAATTATAATCAGCCATGAAAATAAGGGTATATGAACTAAACCAGACCCTCAAAGGACAAGGCATTTGAAGCCTTTGTTTATTTCCACATTGATGGATGGCCAGCCAGTGACCAGAGTCCTAGTTGATAAC
The DNA here is from genome assembly GCA_033070095.1 of Escallonia herrerae. Taxonomy (NCBI): domain Eukaryota; kingdom Viridiplantae; phylum Streptophyta; class Magnoliopsida; order Escalloniales; family Escalloniaceae; genus Escallonia; species Escallonia herrerae. Next base: position 263,208 of record JAVXUP010000581.1, read on the forward strand.
AGAGCTGCAGTGAATATCCTACCCACAAGAATGTTGAGAAAGTTGTGTAAGGATGAAAAGGATTTGACTCCCTCCGAAATTATGGTATGCAATTTTGCAGGAGGGGTTTCAAAGCCAAAAGGTGTAGTCCCGATAGAGCTTACAGTCGGGAAAAAGGTTTTTTGTGATTGATCCTTCTTCAAGTTTCAATGCTCTACTTGGGAGGGACTGGATACACGTTAATGGCTACATACCATATCACTTCATCAAGTTCTGATATTCTGGAGGGAGGAAAAAGATGGTAAGAAAGTGGCTGAGTTAGTTTGGGCCGATGACAGATTTTTGGGCAGACCCAATTGCCTTGAAGCAAAATTCTATCGGCAGGACATAGAATCGATGGTTTTGGATGAAGATGGGATTTTAGTGAATAGTCAAGGAATCGACTCTGTGGTGGGACCTGGTAGCAGAAGGTCCTTGCCAAGTATATGTGAAAGTAGTTGTCGATGGATAGACATCCGTAAAAAAGGCATGAGATGCAACGGAAGCCAGAGAATGCTTTTGTAGCTGAAAATTTGGAGACCGAGAAGAATTGCAAAAATTTTCAAAGAAAGCCGATAATGGCTGAAGATGTGAGTAAAGTTAAAGAAGGACAAGAGGTGTGATCAGGAAGTCCTTTAAGAGACTGATGATCTATGCAATGGGAAAATGATTGGCGATGTTGTCACCTGCCGATTGGGCGGAATGTGTCGAGGATGACGAAAATGATCGATTAGATAGGGTGCAGTTGCAAAATCTTAGACTGGCACCAGCCAAGTTGGATGACTTGAAGATAGACACATGACTTGCTGATAGACGTGAATTTGGGAACAAAGGCCGATCCATAGCCGATCTATGTTAGCGCTCAGTTATCGACTGAGGTTAAAGAAAAAATTATCAATGTAGTCAAGAAATATAAGGATTGTTTCGCGTGGAGTTATGAAGAAACGCCGAGTTTAGACAGAAAGCTGGTGGAGCACAGATTGCCAATCAAGCAGGGATTCAAGCCGTTCATGAAGGCTCCCAGGAAAATGTCGAACAAAGTAACTCTGCTGGTGAAGGAGGAAATCAAGTGACTACTCAAGACAAAATTCATTCGGCCAGCCAGGTCTGTTGAATGGATGTCAAATATTGTTCTTGTGTTAAAGAAAAATGGAAAGGGAAGAATATGCATGGATTTTAAGAATTTGAACTCCGTTACTCCTAAAAGGCCAATATGACATGCTAGTTGATTCAACATCTAAACATACTATCATGTCATTTATGGATGGAAATGCTGGATATAACCAGATTTTTTTTATCAAAGATGAAGATATTCATAAAATGACATTTAGTTGTTCAGGTGCAATCGGTACATTTGAATGGGTAGTCATGCCTTTCGGTCTAAAAAATGTTGGGACAACGTAGCAAAGGGCAATTAATTTAATCTTCCATGATATGATTGATAAATTTTTAGAAGTGTATATTGATGATGTAGTCATTAAATTGGATGGCCATCAAGACCATGTTAAACATTTGGAAAATACTTTCATAAGAATGAGAAAACATAATCTAAAAATGAACCCTTTGAAATGTGCCTTTGGAGTTTCTGTAGGGAATTTCTTAGGATTTCTAGTCCACCAGAAGGGATCGAAACCGATAAGAACAAGGTAACAACCATTATAAACGCTAGACTTCCTTCGAATAAGATGGAGCTCCAATGTTTTTTGGGACAAGTTAATTTCTTAGGCCGATTCATTACTAAATTAGCAGGAAAAACAAAGGCATTTTTTGCGTTGTTAGGGTTGAAAGGAGATATCGAGTATCGATGGGAGTCGGAGCATCAACGAGCTTTTCAGTTGATAAAAGAATATCTAGCCAAACCCCTTATATTGATGCCATCGAGGATCAGGAGGCCTTTAAAGTTGTACATATCGACAGTAGAATAATCACTTGGAAGCTTGCTAGCTTAAGAAAATAGTCAAGGCTTCGAACAAGCCATCTACTATTTCAGTCGAGGATTGAATGTAACTGCACAAAGATACTCTGTTGTAGAAAAGTTGTGTTTAACCTTATATTCTAATGCAGTTAAGCTTTGGCATTACATGTTGCCTTTTGACATATTAGTGATTGCACAAACAGATTTGATAAAATATATGCTATCAAGGCCAGTATTAAGAGGAAAATGGAAAAATGGGTTCTTGCTTTCATAGAGTACAGTTTAACATATATCCCTCATAAAGCTGTAAAAGGCCAAGCCCTAGCCAATTTCTTAGCAAATCATCCAAGTGAAAATCTTGAGAATGGAATAACCTAAGTTGGTATCGCTCTTTGGAGAATGATGTTCGATGGATCAAAGACCAGTCAGGGAGCTAGTGCAGGGATAATGCTAGTATCTCCCGCCAGAAATACACATCAATTTGCTTGTCAAATTGGAAAAGATTGTTCAAACAATCAAGCAGAATATGAAGCCTTAATCATTGGTTCAGAGATACTGTTGGATATGTGTGTGACAACATCAAAAAAATCTGGGGATTCTCAACTAGTTATAAAATAGTTGAATATAGAGTTCAAATGCAATGCTCCAGGTTTGGAGATGTATTTTAGTATCGCGTCATATTTGTAAGCAAAATTTGATGACGTAACCATAACTCACGTTCCTAGGATAGATAATGGGAGTGCCAATGTAATGGCTCAGCTGGCCTCAGGCTTAAAAGTCCCTGATGGGCTTAATGAACAATGGGTAAAAGTATCCAAACAGCTACCACTTATCGGTGACAGATATGTGCAATTAGAAATGGTTAACCCAGACGATACGATTCAAGACGACTGAAGAGCACCTATCGTTCAATATTTACAAAACCCTTTGTTGAGAGAGAAAAAGGGGTTCAATGCTACGTGGAGGTGCCACAGAGGATGCAGTCTGAGTCAGCTTCCAGGTAGGCAAAGCGGGAGACAGCAAGGATGGAGTAAGGGCTGAGAGCAAGGCTCCCCAGACAGGTCGCGAGGGCTGGCAGCGCCCCGCAGGCAGGCGACGACGAACGGGGCCGACAGTCGACAGTCCGTGTCAAGGATGCAGCGTCGAGGGTCCGGAGAAGGGAGTCCAAGTGTGTTTCTCTCACTAGAATTCCAGAGAGAATGTCTTTTTAGAGAGAGAAAGTGAAAAGTTCAAACGAGAGAAAGATCCTTGAATAAGCTCCAAAGTCCACTATTTATAGGCAAAAATGTGCATGTGTCATAAGTTGACACGTGTCACCCCTGGGAACGACACCTCGCCAGGGGTCCAAAGTACTGATTCTCTGTTGGACTGCCGGTCCCCAAGTTCGTGCTGCCCTGCCCTTGCAGCATCTCTCTGCCCATCTGAGGTGACTGATCAAGCTGCAGTAGCATGATCAGAGTAGCCCGTTGCCCCAGCCAGGCGCAAGGGCGCAGCGAAGACTTTCGCAGAGCAATACTTGGGATAGTGTGCTGTCGTTGTGACGATTGTGCACAGTCAATGATGATTGTTGTGACCATTAGTGTCAAGTACGCACTTTAGAGACCCAAGCGAGGAACCGGACGAGGAGGGAGAAGGGTCAGAGGATGAGGCTCCGGGAAAGGATCGCGGGGAAGAGCCAGTGATGCCGTCACCGCGAGTACCCGGGGCCGGTAAGGGGCCGCTGTCAGCGCTTCAGATGAGTATGATGGAGAGTGCTCGTCAGACGAGTGCAGGTGTTTCGGGTTCGTGCCTGGCAGGGTCGAAGAGGCTGTGGGAGGAGTCGGAGGAGCCAGCGGTTGAGGTAAGACTAGCTGTTACCATTGCATTACATTGTCTTTTTGATTAAGTCTTTGTTATTAAAATCACAATAAAATAGTTGACGTACTGACGGTTCCTTTGACGGGAGTGCAAGGAGCAGACGGTGGAGGGAGTTGGTGATGTCAGCATGGTTGCCGAGGCAGAGGAGGGGGTGGCGGTTGAAGTAGAGGAGCCGACTGGCGAGGGTGAGCCAGAGGCAGTTGATTCGTCGGGGGCTGGCGTGAGCGGCAGGGTAAGCCCGCTGCCTGGTGCCAAGGAGAGAGTGGAGGATGTGTATGGTAGAGCGGTCGACGAGTCACTGATGTTTGATGCCAGTGGCTACTGGTGGACACGCATAGAGGCGGAGGCGGTGGGGGTTGAGTGGGAGGACCCGACGGAACTGGAGCCCGCGATGTCACACCGTGCTCGTGAGCCGGCGATTCCGGCGCAGCCTGTTGCAGGGCATCAGCAGGACGTGTCATCGAGGTCAGTTGTCGAGGCAGGGGTGACATTGATGGTGATGCACTCGATGACCGTCGGTGCACAGGCGGCGGGTGAAGTGCGGGAGAGTCCTGCGACAATGCTGGGTGGTGCAGTGGTTGGTGAGGCGAGCAGGGGATCGTCGAGCGGGCAGGCTGACGTCGTATCATGGGAGAGCCTCCAGTTGCCCCCTGAGACAGTGCGCCGGTTGGGGTTGGTAAAGGCGGCGTACCCGCAGATGTACGAGGGAGTGACTGTAGAGAACCCCGTACTGCAGAGGTGGCTATATGCAGGGTTCGTAGAGTGGTTGCTACCCTTTTCTAGTGTTCTTACGACAGGCTGGTCGTTGGCATTTATTGAACGGTCACTGACAGAGTTTGTTCCATTCACCTCTCTAGGGTGTAGCTAGACTGGATGGCTGATTTTTTGAAGTCAAGGAGCGAGGGCAGTGCCATGGTGGAGAGGATGGCCTTAGTGCGGATGGAGGAAGTGCTACTCGAGAGGCAGCGCACAGGGTTAGAGGTGGAGCGATCAGAGATTAGTGGAGAGTTGGCCGTCATTGACAGGGAGGTGGTGGAGATAGAGGCAGTTGACTGAGCTACAGAGACGACTGAGTGACCTGCAGAGGTGGCATGCTGATGTGGAGGTTCGAGAGGCCGAGCGTCTGAGGCGGCAGGCTGAGCTCGAGGCGGGATGGTCGACGCTACAGGATCATCGTCACACGTTGGAGGCGTTTAGCTCTCATCCGGTAGCAGTGTTGTTATCTAGTTTTCTGTAGGACTTACGACGGATTTGATGTATAAATCGCGCCCGATAGTGTCCAACAAAAAAGCAAAAAAACTTTATATGTACATATATTTTCTTGTTGGCATTATGAAACGTGGCTGCGTTGCCCTATTGTTGTTTGTTGTGGGTGCATTGTGCTCTTGTTATTTTGTTATGATTATTGAATGTCTTATGTCTGATCGTTGTCTAATGGTGTTCCCTCCTTCCCGTCGAGGGCAAACAGCTCAGTGGCTAGGAGCAAAAGAGGCAGGCTAAGCATAAATATATGTGCAGCGAACAGACTGTGTATGGATAATGCTCGGATCAAAATGTTGTTTCACAAAAAAAGAACTTGTAATGAGCGACAAGGGTTACAAGTCAGGGTATGCGCTTATATACAACAAAATGTGGTGTAAGTGTTCTAAACCGCGTGTGGGAGGTTGTGATGAACACGCTGCAACTGGCTACGCATAGTATTTCTTTAGATAGCGACCATTGACAGGGGTTGTGAGCCGCCCATCATTTGGGTTGAGCAGGAGATAGGAGCCATTACTTCTGGCTGTGTGCACTTCAAGTGGTCCCTCCCAGTTGGGTGTGAACTTAGGGGCTGACAGGTTGGCCCGCACATGCTTGGCGGCTCGGAGGACAAGGTCACCCTCCACAAAGGAGCGGGGTTTGACAGTCTTCCCGTAGGCTTTGACAAGTTATTCGTGGTGTTTCTTCATTCGGCGCATAGCGTTGGCTCTTTTCTTATCCAGGCCTTCAAGGGGCATCATTCTGGTTTCCTCCTCCCCGAGGCCGCTGCTGAGGGCTAGTCGGGCCGAGGCGACCACGACCTCAACGGGTACCACGCACTCGTCCCCGTAAACAAGGGAGAATGGTGTGGCTTTCGTAGCTGTGTGTCTGGAAATTCTGTAAGCCCAAAGGGCATGGCTCAGCTTTTCAGACCAAGAGTCGCTCGCGTGGTGAACCATGTGTGACAAAATGCGTAACAAAGTTTTGTTAGAGGCTTTAGCTTGACCATTGCCTTGCGGATAGTAAGGAGTCGATGTGGTGTGATTGATGTCGTGCGTTTCCATGAGAGTCTGAACATCCCGGTTGATGAATGGCGTGCCGTTGTCGGAGATGATGCATCGGGGGATGCCGAAACAACAGATGATGTGATCACGCAAGAAGTTGGCAATGGCGCCTCCCGTGGCTTTTCGCAGAGGTATGGCCTCAACCCACTTTGTGAAACGCTCCGTTGCGACCATGATCCATATAAGGCCTTTTGACGGCGGATGTATGGGGCTGATAAGGTCAAGAGCCCAAGAGTGAAATGGCCAAGGGGCCACGATCATATGAAGATCGGACGTTGCGGTATGCATCATGTCAGCATGTCTCTGGCAGGGCTGGCAATGTCGGACATGAGTGATGGAGTCAGACTCCATGGTCGTCCTACCCTAACCTTAGCAATTCTGCGTACAGCTTATGTGATCCCTGATGCTCCCCACAAGCACCATTGTGCACTTCATTGATCACTTCCACGGCCGTGGCACCTTGTAAGCAGCGTAGGATGTGCCCCAAAAACCCTTTGCGAAATAATTCGCCTTCCATCACAAAATATCTGACCGATTGGCGCTTGACAGATCGTGTCGAGCCGCGATCCAGCGGTAGGATCCCATGAGTTAGGTATTGCAGGAAAGGTTGACGCCAGTCGCCCTCAACGTTAATGACAAGTGCTTCCACACTATCCGGCGCATACAAGCATTTTGAACAATCTCGTTCTACATCAGAAGCGTCCTTGGCCATGGACGGCCAAAAGAGGCCCATGCGCTGGAGACGACGGTATAGAGGGGACCGTCGAGGCCATAATATTTCTAGTGGACGTAAGAGATGGTGCCCTAAGTTGGCCGACGATTAGCTGCCTCCAATCACCGACAGTAGTGTCTTTTGGGACTAGGTTCAATGCCGTGCATGGTGCGATTCTTCTGATGATGGTTAGCATTTGCTGTTCACTGTCAAAATCAATCTTTGATGCGATCGTGGCCAAGCTGTCCGCATGTCGGTTGTGGCACCTGTTGTGATGTTCATATTAGACATGGCCAAGTCTTCCCTCCAAGTGTTGTACCAGGGCACGATAAGGTGCCAGGGCTGGCTCTTTGACCGCAAACTCTCCATTAGCCTGTTTCATTATCAAGTTTGAGTCCCCCTTTATGCATAATGACTTAGACCCCATATTGGTAGCTAGCATGAGGCCGATGATAAGGGCCTCATATTCAGCTTCATTATTGGATACCGGGAACACAAGCTTGAAAGATAGAGATGTGGTAACACCCTGTGGATTGCGAAGGACTATACCGGTGCCCCCTTATCGGAGGGGAGCTCTATCAGGACCTTTGCTAGTGGCTGAGCCATCAAACTCGAGTATCCACAAGTCATCTATGTCAGAGACCAGGGTCGTCTCCTCCCCTGGTAATTGATCTGAAGTCGGTTCACACTGTTGTAGCGGAAAGAAGGCCAGAAGATCTGCAAGTGCTTGGCTCCGCAGAGCTGTAGGGTTTCTAATGGACAGGCCAAACTCGGCTAACAGCAGTAACCAGCGGGTAAGTCGTCCAGACAAGGCAGGGCATGTGAGCATGTATCGTAGTGGATCAGCCTTGGTGACAAGTAAGATTTGGTGCGATAAGAAGTAGTGCTTGAATTTCTACGAGGCGTAGACCAAGGCGAAGCAATGCTTCTCAAGCTCAGAATAGTTGGCCTCGGGTCCCCTGATCGATCGGCTGAGGTAATAAACTGGACGCTCCACCCCGTCTACTTCTTGGGCCAACAAGGCCCCCACGGACCTGGGTATGGAGGTTAAGTAAAGCAAGAGTGGAACACCCTGTTGGGGCACGACCATGGTCTGTGGTGACATGAGGATCGCTTTGATCTGTTCGAATGCTTGTTGTTGGGGCGCCTCCCAACTCCACGATGCACTTTTGTGCGTCAAGTGCCGAAAGGGCGCGATAAGTTAGGCCAAGGCAGAGATAAATCGTCAGAGCTAGGAAACCTTACCGAGGAAGCTCTTCAACTGTTTGGTGCTCTTAGGCGGGAACATTTCTTGGATAGAAGCAGCTTTAGAAGGGTCAACGTCGATCCCTTGTCGACTAACCAAAAAGTCGAGGAATTTGCTGGAGGAGACTCCGAAGGCACATTTCAACGGATTCATCCGCATGCTGTACTGTATACAACCATCGAAGACTGCTCGAAGGTCCATGAGATGATCACTTTCCTTTTTGGGCTTGATAATAAGATCGTCGACGTAGTCCTCTACGGTACGGTGTATCATGTCATGAAAGATGGCGGTCATGGCTCGCTGATAGGTAGCACCCGCGTTTTTGAGACCAAAGGGCATGACTTTCTAACATAAGTTACCCATTGGAGTCCGAAAGGCTGTCTTGGCGTAGTCGTCCGGATTCATTCGAATTTGGTTGTAGGCGGCGAAGCCATCCATGAAGGACAAGGTCTCGTATCCGGCGGCAGCTTTCGTAAGCATGTCGATATTGAAATTGATTTCTTGATCTGTGTTCAATCTGAAAAGAGTGAGAGAGAGAGAGAGAGAGAGAGAGAGGATGTAAAAAATTGGAAGAAAGAAGTATATGGGCATGGCCGATTAGCCATCACAACCCTTCTCGTGGCAAGGTACAGAGATAAGAAACCCCAAGCTCGAACCTATTACCTATCTAAACCACCTAGGACTTTGAAACTAAATAGTGAAGGAGGGGAGGCCTCTCTTTAAAGGGAGAGAACCCCCCTCCCCCCACCCCTCACTCCCCCCCAAGGGGGTGGCTGCTAGGGTTTGTGACTATTAGATACAGAAGGAAGAGAGAAGGCATAAAGGAATTTATTAGTTCTCCATAGCTGTTTGGGTAGTAAAATTAAACAGTCAAAATTAAAAGAACTATATTGTCTATTGATGCAAAAAAAAAAAAAAAATTTACTTCGAGATGCAATAGATTTGGCTTTTGTGCTATGATTATGTGTCGTAGATATCTTTGGAGTTGATTGCTATTAATAGCCAAAGTGTGATATCTTTGACTATAAGATTCTTATATCCGTGATTGCCACCGGTGTTTTTTTGTGTTGGACTATTTGAACTGACCCCCTTCCTCCCCACAGGTTGACAGCGATTGACTGGTGACTCGACAAAGCTACATAGGTGGAAGCTTGGGAAGCGCATAAATTGATTTGTCTTTGGTTTCACTACATAATAATTATACCTCTAAACTCATGGTTACGTAAACCCAGTTTTCGATTTAAGATTTATTTTATTGGTAGGATGATATATAAATTTTTAATTAAACGATATTTAATTGTTGTATCGTATCCAACGAAATTTTTTTATGTTAGCTTGTTATCTGAATTGATAGTTGATAACGTGGCCAGACCTTTGAAATTTGGGAAATTAAAATAACAACTTGTACGTCCACAATTAATATCAGTGAATATTCCAAATGATTTTTTTGCAAAGAAATTTTTACAACTTGAATGCCATTTAATACCATTATTATATTTATTAATTAATTGTCAGGCTACCAGCCAACATATTTCCTACCTCAAATCTCTCTCTCTCTCACACACACACACACCTGCACGCCAGTTTCTGGTTCCCTCTTAACAACCATAAACCCTCGCCTGCCAAATTCACCGTCTCAAAATCTCAATCACAACCGACCCTCTCTCCCGACACCCACAAAAATGGCCAAACCCATACAACTCCTCATCTTCACAATCACACTCACCACAATCTCCATCATCATCCCCACATCCCTCTCAGCAACAACACCACAATCTATCTACGCCGCCCTCGAATCACACGGCCTCCCGATCGGCCTCCTCCCCAGCGGCATCACGAACTTCACCATCAACCCTTCAACCAACCAGTTCGAGGTCCGCCTGGCCCGCTCCTGCCACGCCAAGTTCGAGACCGACGTTCGCTACGATTTCAACGTTTCCGGCACCCTTTCTTACGGCAAGATTGATGATCTGTCCGGCATCGCTGCCCAGGAGCTCTTCCTCTGGTTCCCCGTAAAGGGCATTCGCGTCGATGTGCCCAGCTCGGGCCTGATTTATTTTGACGTGGGTGTGGTGTTCAAGCAGTTCTCGCTCTCGCTGTTTGAGACGCCGCGCCAGTGTGATGAAGCGGCGGACTCGCGGGTTGAGCTGGTGGTGTTTGATGGCCGTGCCCGGATCGTCGACGAGGTAATTGGGTTTGATCAAAATGTGAATGCTATTAGTTTCATAATTTCTGAAATAAGTATTATTTGACAAGTCAAACTAGGGCAAAAACAACAAGTCAATTTTGACGCGTACAGGTTTGTTGCAAAGATAATTATGACGGTGGAGTCGTATGTTTGGTTTTGTTTGGATGAATTTTTGTAGTGTCTTTGTTTTTTGACTTGTACTGGATGTGATTACCAGGTTTTGTTTGTTAGAAGTAGTTTCAGGTCCTTATCTGAATATAGGTGCTTGATGAGTGGCTATAGCATTTGATTGCAATGTGAATTTAATTTGTACCGAGGTTCGGGTTTTGATGAGTGGCCAATGTCCCTAGCTTTGATTTTGATATAATTATTTCCCCTGTTGCGTTTGATTTTCCCCATTTAACCTTTTCAGAATTCTAAAACAGGTTTAGTAAATGTGAGTGTTGGCTTTATTCACTGGTCTTAGCTTCGCTTGACTTGTCAAACGATGTTTAGTCTATGATTGTTGAATTGAGTTTGGTTTAATGGATACATGTTGTAATTTTCATCTTAGGAATTGGCAAACAAGTCGAAGCAGAAAATCCCATGGAATGGAGGTAGTATCAAATAAGTACCGCTTCATAATTCAACGTAGTGCAAAAACAATGAGTGAACTCATTATTTTACGCGTATGTATTTGGGATAAAGATAATGATACAGAATGGGTGGCGGTTGTTTTAAAGGGTATGGGGCAAAAACAATGAGAAAAGTCAATGTTATAAAAGGGTATTGGACGTGATTGAGTTAAGGATAATGGGTTTCATTTGTTAGAAGTAGTATCGGGTCCTTATCTTACCGGTGATTCTTAGTTTAGCTTTTGGATTGTAATGCGAATGGAAGATTTGAAATTCAGGTGCTTGATGAGTGGCTTTGCTTTTGACATTGATCTAACTATTTGGTTTACGTGGTATGCTATTGTACAAGTTCTTCTTGTTCTACAATTTTTGTGATCGAGTTTTTGTGTGCCAGTCTGGTAGGGAATCTGATGTTTCTCTCCTTTTAATTTGATTTGTGGGTTGTCACAAAGTAGGGATGATGGATACTCAAAGTTGTTTGCGGGTTATCTAGTGGAGTTGTACAGGAGTCCATCAAGATTTTGTTGTGGGGGGTTGGTTTTGGGGGGTGGGGGGGGGGGGTGGGGTGGGGTGACCGTTGGTGCCATTGATGAGAATGGGTGCTTTTGGAGAGCTTCCAAGTTGATGCGATCTTTTGATTGATTTGGGCAGACAAAAGTTTCAGAAGCTCCTTGCTGGTGACAAATATTTCAACTAGATTGCGCCATCGTGGAATGGTGTATATGGACGGAAGGAGGGCAGTTTACTCCTGAATTGGGATGCATTGATGGGTCAACGATGATCTCAGGATGCTATGGTGCTTTGTCTAGCTTTGAGGAAGTGTTTGGAAGTGAGTCTGCTCAAGAGACAAATAAGGCAATGAAACTGAACCATCGACGTGCGATGTGATTGTTTTGACTAGATTTGGAGCTGCTGATTATAGAGGCTTCATTGTGTGATGACATTGGCTGTATAGGTGGTCACACTTTTTGGGATATCATGTATAGAACTGGTTTTCAGGTAGCATGTCAGGGATAAGAAGTGTAGCCTTATGCAGATAAGGGTTTGAATATCATAGACACAATTGGTCAAGTGAGGATTGTGTATCTAGGGGTTCAGCAAAATGTTTGCAAAGGAAATTTTTTATTTTTTTTGGGGGGGGGGGTGTTGAAAAAAGAAGCCCAAAGCACCGAGGAGGTGCCTCAGCCAAACCACAAGGTAATTGTTGTCTTCTGAGTTTTTTTTTCAATATTTATAATTGGATAGCTAGGATTTAGGCTACCTGGATTGCTTTTAAGCATTTATATGTTTGATGGTACCCCGAGATTTTTGTTTTGCAAATAAACTTAAGTGCCGTAAGGAGAATCTAAGTAATGGAACAAAGAGCTTCTTGCTACGGTGGAGTTGCTTTTTGCTAGAGGGTTGGAGGAGGTTCTGAAGTTGGATGTGCTGGATGGTGAAAGGAGTCCGTCTCAGTAAGAGCTTTATAAGAGAGGGAGAGTTGATGGTAGAGGCAATAAGAGTTCTTCCTTTCCACCTATTGCCGTGCAAATATATGTGTTAGAAGTTAAATGTGGGCCAAGTCCAGATTGGGTTATTAGGTGAGCCCAATTTAAAATTTTTAGCCACTACTTGCTAATTCTTCTTGTTCAAAAACAGTTCGTCTATGTTGTGTTGGGGATGCCGAATAGCACCAGGGAAAATTAGTGAAGACTTTGGACAGACAGTGGCGTGATTTTTCTTGGATATGAAGATAAGCTTCAGCGGGGCAATGGTGATGCTGGGGGTCCACAATGCTTAAATATTAAATTGCATATTATTCATTTCCCAACATAGGATTATATACTCAACACCCCCCCTCACGTGTGGTTAGACTTCTTTTTGAGTGGCCATACACGTGGAGGAATTTAATTAGGTGAGGGTGGATTTTTGATTTAGATTGTCTGCCTGACATGGATCGACAAACTTTGATAACGTGCAAAAGCATCTACTCTAAAAGCTTAAACTATTTAGATCAATTGGTAAATCAGCATAGTATCAGAGCTATCGTGTCGCATGGTCTTGGGTTTGATTCTTTTTGCTTGCATTTTTGGTCTCCCTTTGTATTATTGCAATATGCATTCCCTTTATTTGTGCACTTGGTGGTGGTGCAACTTGATTTTCTTCTCATTGGTTTGTCTCTCCATGTGCAATTGCAATCGGGGGGACTTGCACGTGTCGTAAACATGTATGCCATGTGAGGGAGGGTCTTAAGCATGATATACACATGGTATACGCTATTGGGCCCATTTGCTAACAGCTTGAGCTTTAAAAGAAAATGGTAACTTAACAGTTGGATGGTATTTGTAGATGAGAACATAATAAGCAGTAACGACTTCGAAACCAATGGTAACTTGTATCATTTTGAGGGTTTTTTATTCCTCCAAGCACATATTCCACAAAGAAAGCCTGTAAAGGGGGCCAAACCCTATATTATTGCTTAAAATAGGGGAACACCGAAAAAAGCTGCCCAAACAAGCTAAGAAGGCATCATGGGAGGTGGAAAGTCCCCCCTCAACCAAGTTAAATGACAGGACAAAGCCTGCCTTTGATAAAGAAATGATCAAGAGTACTTCTGAATCTCTTTCCAAGTGCAACAAAAAAGACAACCCCCTGAACTTCCCACATCTTCCTCCTTTGAGCAATGACTAAGTGTGCAAAAACTCCCGAACATAACAATAAGCCAGCTATGCCCAAAAGACAAAATGCCATGTCCCAGAGGCATCTAACCATGGGACAGTGCAGAAGAAGATGCTGCTCTGACTCCCCAACCTCCCTGCACATAAAGAACTGATTAACAATAAACTCTTCTCTCTCCCGCAGATTCTCCCCTGAAGAAAGAACTATTGCAGAAACCAAAAATCTTGGTGCCATAAGCAATAATAGAGATAAAATTATTACAAAAACCAAAAAATCTGACTGTTACGATATGATCTCTGCGACTTTTTTCATGATGATGACATGCAACGCAAAATACAATACATTGTGAATTGCCGATCCTCTTGTTATCTGTTACTAGGCAATTGATGCTTGCTAAGCGATCAATAAAAGGAACACTATATGTGTCTGGTCTTAACCTTGAATCTCTTCTTTTTCTCGTTGTTTAGTGAATATGGTATATTTACAGTTTGATTAGGCTGATATTGATTTCCGGCCTGTAATTGCAGAATCAAGCTGAAAAGAATGAGGATGAACTTAGTCGTGGAGATGTACTGAAGGCTGTTTCATAAATTGTGGAGGCTGAGTATCGTTACAAGGTTTAAGATACCTCAGTTGACTCGCAGTTTTCCCTTTTGCCGTAAGAATGCCTAGGAGTCTGGTTTGGCTTGTATATGTGTGTTGCTTGCTGTGCATCTCGGTGCTTGTGCAAATGGAGGGAAGTATACAATTTTGACAAGAAAGACGAGGAGAAACAATGTTACCTACTTGAGATGAACATGGGACACCCGGCCTGTGGTTGTTTTAAGCTGATTACTACTCTATGTTTGTTCTTATTGTATTAGTGTGCATGGATGTGGTTGAATCGAGTTTCTGTATACGAAGAGGGCTGATTTTCTCTCCCCGATAATCTTGTGTGATAGTAAATATGCTATTTGATGAAGTGAACTGGAGTATTGGTCCTGTTCTTTCATTCTTCTGATATTAAGCGTCTATTCAAAAACTAATTTTTCCAGCAGCGTAAATGTTGTCTGAGAGTGGTTTCATTGTTCATCAAAAAATCAGAGAGCCGTGTATTTATTTTTCAGGTCAACTAAGACAGAGCTTTTCCAATATCTCATATACTTCACAACTTTGTGTAACTCAGGTAAAGCTTTTTGCTCACTTCTAGTGTCTTGATGCTTCTTGGCAGTTCTCATCAACTTGAATGAGAATTTGGTTCAAAGGTGATCAAGACACAACTACCCGAGAAAATAAATGAATTCTCAGCGCACAAACAATGAAATTCATTTCTTTATAGTTGCTTCAGATTGTCTTTGACGCCCTTCTTTATATTAATTGTCATGGGCGTTTTCTTTGATAGGGGAAGGAATCAATTTGGACTTCATATTTAGTGTCTAACTTGGCAGATCGGATTCAAGTTTGTAAATTGCAAATCGCCGCTAATTTGTAAAACATTTTTGATCGGGCTGTAATAACTCTTAAAATTATCTTTCGGTTTTCTCGGATAGTAGTTCAGCAACTCTTGTAACTGAAAAAGCTGACTACTCGTCTTAATCCAACTTTTCCGGCTTCATCAAAAGAAAAAAAAAATGATTATTTCGAATCAGTAGTTAAGAAACATTTTATTTTATCGAAGATCTAGAATAACTAAATGCCTCAATGTGGAGAGCAGGAGAGGAATTAAACGCAAATTATGTTTTCTTCCAGCCGTGGCTCCACGGGTCTCACTCATGTCTAAGTCTTCAGGCTTGATATCACTTAACATTGGCCATTGCAAAGAGAGCAATTCTCAAATCTCGCTGGTACAAAGCTTTCAGCATATCCAATACTCAGGGACCCCTTCCCATTACCCAAGCATTGACATTCAGTTCTGTTACTGCTTGAATATTGATTGGGACCGCAGCTGAGAAATGAACCTGCAAAATAGAACACGGAGTGACCACCGGAGGTGTTCCGGTGGAGGATGCTCTGATGCTAAAGTCAGAACGTCGCTACAAGGGTAAAACTTTGAATAGCAGAAAATGCACTGGGTGCTTGTGTGTGAACTTGTCCGTGTACCTGAGGCTTTTCTCCTGATATAGACTCCTCCCAGACTCTTCCCTTATTCAGGACTCTTCCCCGATAGGTCTTCAATATACTAGAACTATGTTAGGACTCTTCTTTCAGTAGTAGAGTCCTACAAGGCCTCTATTACCTCCTCTAGGTTCTATTCTGATACAGGATCCAAAGTCGATTCGGGGTCGACCACGCCACGTGTCACCATTTAGTTGGGTGGGCATATTTAACTATATCATAATGCCCCCTGCTTTTGACGGTTCTTCCAAGAGAACAGCCAGAAGCATATGGTGTAAAGGCCAACCAAAGGCAATCCAGTTACGAATTTTCCCCCTCCGTTACTCAGAGGAAATCTTCAGGATGTCATACTTGAATAAGTGTGCTTGGGAAATTTGCTCGGGAGCTCTGGCCGGGAAGTCTGGTCGGGAGGCCTGCTCGGGAGATCTGGTCAGATGGCCTGGTCGGGAGGCCTTGAGCTTTAGGCAGGTCCTGCTCTGGCATGGACCCTTCAGCATTAAGCTGGTCTTGCTCAAGAAACCTGCTCGGGCACTCTGCTATGGCATGAACCCTTTGTGTTCGGCAAATGGATTGTTCTGCTTGGGCACTTTGCTCGGGCATAGACCATATGTGCCTGGCACTAGGATGGTTATGCTCGGGCACTCTGCTCGGGCATTGACCATTCGTTCTTGGGCACCAGGATGGCTCTGCTCGGGCACTGACCTTTTGTGCTTGGGCAGTAGGAAGGCTTTGCTTAGGCAATCTGCTCTGTCATCGACCATTTTTGCTTGAGCACTAGGATGGTTCTGCTCGGGCATATTTACCATTCGTGCTTGGGCACTAGGATGGTTCTGCTCGGGCACTCTGCTCGGGCACTGACCATCTGTGCTTGGGCACTACGATGGATTTGCTCGGGCACTCTGCTCGGGCATATTTACCATTTGTGCATTGGTACTAGGATGGTTCTGCTCGGGCATTGAACATCTGTGCTTGGGCACTACGATGGCTCAGCTCGGGCACTCTGCTCGGGCATCTGACCATCTGTTCATGGGCACTAGAATGGCTCTGCTCGGGCATTGACCATTTGACTTCTAGCCACGTGGCAAGGGCACTAGAGTCTCTCCAACCTCAATCTTCTAGGGAAGCAAGCACATGTAACAATTCTGTAGCCGCCAAAACTAAGGCGGTTACTATTTGAATTTCAAACTTAATGCTCTGGGAATCTCGCAAGACAGGTGTATTAAATGCATGTTGCCGCCCTTTTGGGAGCAGTCATTTCACCTCCCTTCTATGTACTTGGGTTCCTCGCAAGATAGGTGTATTAAATGTTGCCACCCTTTTGGGAGAGTTCTCTGCCAGGAACCTCACCCGACAGTCACTCGTTTTGTGTCTTGCAGGTAATCGATTCGGGCTCGGGTTTCACAAAGTATGCGGAGCATATTTCTAGCAGCAATATTTTGGCGCCATCCGTAAGACCCGCCAGCCTAGCCGTTTGACCTTAATAAAATTCAACAGTTGTATTCTAAACTGCCGGTGACAACGTGTCGGAACTACTGACAGAACCGCCACCGCCACGGTTATCGTCACAAAAATACAAAGGCACTGTTCGAAGAAAATCTATAACCAACAAAGTGTCGTCGAGCTCTTGACGGTACCGCCGTCAACTTCAAGGAGAGCCTCCACAGCCGCACGTCCTCCCCCGCTGGAGTCACCGATACCACAACAACAAAACTAGCGGCGGTGCTGACAATCATGCAACTCCACGCCGGTCAACCGTTCCAATCACTGCAAAAATGGTTGCTGGTAAGCCACCATGGGTTCTGATCAAGCGTTCACAGCAGAATGTCATCACTACGCCAATAGGCGCAAACACCAACATCACACCATACTAATCAGATAATGCCGCCGGTAACAACGGCAATTCGCCGCCGTAGCTAGCTGCGACACCAAAAAATAAAAAATAGGAACAGAAGAAGCAGATCGTCGCCGCGGTGTCAACTCAACAGGCAAGTTACCAACATCGCTCCATCTCGGCCTTACCCAACACTGCACCATTCACCACGACAAGTAATAGCGGGGTCACCAGGCAACTGCCACACGAGCCAAAATTGCTGCCACATCAAAGGGTCGAAACCCTAACGAGTCATCGCCACTGTCAACCATCATTGTAGCCACCGTGACAGAACCTTGCACAATCACCATATCAGTCGCGGCCAACCACCGCAGTGAGGCCGTCGGAGTAGTGAGGCAACATTCAACTTAAAAAAAAAAGAAGCCAGCGATCGATCATCAGTTGCACAACCGCCAACATCAATGGCGTTCGTTCGTAACCGTATGACTACTGGCGCTGCAATCACTCAATACCTTTGTCCTTCCCAAATCCAACCGGACCACCAATGGCCACTGTGGGACCATCCAGATTACATGCCACCATTGAAGACAACCACCACGACCACAGTTGTCTTCTTTGGCATCATAAAAAAAAGACGGAAGGACAGAAAGATGAAGCAGATGCCGTCGTGGTGTCGTCTTCTCTGACAAAGCACCGGTGTCGCGCTGTCCACCTCGGTCAACGGCAACAACTCTCCACAAATCAACCACTCCGTCAAAGATCACCGGCTGAAGACCACGGCTAGTAGTTTCGCTAGCGCGCCACCGCCACACCGCTAACGCAGAGGCACCGTTTCGCCCCGTACAACATCGCTAATCGGCTTCATCGCCAACGCCGCGACGAGCACCATCACCACCATGGCAGGTCCTCCGGCGAGGTACCACCATCACAAGGTCGCGGCCTTACTCCAAGATCTAACACGTCAGCCACCGTCGCACCACCGATTCCTCCTGTCGCCCCACTGATCAACATCGTGTCGACAACAACGACTGCAAACCAAAGGTGCCATTGCATTGCTACAGTAGCAGATCCAAAAAAAAGAGAGAAAGGAGAAAAAGAAACGAAAGAGAAGATGAGGACACCACAACAGTGCGGCATCGCCAGTTGGCACCGTCACCACCATGGCTCACGGTAGCTGCAATCGGCTCCATCGCCACCATTGCTACCGGCACATCGGCCATCTCACCACTAGTGGCGGTCAAATCTGCTGCACCGCCATGCCTAGATCTGCTGCAACGCCATGCCGTCGCCTCTTTAGGCTAATCCGGTCTTCTGTCGATGAGAAAAAGGAGGCAGACAACAACAAAGAGGTCTATTCTTTCTTTTTAAATTTTGACATTAACCCCCATAAAAATTGCATGTTTACATATAGACCCAAAAGGTCTAGTTTATTTACCTTAGGTCACATGCTTTTAAAAGTATTAAGTTTTTAACAGTAAAAAATGCCTATTTATGCTTAAGACCCCCAGGGTCTTATTTATTTGACATATGCCACGAATCCTTCAAGCGTTAAGATTTTTGTAACACGTATTTGAATAGAAGACCTACACGGTCTCATGAATTCTCGTATGCTACGCATTATTTAAAGCATGCACACATGTTGTATTTTTTGGCACGTCGTTAAAATTTAAACGACTACAATTCTAGGTACTAGCAAGCCTCCTAAGGACTGCATCTCCTATGTGCTCATATATTACCTAGACCTATGTTTAATTTGGGTCTAGCATTATCTAGTTACACCAATTAATGCAAGTACGTCACAAATTGGGGATTACGACTGCTATGACGTTTTAAACACACTTGCGACACACAGTGCAGCACACCCCCTATCGGCTAACCGACGAAACCCTAAGGGGGCCGCGGTGTTGAACACCGCTCAATCATGTGTTAAAAACATAGTTGAACTTTTAAGTTTATGTGCTTTATTGCTTCAAAAGCTGTTTTTTCTGTCACGTACTTTTTCTTGTTGCAAGGAACAATGACGCAAAAACCACTTCACAAGCAAGGAACAAATTCACAGCACCCGACGACTTAAAGGTTTTTGCTGGAGTATCCTGCCGTCTCGGCATTTTATATCATGTCATGGTCATACAAGTGTCTTTTTGCGACCAACTCTACATATAGGCTGAAAAAGCTGTCTTTATATATCTACGCCTTCTCAAAGGCGGGGGGCTTCATATCTTATGATATCAGTGATACTGCAGGTCTAATGCCATGTGCCCTTTCAGACAAGTGGGCTTCATAGCAGCGAACATATTACAGGCTCAATGCCCGCCCCTTTTTATTTAGCATCACAACAACACGTACTTGTGGCTTCGACCGAAACCCTCGAGGGCATTTTTATGAGCTTTACGCTTCATCCACCCCCGAGGGCGTGTAAGACGAGAAATCTTAAGTTCCGTCAAATCCTCAAGAATATTTGCATGAGCTCCTCGCTCCATCAACCCTCAAGTGCACTTTTCGAAACTCTACGTTCCACTAGCCCTCTAGGGCGGTCCCTCAAGGGATGAACACCCTCAAGGTGATAGGATGGAGCTCATGTTCTATTCGAACGATTTAGCTATAGTTCTAACCCGTGTAACAGCAAAACCTAGTGGGAGTTTGTCGCCCTAACTTGTTTTGTTAATTCAAAACCTTGTCGAGCATGAGTGAGGCTTCTTTGCCAGCCCTTAGCTGACGATAAGGGTTCGCGTCAAACTAAAACGCAAGCATGATATGGTCAGCTCAAGCTAAAGAATACACACTTGCAAACGAACACCCTTCCAAGGAGAGGTGACCCCTCAAGGTGACATTCAAACACTTAGCACATGCAACAACTTTCATGCACAGCTTTGCGTCCTCTCTCAAGAGAGGCTACCATGAGGCACAGCCTCTAAAGGATATCGAGATTCCATGAATCGTCTTTATAAAGATGATTATAAAAAGCCTTCTTAGGCGACATTCTAAGGACTTAGCTCTCAAGAGCTAGAGTTCTAGCTCCCTACTTGTGGCAAAGTTCCATCACTTGAGCTCCCAAGGGTTTAGGTTAGCGCAAATGAAGTAGAGAAATATTATTTTCCCCTACAAGCGGATAACAAATCCCTTACAAATCTGATGCGTGTCTCAAGACACCTGGTATAACTTCCTCAGCCAAACATTTTGGCTAAAGAAGTGGGAGGCTTATGATATATCTCAAATATAACTCTCAATAATTGGAGAATACCGGCAATCTCAGTCATACTGGGACATTGACGATTATCTTATCAAGACTCTATCATCAAAGATAGACACATGATCCTCTAGAATCCTAATACAATCCTAATTGGATTTGTTCACATTCAAGTCCTACTAGGGCTCTTCTTCTTACCATTATATAAAGGGGTCTCTACCCCTCAGGTACGAAACAACTACACAATGACACATATTCAAGCTTTTTCAGAGTCATTATCATGTAGCTGCACTCTGACTTAAGCATCGGAGAGTTCTCCGTTGGGAACCCCACCCGGCTGTCACTCGTTTTCTGTCTTGCAGGTCATCGATTCGGGCTCGGGTTCCTCAAAGTACGCGGAGCATATTTCTAGCAGCAATAAGTTCAGTTTTGAGAGGTATATCGTATACTTCCATCTTGCCTACTCCTTACATTTTCTGGGTATGTTAACAAGGGAAGAGGGGATGCAGCCGCAGAGTTTCTTCGATGACCAGCTTTAGATAGATTGGTTCTTGAAGATCGGTCTCATGTACAATTTTCTTTCCCGTGAGTACTTCTCCCAGTTTAACTTGTGCCCTCTCCATCACTCTTGGGTTTCTTGTTTGTGATGTCATTTCCCACTTATCGCTGTTGAAGAAGTTTTAGCTGCACCCGAGAACATATCATGCACCAGATTAGTGTAAGACTCATATTGCGTATTGAGCACCTACAAAAGTAAGTTTGTACTATATAGTTACAAACAAAAGGCGCCTTGCTTATTTCACAAGGTTCTCGTCCTTGTGATGCATAAAGAGGGTTATGACAGAAGTGTAAGCACCTTATGGAGAGAAGCTTATTTCAAGCAGTGGCGCAACCTTACTATTTGGTCGCAGTCGATAGAGGACATCTCCTTCAGCTGGTTGCGCTCAACATGTTTGTTCACAGGCTCAAGATCAAGCACAGGCACAATAGCCTCATCATCCTCCTAAAACTCACAATTTTTTCCTTCTTTCTTCTTGAGCTTGATTTGGCAAAGCACGTAATGTTGATTTGAACTGAGAAAATACTCGGTCATGCTCCAATGATCCTCATCATACCCTTTGAGCACGAAACAACTCAACTCCCTTTTCACCGCTTTGATCAGGAATTACTTTATTCTCTGACCCCTGCCAAAAACCCTTCTTCACGACTGTCTGATCAAAGTTCTTGCAACGCTATTTGTGGCCCTTCTTCTTCAACTCGGTGGAAAGGTACATAGACCCTCCTCCTCCTTTGTGTTTGATCTCATTGAAGGTATTGTGGAGATGGTTTTCGTTGTAAAAGTTGCTTTCTGTCACGTGATTGTACATCAGAGGGCAGCTACGTAGCAGGAAAACAGTGTAGTACCTCCTTTTAGTCAAGTGAAATCTAAACCCAAGTGGAGATCTATCCACTGTTGAATTTCTTCCCTGTGTTTTCTTCTAATACTACTCTACCCTTTATAGCTTGGCAAAAATTAATCAAGAAGTTATGAACTTGCAATAAAGAAAGAAAGAGATAAACAAAAATTGGAGAAGAAATGTTCTTCTTCAATTGTGCAAAAGACAACTAATTAAAATATAACCACTGGCTGATACTAGACAGCTGAGCTAACTACTTGATATAACTCCAATATAACTTTCAATAATTAGGGAATACCCGGCAATTCCAGTCAAACTGGGAGATCGATAATTATATTATCAGAGATCGTGACATGATCCTCGAGAATCTTAACGCGATCCTAACACATTTGACCCTCGGCCTGGTCCTATTAAGAGTCTTCTCCTACACAAGGGTCTACCCCTCCAAGTATAGAACAACTACACAATTTATGCTTTTTCAGAGTCATTATCACGTAGCTGCGCTTTGACTTAAGCATCGAAGAGTTCTCTACCGGGAACTCCACCCGACGGTCACTCGTTTTCTGTCTTGCAGGTCATCGGTCCAGACTCGGGTTCTGTAACGTACGCGGAGCATATTTATAGTAGCAACATTTTGGCGCCATCCATGAGACCCGTCAGCCTGGCCGTTTGACCTCAAGAAAATTCAACGGTCATATCCTACACCTCCGGCGGTGTCGCATCAGAACCACCGTCGCCACGGGTCTCCACGATTGAATTGTCGTCAACGGCAAAAAGAAAACAAAAACATTGTTCAAAGAGAGTTCATGATTCCGACAAAGGTATTACAGTAAAGTGTCGCTGGCAACCATATGACAAAGCCACCAACGGCACAACACTCTCATATCTAGATTCTACAATGACATTAGACTCTAAGTCTAATAGGCGGTAGGCCTTGGAATTTTCAGCACATCCCATAAAGACACTTTTGAGAGCTCTTGGTCCCAACTTTGTTCTCTTAGGATCAGGAACCCTATAGAAGGCAAGACAACCCCAAACTCTCAGATAACGTAGGTTAGGTTTTCTTCCTTTCCATAGTTCATATGGTGAAACCTTGGTTTTCATCGAAGTTATCCTATTATGCACCTGACAAGCTGAAAGTAATGCTTCACCCCATAAACTAAAAGGCAATTTAGCATTCAAGAGCATAGCATTTATCATTTCCGTAAGTGTCCTATTTTTTTGTTCAACTAAACCATTTTGCTATGGGGTGTAGGGTGCACTTTTCTGATGTATGATGCCATGCTCTTCACAATAAGAATCAAATTCAGTAGGAAAAAATTCTCCACCTCTATCACTACGAAAATTTTTAATCCTTTTCTCCTTTTGATTCTCAACCTCAGATTTATAGCGCATGAACATATCAAAAGCTTCACTTTTATGTTTCATTAAATACACATAAGTATATCTAGAGAAATCATCTATAAAAGTGATAAAATATTTATTGCCACCTCTACTTAAGACTCCATTCATTTCACAAATTTCAGAATGCACAAGTTCTAACAATTGTGTATTTCTTTCGGCCTTAGGAAAAGGTTGTTTAGACAACTTTGCTTGAATGCAGATTGGACATTTAGCATTTTCCACATGATTATATGAAATCAAACCATGCTTAGACATAAATTTAAATGAGCTAAACGAGCATGCCACAAAGAAAAGGAGTCAACAGAGTAAGCCAAATTAGATACGTTTTTATTAATAGATAACTTAAACATGCGATCACATGAGTATCCTTTCCCAACAAACACCCCACTCTTAGACAGGACCAACTTATCAGACTCAAGCAAGGCTTTAACACCTTTCTTACAAAGAAGACTAGCAGATACAAGATTTTTCCTAATTTCCAGAACATGGAGCACATTGAGTAGAACTAGTTTCTTCCCTGAAGTAAACTGAAGTTCAACACTCCATTTGCCCAAAACCTTGACAGAACTATGATTCCCCATCAGCACCACTTGTCCATCCATTGCCTTTTCCTAATCCTTAAAGAAGGACTTCTCGTTGCAAACATGAACTGTAGCCCTGGAATCATACCACCAATCAGAATTTTTGCTCAAAGTTGCCATATGCAGTTCAATAATCATGTCAATCTGCAATTCAGAAATCATGGCAACCATTTCATTGATGTCTTCTTCCACCACGTTTGCATTATGGAAACTTCCAGCATTTTCTATTTTCTGCCTTTTCCTGCTTCTGCATTCCTTCTTGAAATGTCCCCTTTTCCTACAATTATAACAAGTTTTGTAATTCTTGTTGGAGTTGCCAGAGTTGTTTGTTTTAGAAAGTTTCCTCTTGTTTCCACCAGAATTTTCATTCTGAGAATTTTTCTGATCCACAAAGTTTACTTTTAAGTTAAAATTCACCGAAAAACTTTTATCGCGAACCCGAGTTTCCTCTTCAATTCGCAAGTGTTTCTGAATTTGCTCAACAGTAAAATCTTCTATGGTATGCAGAAGTTTCTTTTTGTAACCATTCCAACTAGAAGGCAATTTAGAAGTAATAGCCCCCACTTGTAATGGTTCAGAAACTTCGACCTTTAGGTTTTTCAGTTTGGAAACAAGAATTTGCAACTGATGAACTTGATCCATAACAGATTCACTATCATTCATAGTAAATTCGAAATACTTGAGAGTGAGAAACTTATCTGTGCCTTGCTTTTCATTATTGTACTTGTTCTCCAAAGCCTTCCAGATTTCTCTTGGACACTTGGACGATGTAAACAGGTCATAGAGGTGATCCGAAAGTGCGTTCAGAATGTGTCCTCTGCAAACTAGTTCGTCCTCTTCACGTTTCTTTCGGGCTGCTTTGGTCTCGTCAGAGTCGTTGTCAGTAATTTCTGGAAGTGGTGGCAGATTAGGATCCAAAACATACTGAACCTTTAGTGCAGTGAGTAAGAACATCATCTTGCCTTGCCAATGGGTGAAATTCGTTCCATCAAACCTATCCAGTTTCATGAAGTCCGGATTCATCACTTGAAAAGCCGCCATTGCTGATTATCCTTCCTTTGAAATATTGCCTTAAAATTGTTGGAGAGAAATTGCAGAAAGGAAGAAGAAAAAGAAAATTCAATGGCTTGAGGCGCGTCTAAAGACACTGTCTTTAAGGCGATATTTGCCCCCACTCGATTCGAGTTTGCTACCGGGTTAATGGGAAATCACCTCTAGGATTACTCAAACCAACAATCTGCAGATAGCAATTCTGAAGATTCGTTTCAGAATTGCTCCTCGAAATTGTGTAAATAACTGAAGAAATTGAGATTCAAAATTTTGGAAAATGCTAAAGTTCATATTATTCTGAATTTCAGAATCTTATATATGGACTTAACAGCCACCCCTTCATGAAGGGACACAACCAATCAAAAAATAACAGAAATAACTGTTATTTCTGGTGCCTTTTCGGAATTACTTTCAAAGTCATTAAAATAAATAATTGAAAGAAACAATTCCGAAAATTAGTAAAATATGGGCCGTTAGATCATAAATAAATCAACGCGCTATACGCGCTCGCGGCAAGTGTGCAAAGTGCGCCCACTAAAGCGCACAATAGCATTCCCAATCTTCCCTCCAAAACATCTCAAAATAATTCAAATGATATGTACCATGTGCTTGCTTATAAGGAGAGAGAAAGTTCATTTTCTCTCCAATGTGGGACAAAGAACAAAACCTTTTGGGTCTTGAACTTCACTTACAATACAAACACATTACATAACAATCTATCATCAACACCAACAATCCCCCACTTAGATTGTTATGTTGATCCCCAGTTACATACTGATATTGTCATGCTTAGTAAAGGTATCTCTCGATTTAAACCCTTACTTAGTACAAACACATCAAAGCTCTAATTGAATCCATGGTGGCCTAAGCTTAAACCTGGATTCATCGATATTAGAACAGGATATGTTGCACACATAACGATATCCAATTTCAACGAGCAATTCACCAAATAAATAATGCATTAACACAGCCATTTGCCTCATCCTGGACTTCATGAACATTTACAAAAGTAAACCTTTAACTTTTGCTAGAAGCGGCTCCACTTCTTATGTTCATATAGGTGAAGTTCCATCCGTGTCCCTATTACTTGAACACTTATACGGAAATTTATTGAACTTCATTAAGAGTTTACAACTCACCCTCTATGTCGTAACAGTCAGCACTTTCACATCCTGCATTGGGTTGCCAATAAATAATTAAGTGTTCCTCCAACCACTTATCAATAACTTGTTATTACCCGTTAAACCACAAGACTAGCTTATGGTCAGGTTTCCATTACTGGTGGTCTAAATAAAAGGTTTCAAACCCATCCCACTAGATGTACTCCTCATCAAATCTCTTGAAAGACCTTTAGTTAAAGGATCCGCCAAGTTATTACTTGACCTAACATACACTATGGTGATCACACCATTTAGTATCAATTCTCCGACATACTCATGTCGTAAGCTTATATGCCTAGACTTACCATTATAAATGGTACTATATGCTCTAGACATAGTCGCCTCACTATCACAATGCAAAGAAATTGATGGCACCGATTGTGGCCACAACTTTATATCAAACAACAGATTTCTCAGCCATTCTGCTTCTTTGCCTGCGGCCGCCAACGCCAAAAATTCAGATTCCATTGTTGAGTGTGTTATACAAGTCTGTTTCTTTGAAGCCCAAGAAACAGCTCCTCCCGCTAGGGTAAACACCGAACCTGACGTTGACTTGTTATCGCTCGCACTAGTTATCCAACTAGCGTCAGTGTACCCTTCAAGTACTGCAGGAAAGCGATTGTAAAACACTTAAATAATGAGTCCTTGTTTCTCCTTACTATTTGATTGTTGATTTATTCTATTGTGGCTAATGATATATATATATATATATATATATATATATATAATATATATATATAAAATATTTGAAAAAGCCAAATATAGTTTCTCCCCTTCTTAGAAGTCTCTATTATAGTCTAACTCAAATAAAGTTTGTGTAAGTCTAGGTGTTCAACCTTAACAAGTCAAGAGCATGTAAAAAACTTTCCTTGAGCAAGAGACAATTGCTCGATTTCATACTCTTAGAAATTCATAATTAACCAATCACTTCGAGATGATTTCTGATTTTAAGCCTAGTGGTCTTGTTGACACTTCTTCTTTGCACTTGGGGGTGGTGACTCGCTGTCTTTTCAAGAATAAAAATAAGAATTTCCTTTCCTTTGAAATTGAATATCAAAAAATCTAATAGGGGAATTTGGTTTAAAACTTAGATATTTGAGCAAGAATTTAGAAGACTATCATGAAAAGGCCATGACTTCTTTTCTTGGCCAACCTCCCACAATCCTCATTCACTAAAAGCAAGCCTTATCCTCAAAGACTATGAGATGTCATATGGATGTCAAGACTTTCTTCTATGCAAATCTCACTAACTCTCTCTTAGCATGGCCAAGAAAGAAAAATCCCACTAGCTGAAAACCTTGAAAAGGCAGTTAGGGCACCAAAGAAGGAATAAATGAGAAAAAAAAAACCTTAAAAGAATGTAGGGTTGCATGAATCTTCCTTCAAACAAGCATTCCCGATTATTAAAGGCCACTGATTGGCCACTGCATATTATCCTAATTACCCTAGAATAAATCTTTTCCACTTACTAGAAAATTGCATAAATAGTTTAGCCTTTCTTTTCGGAAGCCTCTATTGCTAACCTTAGGGTGGGTAGTCTCTTGGTGTATGCCAATGTACCAATATTACTGCAAGGTCGTCTTAGCATGAAAGAGGTTCTCTCTCAAAGGAACCAAAGTTTCGAAGATAGAAGATGATCATCTGTTCGATCTCGAAAAAAGAGAGAGAAATGTTAAAAAAAGAGAAAAAGAAAGAAAAGAAAAGAAACTAATACATCTAAAGAATGATTATAAAAAATTCAGCGCCTAGAGTTGCCACACACACACACACACACACACACACACACACACACACATATATATATATATATATATATATATATATATATATATATATATATATATATATATATATATATGGTTCATACACCTTTTGAGTTCGCCATATTACGGCATGAAATGTTCACCTCCCTATGGCTTGCTTAGTGACCTTCCAATTCCTAACTTTCTAAACTGATGTGTTTATCTTTTTGTGGCCTGATGAGGACTCCAGTGATCCTCATAACTTACCTGGTATCCCATGTTTGGTGGGATAGTTTAATAATTCTACTATCAGTTTAGCGATGATATGAATTATGACTTTATGTCATGCTTTTTGATTGTTCTATAACGTACTTGACAGTCATCTACTTTTGCTCAGCCGAGTCATATACATTGATATTTTGGCTAATCATGGGCCAAGATCATATCTGCCTTGCAGCTTCTACAGCCTCCCAGCAAGCACATTAGCCTCACAGCCCATACATCTGACATTTCCATACATCCTCTCTATCCACTTTTTGGGACCCAACAATTTTGTGATAGTCCAGAAGATTCAAACTCAAGTTTAAAGTTAAGAATTAACTTTTTCTGCCAAGTTGAATGACATTTAATGAAAAGCAATTGAAAAATTTTCGATTAAAAACTTATGTGGTCTTCCCTTTTTGGGTACAGATGGACATATCGACCGTGTGGGCACCATTGCCTTAAATTCTAAATGATAAAATGATGTGTGAAAATGAGAATAAATCTCAAAGTGAATGGTCTATTCATCGTATTGGGCAATCAAAGTGATTTTTAATTCAAACATGCTCCCGAAGAAAGGATGTTATCTTCATCATAGGTTCTTCTTTGTAGATGTCCTTATGGGTTTCTCTTGTGATTCGCCTTCTACTAGGGTTATGCTAGAGTGAACCCTACTTGAATTTCGGTCTAGGGGATCCCTATGAATTCATCCTCCTGACAGGTGTAATAGGGGTTTCTCTTTTAAAACCCTTCCATTAGGGTTATGTAACGTCAACCCTGCTTACATTTTCGTCTAGGGGCTCCCTGTGAGTCCCCTTTTCATGACAATCGTGATAGTATTTTTCTGTCTCCAATCTATTTTATGGTCAATCTTGCTCATATGCATTTCATCTAGGGGATCCCTAGGAGTCCCCTTTCACGACAGTTGTGATAGTGTCTGTCATTTTCCATTCATTGCTTAATTAATTTGGACTCCCTATGATACCCTATTCACAACAATCGTGATAGAGTCCGTCATGTTTCCAGTTCATTGCATAATCAGTGTAGTCAGCATGCACTTTTGTCCAGAGGATCCCTATGATACACCTTTCACGACAATCGTGATAGAGTCTATCATTCTCCAGTTCATGGGATATTCAATATTTGTCTGTGTGCATTCTTATTTAGAAGCTCTATGTGATACCCATATCCCGACACTCAGGGTCAGTGTCTTTGTCTTGTTTAAGACTAAATTGTAAAATTCTGTCTTCAGAAAGGAAATAAAAAAATCATCTAATAAAATTAAGAAAATAAAAGTGTGATTCTTATTGTGACTTTTCAGTCACACTCCTATCTTTTCTTTTTCTGGGTCCAGATTTGAGTCCGAGGGTATATGACCTATGTTCAGGTCAGTATGTGAGAGTCACATATATACAAACTAAATTTGACTTGATCCCTTCCGGATGAGGGTATGTAGGCAACCTTCCTAGGACGCAACCATTTTCAGTCCAATGCAACCTCCATAGGGTGCAGTCATTTCCCAGTCCAAGTCTGTGACTGAGGGTATGTAACCTCAATTTAGGTCAGTAAGTGTAGGTCATGTACATTCTCCATTTTTTTAGTCCGGATCCAGTCCAAGAGTATTATACCCTCAGTCCAAGTTAGTACATGAAATTCACGTGCAATCTTTTTTCCAGTCCCAGTCCTAGTCTAAGTCCATTGTTAGAGCGTAGAAACCTTT
This sequence comes from Escallonia herrerae, assembly GCA_033070095.1. Classification (NCBI taxonomy): domain Eukaryota; kingdom Viridiplantae; phylum Streptophyta; class Magnoliopsida; order Escalloniales; family Escalloniaceae; genus Escallonia; species Escallonia herrerae. Next base: position 293,146 of record JAVXUP010000581.1, read on the forward strand.
AGTCTAGGTTGACATGTGGATAGCATACTTTCTTATCCCAGTTTTATTCTCAGTCCAGTTCCAGTATATTTGGCATATCCACAGTGTTTTCTATGTGCCCTCTCTATAGATATCTTTCACTTGAAGTCAAAGCGACCAAACGCTTCTAAACGTTGTTGGCTCCAATGTTTGCACATGGGTCTTTTTTGTGTGTGCCTAAATATCCATCCATATTACGCATTGTTGGCTCCGACTTCTACACATGAAGCGTCCAACCGCTTCCAAGTGTTGGTGGCTCCTATTTTCACACATAAGTCTTTTTTGTGTGTCTAAATGACCATCCCTGTTTATGCATTGTTGGCTCCGACTTTCAATGGCACCTTTTTCTAGACTGCATTGGTATTATTCATTTCCAGGGATATGTAAGAAACGTTGCAAAGGTCCAACCTCATATCTGTGTGAGTCTTTAAGTCTTCTTAGGTCTTGTGGTCTTTTTCGGGTTTATACGACACAAATGTTTCGTCCTTTGATGCTGATGTTTGCCCGTATGAGCTCCATCATCGAGGGGCTTTGTAGACACCCTATTTTTTGTAGTTTTATTTGATCTTCATTTGTTTTGTTGGGCTTAATTAATGACTAAGTTCTTCATTATTATGAGTGCAGGCCTAATAATATAATGAGCCCAATCTATTTACATTAGTCCAATAGGTAGTCCAGTCCCGTCAGTTTAGCTCAAATTAATTAGGCCCGGTTCATTGGATAAATAGTCTAGTTAGTTAAGGTTAACCCAATATATGCTAGAGCCAAGAGAGTAAGTTTGACTTGGAAACTTGAGAATAAATTTGAGGGACAAAGTGATTGATGTGAATATGGAAGTGTTTCCCAAATCTAGTATTATCATCCCAGACAGTTGATTAATTACCTATTTTGGGACATGATAATACCGAGAAATTCGTAAAAAAAATTTAAAATACAGGGATAAACTGGCCGATTTGGTGACTTTTTGTCATAATTTTTATCAAATATTCTAATTTATCTATCACAAACTGAAATCTGTATTATCATTTCAGGGGGCAGAAATGATAATGATGACTGATTTCTCTTTAAGGGCTATAGATAAAGCCTTTGGCCTTCATTTTTAGCGAGCAAAAAGCTTATTCTCTTTAGAGCTTGTGTACCATTTCTTCTGGAAGTGATATGTTGTCTCTTTTGAGAAATTTAGCCGTTCATATTCACTTTAAAAGTCATTCTATTTTTTGTATTGTGGATTATTTGGAAAGCGTTCCTGAGTTTTCGCGACAAGCTACTTCTATAGGTATCTTCATTAACTTTTTAGTGTAGAAATCACATTAGAGTTGTCTCCCAATCCCGTAGCCACATTTTTTTTATAAAACACAAAAAGAGTCTTTTATCTTTGCTTGCATCTACCCCCAAAATGTAGACTACTTCCTGTACAGAGTCGAACTACAATGGTTTTGATTTAGTTAGTCTGATCGGATAAGCAGGCAATTCGACCCCTGATGTTGAGCTCAAGCCAAAAATATAAGAATCAACTTCGAGTACGTCTTGTCATGTGTTTACATGTTACGTGTTTTTAAGGCCAAAAATCAATGAAAATGAAGTAGAGACTGAAAGGGCTTGGCAAGTGCCTAACACCTTTCCTTTACATAACTTAGTCCGTGAAGCCATCTCCTGGTCTTCGATAGACTAGTTGTCCTTTTGGAAACTTTAGAGTCATTTTTAGGATTTTTCTTATTTTTCCTATTTTTTCAAATAAAAAAAGATGGCGACTCCTTAAAATCCTTAGCAAATTTTTTTTGAGGTGGTTTGCTACAGCCATGACACATGGGCATGGTTCACGGACACAGGGCTTGGCTAAATCATGTTCAGAGCAACGACCTCATCATAAGGCAATGCCTCCCTCAAAAGAGGCAAGCCGAGTAGGTCCTCTTAAGTTCCTTGGAAGGGTCCTTTAATGCGTACTCAGGTTAATTCACACCAAATATGGGATGTCATAATCTCCCTTCCTTATGTCTTAAATTCCATTCTAAGACTCAATAAAACATAGCCCAGGATGTGAGATACCCTTGGCTCACTTTCCTTTGCCTCACTATGTACTTGATGTGGGATATACCTACTTACCTTTGTTTTTCCTAACCACTGACAAACTGGCTCGATAGTCCAATTTGAACTTACAAGAGTTGTTTCTGATACCATCTGTAATGACCCAGTCTGTAGCACATGACAGGGCAATGCCTCCCTCGAATGGGTAAACCAAAATAGGTATTTATGAGTTGCTGGATATCATAATCTTCTTTTCTTATGTAATAGCATCCCTGCTAAGGCCTAAACTTAACCTTGACCATAAATACCAGTGCCGATGCATCAAATTCCATTAAAGCTCCATAGTTAAGCATGCTTGGGAAGAGTAATACTAGACTGGGTGAACCATTGGGGAGCCCTTATGTTGCACCCTTTCAAAATGTGATCCCTCATCAGTCATAGGCAACTTTCTTATTGTTCTTAGAAGACCTTGTCAAAGGTCTTATAGTACCTACATGTTAGAACGTTTGAGAGAGGCATTACCTTGTGGTGGAGTTGTGGTATTAGACCTGATTTTCAAAAGCTCACACTGGGATGTCAAATCAAGTTGATTTGGTTGGGTTGCCTGTACTATCAAATAATGGCTAAAGAGGAACAATTTGGGCTATGTATAACTAGAGTTTATATTGGGTCTTACCAAGGATGCTAAGGCATAAGGAAGGGAAGTGCCATATCTAACATTGATTGTGGGAGACTTTATTATTGGCCGTATAAGAACCAACAACGGATCTTACAAGTACTTACTTGTTAGCTCTTTAAGCGATGTATTATTCCGTGGTGTGGCCACTGACCCAGTTGTTAAAAAGGGAGTGTCTAAGAACCAAAGTATCCACTATCATGATCGATGCATGGGTGGCAAGGACTAGGACGCCGATAAAGGAGATAAGCATTAGGGAGGAGGTCCTGGAGACCTAGCATGGGCGACCTCAGGCATGGCCTAAACAACCAAGTCATTGCCTGGGCGGCCCGAGGCATGGTGTGGATCACTTCATTTGACCATATTTATGCCTAGGATTTTTTATTGTTCGTCTTGAAGTGCGCGGTAGATGGCCCTCTTTGATTTGAATTGTTGACTTTGTTAGCCCCTTAGCGTACAATGGGCTTCTCAACATTTCCGTACGTGCGTAGCCAAATGGCTATTCACATCCTCACCCTATTTCTTGGTCTCATGTATCCCGATCTAGTTTTTAGTCTTTTCACTTTTGTGAATTTTCTTTAACTTGGCAATATTAACAACCAAAAGAGAAAATCTTGACAATGAGCTTTCATACTACATTTTGGTGTTCTATGTGATGTCATGTGTCCAAGAACGTTGATTTGCTGTTATAGATTAGGTATAAACCATAACTACTCCCTAGTGATGCAACGGATTTTTGGAGAGCCGTGGTTGATGATGGTGGTTGCGTAGTTGGTGTTGTTGTCTGGAAGAACGCTAGTTAGAGTCGACGAAGATGAAAATAGTAAGTGTAAAGCTGATTAAATAGGAAAAAAAATCTTGGAGCAGAATTGTCTATTACACGAGGGATTTCAAGGCAACAAGGTTTCTGTCAGAAAAAAATAATTAAATTAGGAGACGACAAGGTAATACGTAAAACAAGAATGGGCAAGGGAAGTCCATGTACATCCATAAGCAGAGGATTTATGCTATCCATTAGTGTGGCTAAAATTTTGACCATAATTCAATTCATCCTTCTAAACAAATAACGAGTCAATTTATTGTGATAATACTTGTTGGAAGCATTGCAAGAAACTAGTAAGAATAATTCTCAAAAAATAAATTAAAACAGCTGGCTGAGGCACAGACTAGGTTACTCTCTTAAGACGTTTCAGATTACCATCGGTGCAGCAAGGTTATCGATGCATCGCCTCTGGGATACAACAGCCCAACTTTGATTGTTGCTTCACTCATATTTCTGCACAAAATGAATAAAGTAGAAGCTTCACTCGATACCTTACCAAAATTCCCACAAGTCTAAGTGTTTAGAAATCATAAGAACAGAGCTAAAGAGAAAGCTTGAGTGTGTGCAAAAAAAGTGTGGAAAAGGTCTCCTTTTATAGGTGAAGAAAAATAGTTGCTGGTAATCTGTTACAAAGAAATAAATATGAAATTTATTTCAGAATAAAATGCTTCAATATAAAATATGACTGATTGTGTAATAAAAGAATATGTGATTGTTGGTGATATAATGTGCATTAACGTAGGCATCCCAAAGCTATATTTTATAGTATAAATAGCATGCTACAGTTCCATATCAGGTCTGGGGAGAGGCCAGAATGTTGTCACAATGCATTAGTATATTTTAGAAACTCGTATTACTGCGACTTGTCCTTCCCTCCTTGCGTGTGTGAGTCTTAGATTCAAATACATCTTACTAAGAGGCCAAGGAGTGTACTCGCATACTCCTTAAAATTCTTTACAATGACCAATGTGGGACAAAATGTCTTTTAAAAGCTTAAGTATGAAAGAAAATCTCAACTTTCCATTTTCAATCAATGTGGGAGGAAAGCGCTTGTAATTTTTTCCTCAAAACTCTAATGCTTTCTCAAAACCATTCTTGAAAAGAAAAGAGAATTTTTTGCTAAAGTACTCCAAAAATCCCCCATTTATTTTAATAAAAAAATTCATAACTTAGATAGTGGGCAAAAAGTGAGAGTCTCATGCATTGTGAAAGTGGCTCTGCCCTGAAACCTTCACTTAGTGTTTCAGTCTTCCCACTAAAGTGGACTCAACCTTGAAACAATGGTTACTTGAGGATACGTAGAAGACATCACACACATGAGACTCAAGATATCCTAAACCAAGCTTTATAAGCCAACACATTATGGCCATGTGCTTTGTTCCAGTTTTCATGAGTGTTCTAGAGAATTAGTCCGATTTTCATAGGAAGCGGCCTCATTTCCACACTCATATAGGTGAGTCTATCAATGATGCTCTTCTAACTATTACATCCCACTCGTATGAGCTATAAAACTCATTAAGAGATCACAATGAATCTCAACCTCCAATACCATTATGAGAATCACGTACTTACACCATAGGGAGTGACATTGTCATAAGACAAAAATAGTACATGTATAAAAACTAGTCATTCTATAATTTGTTGGTCTCTTTACCTAGTTCTTGGGATCTCCAGTCGCTAGAAAGTTGTATCCTTATAGATGGCTTGTACATTTTTGGGCTTAAGCCTCATCCCCTCGATGTATACTAGATCTTTTCTCTAGCTAGAGCTTTTGTAAGTGGATCAGTGAAAAATATAATCAATATTGATCACACCTTTGCTAAGGTATGATCTCACAGTACTGTCATTTCTTCTCACACATCTAGACTTTCCATTATAATACTTACTTAGCCCTGTGTCAATTGCTGTAGTGTTGTCATAGTAAATCAAGACAAGTGGCACTGAATTTTCTCACATAGGCATCTTGAACGATAGATCACGTAGCCAACCTGCTTCTTCACTTGCCGAAGCCAAGGCAATTAGTTCGGCTTCCATGGTGGATTTGGCAATGATTTTTTGCTTCTTGGATCTGTAACATATAGCTCCACCACCTAGTGTAAACAGATAGCCTGTTGTTGACATAGAATCTCTAGATTGAGAATTCCAATCTGCATCACTAAAACCTTCAAGAACAGCTGGTTGCCTTTGATACATTAAGCCATGGTTAATAGTCCTTTTAAGATAATCTATAATGCAATGCATGACATTCCAATGTTCAAGATTAGGTTTACTTGTAAATCTACTGAGAACACCAACAATGTATGCAATATCAGGCCTTGTGTAATCAGTCGCATATCTAAGACTACTAATTATACTTGCATATTCTTTTTGATTTACAATATCAACATCAATCTTAGTAGGATATAAATGATTTTGAGGATCAAAAGGAGTGCATGCAGTTTCGCAATCAAAGTAGTTGTAGTTCCTCAAAATTTTCTTAACATAATGAACTTGATCAAGAAATATGCCATCACGAGTTCTTGTAATTTTCATGGCTAAAATAACATTAGCTTCACCCAAAACTTTCATTTCCAAATTCTTCTTCAACAAAGATTTGGTGAATTCGATAACTTTTATGTAGTGCCGAAAATTAAAGGATCATTAACATACAAGCAACTGATGACATGCTAAACTACTTTCAGATTTATAGTAGATGAATTTATCACTTTTATTTGCTCTAAAACCACTAGCTAGAACACATTGATCAAATTTGTCATGCCATTACTTGGGAGCCTGTTTCAACCCATATAAGGATTTAATCAACTTATACACCTTGCTCTCATGCCCTAGTTGTACATAACTTTCTGGTTGGTCCATATAAATCTCTTCTTCCAATTATCCATTCAAGAAGCATGTTTTAACATTCATTTGGTGAATCTCTAAATTATGAATTGTTGCGATAGCAATTAAAAGCCTAATGGATGTTATTCTAATGATCGGAAAAAGTTATCAAAAAAGTCAATATCCTCTCGTTGTTTAAACCCCTTTACAACCAACCTCGTTTTAAACTAGTCAACTATACAATCAGGTTTAAGCTTTTTCCTTAGTATGTGTTTACAACCAATGGATTTACAACCTGGAGGTAAATCAACTAACTTCCATGTTCTATTAGCCATTAAAGACTCTATTTCATCATTTATGGCTTCTCTACAAAGGTCATAGTCTGCTGAGAATAAGGCTTCTGCTAGGGTAATGGGACTTCCCTCAACATTATATACAAGGTAGTCAGGGCCAAAGTCTTTATCTACCCTTGCACGTTTGCTCCTTCTATGTTTTTGGTCTTCTATATAAGAGGTTGTGAGGAACTTGCCTCTTGACTAGATTGAGATGATTCTATGGCTTTGGTTTTCTCACCCCCACTATCTTTGAATTTGAAAGGAGACTTTTCTTCATAAAATATGACATTCGTAGATTCAACCACAACATTGTTCTCAAGATCAAGACACCTATAGGCTTTACTATTAAGAGCAAAACCTACAAAAATGCAATATGATGCTTTAATTCCCAACTTGGAAATTTTTGGGTCAGAAATCCTCACAAAGGCTAAGCATCCCAGACTCTAAGGTGTTCTAAGTTTGGTTTTCTGTTTCTCCACGACTCATAAGGGATTTTGAGAATTTTCTTTCTAGGTGTTCTATTAAGGCAAAATTTGCAGTCAAGAGAGCTTCACCCCAAAAATTCTTAGGTGCACCAGAGCTAGCAAGCATGGCATTAGTCAAAGTGATCAAGGTTCTATTTTTCCTTTCAACCACGCCATTAGAGGAATGCGAGTAAGGAGGGATAGTTTCATGAACTATCTTAAAAAATTGGATATATGTGATATGGCATAAGGAATCATATTCCATACCTCTATCACTTCTCAATCTTTTTATCTTCCTATCAAAATGATTTTCTACTTCCTTGATAAACATATAAGCATTTCAAAGGCATTTCTATTTTTCATGAGATAAACATAACAATATCTAGAAAAATCATCAATTAAAGTGATAAAGTATATTTTTCCATCACATGTCAAAATGTCTTCAAATTCACATATATGTGAATGAATTAGTTCAAGTAATTTAGAATTTTTTTAGACTTTGTGGTGTGGATGTTTAATAATCTTGGTCAAGGTACAAAATTCACCCTTTTCAAGTTCAGTATGCAACTTAGGCAATAGTCCTATGTGACTCATATCTTTAAGATATTTTCCATTTATGTGACAAAGACGATCATGCAAAGTATTCACACCAGACACAATATAACGGAAGTAGATGCTTTATTCATTTCAACATTTAGCTTAAAGATACCATCACATGCATAGCTTTTACCAACAAACATACCGTTCTTTGACAAAACAAATTGATCGGACTTGAAAGTTTGCTTGAATCCTGCCTTGTTGAGGAAATAACCGGACACCAAGTTGTTTCTAATATCCGGAGTGTGTAGCACGTCCTTAAGGGTCAAAATTCTGCCTGAGGTAAACTTAAGAACAACATCTCCTATGCCTAAGACTTTTGTGGAGTGGGAATAACCAAGCAAAACTTTTTTGTCTTTTTTCACCGGGACATACTTTTGAAACTGATTTTTATCATGACAAATATGTCTAGATGACCCGGAGTCGGCCCACCATCCTTCCTCTCTTCCAACCAGATTTATTTCTAAAATCATAACGCAAGTGGTTCCTCAGTAACATTAGCGTGTGGAGTTGAACCGAGTTTTCTATGACAAAAATTTGTAGCATGGTGCCCTTGTTTTCCACAAATAAAACATGCACTATCTGCAAAACCTTCATTTGTAAAATTATTGTTGCTAGAATTGTTATTTGAGTTTTTATTTTTCCTGTTGCTAGTTGCACAACTGGAAGAGTGGCCTTAGTTCCACTCCTTTGAGGCATAGGGAGAGTGTTGATTTTGAACCTTTGTTTTTCATATGCTTGCCTCTAGCATTGAAAAAATTATTTTGCCTTTGAAAACTATTTTAACCCTTAGGAGTACTATCACTAGACGTTAAAACGTTTATCTTAGCACCATTACCGTTAGCGTTGCTGTTACCTTGGTGGTTGTTGGCATGATTGGCATGTGTGTTATTGGCAAGAGCTTCATTATTCTTGTCTTGATTTCTCACTTCCTCCTCAATTTGAAATTGTGCCATGAGATTGACAATGGGCAGTTCTGACTACTTATGATGGAGGCCTTTTTGGAACTCCTTCATGAATTCGGCAACTTGTCTATGATGGCAGCCACTTGCATTTGCTTATCTACTTGGATTCATTTGGAAATAATTTCGTGCACAATCATTTGGAGGTCAGATACAATTGACATGTTCTTCGACATCTTATAGTTGAAAAAGCGGCTACATGCGTACTTCTTTTTTCTGTCTTCCTCAGTGTCGTATTTTTACTGCAACGCTTTCCATATTCTCTTCGCAGAATTGTCAGTATGCGGATAAGCTCATACAAAAGACAGTTAAGCAAATAATTATGTCAATCTTCTTCATCATTTCCCCACTTTGCAATATATTTTTCATGCTTCGCCAATTGCTCTGCATTCATATTTTTTGTTTCCACATTCTTTGGATGTTTGGCAGTTAAAACACACACTACCTTCATTAACTTGAGATAGAAAAATACCTTACTAGCCCACCTTTTGAAGTTTTGTCCACCAAGAAAAAATGGCTTATTCAAGTCATTTGGGTTGGCAATAGGAGTAGCAGAAGGCATTGTGGAATTAGCCATGAAATCGTCTTAAATTGTTGAAAGTGTTGTAAGAGACAGGCAAGAACAACTTTTGAAAAATAAATTAAAACAATTGGCTAAGGCGTGGGTTAGGTTGCTCTCTTAAGACAACTCGTGGCCCTTCAGATTACCACAGGTGCAGCAAGGTTATCGACGCGCCGTTTTCAGGATACAATAGCGCAACTTTGACTATTGCTTCACTTTTAATTCTACATAAACAAATGAAGCAGAAACTTCACTCGATACCTTACCAAAATGCTCACAAGTATGAGTGTTTAAAAATCAAAAGAAGAGAGCTAAAGAGAAAGCTTGAGTGTGTGCAAAAAAGTGTAGAAAAGATCTCCTTTTATAGGTAATGAAAAATGGCTGTTGGAAATCTGTTTCAAAGAAATAAATCTAAAATTCATTTCAGACTAAAATGCTATAGTAAAAATATGATGTTTGTGTAATAAAATAAATAAATTAAAACAGTTGACTAAGGCATGGATTAGGTCACTCTCTTAAGACAATTCACGCCCCGTCGGATTACCACCGGTGCAACAAGGTTATCGAAGCGTTGCCTTTAGCATACAACACTCCAGCTTTAACAATTGTTTCACTCGTATTTTTGTATAAATGAATGAAGCAAAAGTTTCACTCGATATCTTGCCAAAATACACACAAGTCTAAATGTTTAAAAATCAGAAAAAGAGAGCTAAAGAGAAAACTTGAGTGTGTGCAAAAAAAAAGTGTGGAAAAAGTCTCCTCTCTTTGGTGAAAAAATAGCTATTGAAAATTTGTTACAAAAAAAAATCTGAAATTTATTTTAGAATAGAATGTTGCAGTAAAGAATATGACTGTTTGTGCAATAATAGAAAATGTGACTGTTGGGGAGTAATGAAAAATATGAATGTTCATAATTAAATATGCATTAACATAGGCAGCCTAACAGCTATATTTTATAGTATAAATAGCATTCTACAGTCCCATATCAATTATGGAGAGAGGCCAGAATGTATAACCCCCACTTGACCTTCCTCCCTTACACGTGAGAGTCTTAGACTCAAGTATATCTTACTAAGGAACTAAGGAGTGCCCTCTCATATTCTCCTTAAAATTCTTTATAATGGCCAATGTGAACAAGTGTCTTTCAAAAGTATAAGTAATGTAAAAAAAAAATCTCAACTTTCCATTTTCAACCTTTGTGGGAATAAAACACTTGTAGTTTTTTCTCAACACTGTAACGTTTTCTCAAAACCATTCTTGAAAAGAAAAGATAATTTTTTATTAAAATACTCTAGCAATATCATTATAAATACTGTTCAGCTTTCAAAATCCCAAAAATTATGTGACTTATTCTTTTTTGGTACAAATCCTTATTTTTCCGGGTTAAACTGAAGTTAAAGGTGAAGACTTGAAAAATAAAATAAGATAAACTAAAAATGTTAATTAAAGAATACAAGGAAATCCGTGTATTTCATCGATCACCCAAAGTACAAAGAATGCAAAAGAGTGAGAAAGAAAGCATAAATACTTTGTTTTGATCATTGTGGGGTTTGGTTATAAGGTTTCATGAAGAACTTGGGCATTGTAAAAAGTCGTACAACTGAATTATATTTGATTCTCTGTTTCTCCGCAACTTATAAGGGGGTTTTGAGAATTTTCTTTCTAGGTGTTCTATTAAGGACATAATTTGCAGTCAAGAGAGTTTCACCCCAGAAATTCTTAGGTGCACCAGAGCTAGCAAGCATCGCATTAGTCAAATCGATTAAGGTCCTAGTTTTCCTTTCACTCACGCCATTAGAGGCATGCAAATAAGAAGGGTTACTTTCATGAACTATCCGTAAAGATTGGATGTATGTGAGAGCGCCTAAGGAGTCATATTCCATACTTATATCACTTCTCAATCTTTTTATCTTCCTAACAGAACAATTTTCTATTTCCTTGATAAACACAGCAAGAATTTCAAGGGCATCACTTCTATTTTTCATGCGATAAATAAAACAATATCTAGAAAAATAATCAATAAAAGTGATAAAGTATCTTTTTCCATCACGTGTCAAAATGCCTTCAAATTCATATATCTGAATGAATTAGCTCAAGTAATTCAGAAATTTTTTCGACTTTGTGGTGTGGTTGTTTAGTAATCTTGGTCATGCTACAAAATTCACATTTTTCAAGTTCATTGTGAAACTTAGGCAATAGTCCTATATGACTCATATCTTTAAGATATTTTCTATTTATGTGACAAAGACGATCATGCAAAGTATTCACACAAGACACAATATAACGGAAGTAGATGCTTTATTCATTTCAACATTTAGCTTAAAACATACCATCACATGCATAGCCTTTACCAACAAACATACCGTTCTTTGACAAAACAAATTAATTGGAGTTGAAAGTTTACTTGAATCCTGCCTTGTTAAGGAAATAATCGGACACCAAGCTCTTCCTAATATCCAGAGTGTGTAGCACGTCCTTAAGGATCAAAATTATGTCCGAAGTAAACTTAAGAACAACATCTCCGATGCCTATGACTTTTATACCAATCAAAACTTATTTGTCTTTTTCCACCGGGACATGGTTTTGAAATTGATTTTTATCATGACAAATATGTCTAGATGACTCGGAGTCGGCCCACCATCCTTCCTCACTTCCAACAAGATTTATTTCTAAAATTATAGTGCAAGTGGTTCCTCGATAACATTAGCTTGTAAAGTTGAACCGAGTTTTCTATGACAAAAATTTTCAGCATGGTGCCCTTGTTTTCCACAAATAAAACATGCACTATTTGCAAAACTTTCATTTGTAAAATTATTGTTACTAGAATTGTTATTCGAGTTTTTTTTTGTTGCTAATTGCACAGTTGGAAGAGTGGCCTTAGTTCCACTTTTTTAAGGCATAGAGAGAATGTTGATTTTTGAAACCTTTGTCTTTCGTATGCTTGCTTTTAGCATTCAAAAATTATGTTGCCTTTGAAAACTATTTTAACCCTGAGGAGCGCTATCACTGGATGTTATGAAGTCTACCTTAGTACCATTACAATTAGCGATACCGTTACCTCAGTGGTTGTTGGCATGATTGGCATGTGTGTTGTTGGCAAGAGCTTCATTATTCTTGTCTTGCTTTCTCGCTTCCTCTTCAATCTGAAACTGTGCCATGAGGTTGACAATAGACAGTTCTGACTGCTTGTGACGGAGGCCTTTTAGAACTCCTTTCATGAATTCGGCAACAAGATTATTTCGTGCACAATCATTTGGAGATCATGCATCTAAGCTACAATGGACATGTTCTTCGATAACTTGTAGTTGAAAAAGCAGTTACATGCATATTTCTTTTTTTTCGGCTTCCTCGGGTGTCGTATTTTTGCTACAATGCTTTCTACATTCTCTTCATAGAATTATAAATATGCGAATAATAATCATAAAACTCATCGGAAAGACAATTGAGTCAATAATTATGACAATTTTCTTCGTCATTTCCCCACCTCACAGCATATTTTTTCATGCTCTGACAATTCCTCCTCATCTATATTTTTGTTTCCACATTCTTTGGATTTTTGGTGGAAAACCCACACTACCTTCATCAACTTGAGATAGTACCTTGCTAGCCTACTTTTGAAGTTTTGTCCACCAAAACAAAATGGCTTATTCAAGTCATTTGAGTTGGCAGCAGGAGTAGCAGGAGACATTGTGGAATCAGCTTAAATTGTTGAAAGTATGCAAGAAACAGACAAGAACAACTCCCAAAAATCAAATTAAAATAGCTGGCTGTGGCACGGGCCTCTCTTAATACGATTTGCTCCCCTTCGGATTATCATCGGTGGTGCAGCAAGGTTATTGACACATCGCTGAAGCTTCACTCGATACCTTACCAAAATGCTCACAAGTATGAGTGTTTAAAAATCAGAAGAAGAGAGCTAAAGAGAAAGCTTGAGTGTGTGCAAAAAAGTGTGAAAAAGGTCTCGTTTTATAGGTGATGAAAAGTAGTGGTTGGAAATCTATTACAAAAAAATAAATTTGAAATTCATTTTAGAATAAAATGTTGTAGTAAAAAATATGATGTTTGCGTAATAAAATAAATAAATTAAAACAGCTGGCTGAGCCGTGGACTAGGTCGATCTCTTAAGACAATTTGCATCCCTTCATATTATCACAGGTGCAGTAAGGTTATCGACGCGTCGCCTCTGGGATACAACAGCCTAGCTTTAGCTGTTGCCTCACTCGTATTTATGCACAAATGAATGAAGTAAAAGTTTCACTCAATACCTTACCAAAATGCCCACAAATCTAAGTGTTTGGAAATCAGAAGAAAAGAGCTGGAACAAGTCTCCTCTTATATGTGAAAAAAAATAGTTGTCAAAAATTTGTAACAAAGAAATAAAGTTGTAATTTATTTCAGAATAAAAAGCTGCAGCAAAAAATGACTGTTTGTGTAACGAAAGATTATATGACTATTGGGGAGTAATGAAAAATAAGATTATTGATAATAAATTGTGCATTAACATAGGCAGCCGAACAACTATATTTCGTAGTATAAATAGCATGCTACAGTCCCATATCAATTTTGGGGAGAGGCCAAAATGTATCACCCCCACTTGTCTTTCCTTCTTTGCACGAGTTTTACGCTCAAGCATATCTTTCAATGATCTAAGAATTATCCTCTCATATATTCCTTAAAATTCTTTACAATAGCTAATATGGACGAGTGTCTTTCAAAAGCTTATGTAATGTAAGAAAATCTCAACTTTTCATTTTTAAGTAATGTGGGACTAAAACACTTGTAGTTATTTCTCAAAACTCTAATATTTCCCCAAAACCATTCTCGAAAAGAAAAGAAAATTTTTTGTTAAGATACTCCAACAATATATTTATAACTATTGTTCAGCTCTCAAAATAACTTATTCTTTTTTGGTACAAACCCTTATCTTTAGAGGTTGTGACAAGTTAAGACTGAAGTTAAAGTTGAAAACTTGAAAAATAAAATAAGATAAACTAAAAGTGATAATTAAAGAATACAAGGAAATCCATGTATTTCATGGATCACCCAAAGTACAAAGAATGAAAAAGAGTGGGAAAGAAAGCATAAGTACTTCGGTTTGATCATTGTGGGGTTTGGCTACAGGGTTTCATGAAGAGCTTGGGCATTGCAAAAGGTCGTATAACTGAAATATGGGCACTCTTGATTGGGAGGCCTTGAAATGACATCACGACCATCTTCCCTTTGGACCCTGATAGAAATCTAATCTTGTAAACCAAAGAGCCCAATAGAAATTTAGTCATGCAAATCAGATTATGGGGATGCACTTTAGCATATTTGAGATCGATTCTTGATAGCAAATTTCAGATTTATTTAATTTTTTAAATCAATTTTAAGCTATTTTAAACATATTAACTTTACAAACTAGATTATTGCGCAACTTGAGATACAATTTAGCTTATTTGAGATTGATTCTTGAAAACAAATTTCAGTTTAATTCAACTTTAGGCTAGTTATTAACTTTAAACTATGGATGATGTTTAAATAAAAAGGTACTAAAAGTAGTTTAATATGACAAAATGGCCAAATTTTAGTGTTAGAATAAAAATGCTAAATATAAGGATATTATGGTACTTTATTTAATCAAATCTGGTTATGGAGAAGTGATTATTCTCTAATTTTTATTTTCTTATATTAAGATTTAATCAGATTAAAATATTTTGAAAAACGATTTAATTTGTTCTGTATGTATGTCAAAAACAGGCTCGTGGTCATTAATTCACAAGGAGCGGGTGTCTGTTCGGATAGACTTACCCAAATAAGTAATTGAGAACCAAAGAAGTCTATGTATCGGAGTTTCACCCGAATTGCTTCAAATAGACTTAGAGATAGTCCATATAGAGCGTCGTACTAAAATTTTCTTTTTGGTACAAACATAAATAAATAAATAAATAGAAACCTAAAGTAGACGTACTGAAAATTCGAGTTTTTGTCCTAAATAATCATTTTTTAATATTTAATTACTCTTCTACCCTATTTTTAACTTTATTTACTTATCTAACTCATTTTTGAAAAACGTGGTTTGAAATCACGTTTTCGCAGCTTGAAATCTCTCTTTGAAAGTAAAATTTTTAAAAATGAATTAAATAGATAAATAAAGTTAAAAATAAAATAGATAGATAATTAAGTTATAAAAAAAATTATTTAAGACAAAAACTCTCCAAAAAAACAACACATGCTAAGCCAAAGACACCGGTAATCGATGGAAATAAATCAAATAATACAAAATCAAAATATCGCACTTTCTTGTGACCCCCTCCCCCCCCCCCCCCCCCCCCTCTCTCTCTCGCTGTGTGCACATACACATACTCCAGGACTCTGATACCTTTGGCTTTTGGACAATCTTTAGATTCTGCGAAAATTTATACTCGGGTTTTGGTCAAGAGGAATGTCAGTAAGAGCACCCATCACAGGCATACGCATGGCTTCAGTACCATCTGTTTCGTTACAGGCACCCTCTAATAGGTTCCTTGTCCTCAGGGCACCTCCTTTCAGAAGTTCTTTCTATGGCGGTGGAGGTACTTGTCAATTATTATACGTGTCCATTTCAGTTCTTACAATTTTCTTGCGGTGGTCTGTGTCAATTTCCCTTTTGTGAAATGAGATGAGTTCTTTTGTTGTTGTGGTTCTTAGTACTTTATGCTGCTTAATTAGTTGCAAACTCGATTACATACTAGATGTGCTCAATGACCTAAGACACCAATGTGTTCAAGTGGGTGAACATTAAACTGGATGCACGGTTCTATGATCGGCATAAGTACTTAAAAACGTTCTTTAGTTTTGTAGCAGGTGTTTCTCATACTGTAACAATGGTATAAAAGGTAAAATTTTGATGCCATAGAGTGGGACCCCTTTCAACTGAGGAAAAAGAGGAGCAAGAATTATTTTTTTTCCTATTTGATTGAGCATCTAAAAGATCCATCATGTGTCCAGTTCCTGCCTAGCGGTATTTGACTGTTTGGAATTGGCCTGAAAATGTGCTTCATACTTGCGAGAGGGCCCTCCTAAGAAATGACCTTATGTTATATGCAAATTTATTGCTCGAGATATTGTAAGGATGTTGCTAGTTAGAGGGCATCTTGAGTTGTGTTTGCTACATT
Organism: Escallonia herrerae; assembly: GCA_033070095.1. Lineage (NCBI taxonomy): Eukaryota > Viridiplantae > Streptophyta > Magnoliopsida > Escalloniales > Escalloniaceae > Escallonia > Escallonia herrerae. The sequence continues at coordinate 309,564 of JAVXUP010000581.1, forward strand.
CTAGGTCTTACAACTATTCTTGATTCATCTTAAATAGTTCTAATTCATACTGTCTTGTGCCTTACTGGTGCCTTAATTTGTCACATTCATGTTTTATTCCCCAAAATACGCTATGAGCAGTTACAATAGTAAGGTAACCGAAATATGTTTTGATAGACAGACTCTGGGGGATAACTTAGGGGGCTGGTATTGACGTTTGTCTTATGGGGCTGATACTGACTTGAGAATTCTGCTTGTAAGAATACTTGCTTAAGTTTATAAAAGTTGATTGATGGTTTCTGTGAAAGAGTAACTCGAGGTATTAAGCCATGTTCCTATGCCAGATTGAGGGATATTTGTAACGGTATGTACTTCCACAGCTATATGAAACTCTGCCGTGTCATGTAGGGGTTCCGCTTATGTATCTTCGGTTACAATTTCATTTTCTTCTTGATAAGTTAATTAACAGCTCTGTTAGGAACGTAACTTGTATCTGGTCCAACGGAGATCGTGGGAGTGGTAGAGGAACTAGGTTGCTGCTAGTTTGTAGGTTAGGTGCTATGTTTTAGTTAGTGGATTAATGATATAATTGGTTGCTATTTTTTAGCTTATTGCGAAGCTACTGCCATGAATAAAATATGAGAGAGAAGTACTTTGTGAATTGGCTTGTCTAACTTGAGGTCATGACTTTTCTGTATTAGAGTCTGTTGGAGTTGTTGGCCCCTCAAAGTGGCTTCCATTCCCCAATATGTAATGTTTTTAGGCTTTGAAGCTTCAGGTAATATCACACCACTTGTTAAGAGTGTGTAACACCACTTGAGGTTCACCCAATTTATGCAGGTTAGATTTCGTCATTTGTCCTAAAGAGGGATCCTTCTGATGCCACTGCCTTCCTCATCTGAAGTGATGCAGTATGAGCTAAAATATTAAAAAATCTAGAAAGCTTAAATTGGCGTACATCCCTCCCTTTCGCCGCTTAGCCTGGCCTACAGTCTGTCAGCCTTTGGCTTTTATCACCAGCTTCAGCTTTCAGTGATTTGTGGTTATAGGGAGTGATATAAGAAGACAGTGCTGCAGCGACTTGATTTGGACAACAGCAGCTTTTATATTTTTCCACATCGACTTCCTTGATGGTAATTCAGCAATACAAGCCTCTAGGATTGAGTTATAGCCTTTAAACCTTTCAACTTGTCATACTACCATACTTGCTCGATGCTCGTGATCTGAGTTCCATCTCATTATTATCATGCTTTCTGCTTTTATGTTTTTGCATGGGTAAGTAGGATCAGTTAGCTTTTGGTAGCAATTTGAGGTAGTCTAAGTATTGCCAAGCATTCTCAGTGAAGATGCCGGATTTGATGTGGTTTTATGGTCAAAAGCTCGATGGAGGCTCTTGAGGAGACTTAGTTTTAAAAGCTGAGAAGGGGTGAGAATTGAGGATCCAACCTACTTTGGAGTGAGTTGAGAGGCTTAAGGGGGTATAGTCCAGTGCTGTATAAGTAGAATTTAGACTTTTATTAAAGCCAAAAGCCCTATAGGGGGCAGCCCATGTATACAGAAAGTAGGACCAAAAAACTGGCAACAGAACCCTCACCAAACTAACAAAGTTTCCTACGAGAACCAGATAACCAGCGTGCAATCTGGAACAGAGTATAAATAGCTATATCACAGCATCCAGGATACATACATCTTTAAATGCCACAGTTAAATTTTTTGAGCCAGGTATGATCATCATTGTGCCCTTATTGAGCCATGAAACAAAGCTCTTAAGTATAGAGTTGCAGATTATGTAAGGAGAGCTCTATCCTGTCTGCCAAATGTTTTTCCTCCATATTGATTATTGAACATAGAGGAGCCAACCTGGAGCATTTGAGCAGCACTTTGACGACACCGCTCTAGCACCTGAATAGATCCGAAACCACCCAGGGGACAGCTACATAGCGAACAACAAAGTCCCAAACTAGATATGATTGACCACGTCACAACGGGCTAGATGATGATCCACTATCAACGAGTCCCCATCCTTTTTAAATGATGCACCAACTACCATCTTCCTCCCCCGCCTTTCAACTTGTGTATGGCTTCGGTCCACAGAAAAAGGCCCCCTTTCTAACAAGCATTTGCTCGTCGAATGACATTCCATGGAGATAAACCGGATTCACCCTCTCGAAATTGAGTAGAATGATCAATCAGAATATGATCCCTTTGCTTCCAGGTTTCTACCATAGAACATCAATTGCTGAATCTAAGATCCCTAGCCCTCCAATTGCCCTAATCGAAATAGTTCCAATCTATAAAGTCACCTATGAAATAGCTCCCCACACACCACTTATCAGGCTAAAAGCCACACCCACCTTCTCTTACCACCTTAAAGGATATATTCTTCAAAAAAGTCAACCCAACCAGAAAGTATACTCCTCCATAAATCCTCGATATCCTTATGTCTGCCATAAGTCTATTCACCAAAGCAGTCATAAGTTTCTTCACCAAAGCTGCCATCAAAAGGAATCCATTTCCTCTCAAGTATCTCCATAGTAATTTGTCTGTCGTCTCTGAATGAACGAGTTTCCCTACTTCAACAACTGATCTCCATAATTGGCATGCACACCATTTCTTACTTCACCTAGTGGTTCATCCTCATTTTTGCCCGAAAGCTGAATCCCTTCTTTACCGATCAGGGGATCGTCATTATACTCTCAAAAGAAGAGTCTTTCCTTTTAGAAAACTATACGTTCGATCCCACCAGCCCCTTTATAAAGTGAACTGTTCATGACAATAATACTTGAGCTGCTTGGTGGTGTTTTCATTGCTTAGGGTACTTGACTCTAGATTGAGCGGGAGGACTGATGATAGAGACAAATGGCAGCAACCACTGAAAGTTTATATGAGACGTGGAAAAGATGCTTCAAATGCTCAGACATTAATTCGGAATATGCTGGATCACGGGGAAGCGATTTGGGAGGTCTATTAGTCTTAAGTTATCTTAGGAGTCTTTTTTCTGCTGAGTTTGCTTTTAATTTTTGTAAGATTTTATGATAAGAGTGTTGTTGTAATTTTGTTTTCTAAAAGGTTACTTAGCCTTTTGGTAAGCTATTTGTAACCAAAATGTCACCTGCTTGCTTGTCACCTACTTGTCACCCGCTTATCACCTCTTTGAGGTTCATTCATCCTTTAGTTCTTTGGTACTAAGGAACCTCCTGGGCTGTACTGTTTTATGTTCAGTGGAGTCTTGAACTAATCAAAAGATCTAGCATATGTGCTTTTGGGTTGTATGATGCCCAAGGGTCTCTAGGAGTGACTCCTCAAGTTCTTTTCTTCTTTTGACATCTTAAATTGTTTCACCATGTTGTCCTGCGTCAAGTGGTAATAGAGTGAAAGGTCCCAGGTTCAAGTCTCCTCAGCGGGGGAGAAGAATGCAGGATCATGGTTCCTGCTGGACAGGGTGCCCCGTGGTGGGACCCACTGAAGTGGGGTGGTCCACATGAAAACTGCTGATGTGGTGGCCTTTGAGCTGGGACCTGCCATGGGCCGCACTAAGAAACCAAACGGGAAGCCTGAGAAAAGCAACCCTTATGAGGATTAATTGCTCCAATCGTGACAGCTGAAGCTTCTGGGAGGGTTGGTTTTGCGGTCATGTATCAATTGGGCTTATCATGGTAATGATCCCTAGAAGTCGAGATTATTGATGGTAGAAAAAAGGGGTTTTTGGAGTGAAAGGGGTTTTTAACAAGATTGGGTCACTGTATAGAAGTGTAAAAATGGAAAGAAGAAATAGTAAGAACTCCTTTTTAAACTAAAGAACTGCCCCCTAGAGTAATTTTTCCATGACAGTAAGAAGATTCAGGCTCTTTGCAATATTGTTACCTAACTCGACTCATTGGAATCTAACAAAATATTAGAGATCGCCATGCTTCTACTAATAATGTCGTTATTCATTACGGAGTGCATTTTCCCTTAAATATGGTGCCGAATTTTTTTATTTTTTTTTGGCTGCTATTACCGTAACTCTTCGCATAGAAAACACAATTAGCCATGACCTCTTTTTGTTACACTCTTTTACATCATCTGGACTTGCAGAGACACGCTATTGATGACCTTATCAAAATCATTTAAATTGTCCTGTGATCTTTTCCAATAGAATATATGCTTCACTTTTGTGCTTGTAGTTTTCTCTGTTTTTGCAGCAACACAAGTTACGCTTGCACATATGTGCTAAACACATCTAATAATTTTTAAGATCTTTTGTTTCTATTCCTTTTATCTTTGTAATTGATGTCTTACCCAAATCTCAAAACTTACCTTTCTAAAAATTCGTATTTGTTCATTTTCCTTGCAGTGGGAGCTCTGAAGATGTCAGGGTTACGACTATCTCAATCCAACAGATCCAGATGTAATGGTCATGGTGGGGGTGCTCTTGGTACTCGTATGAACCTCTTTGACCGTTTTGCTCGTGTTATTAAGGTTACTAGGACATTCATATTTTGTCATTTTACTGTGGCATTTTGACTTTGAATATTGGGTCAGCCACACACTACTGAAATGCTCTTCCTCTATTTTTTCTTTCATAAGTGTAGTCATATGCAAATGCAATTATAAGCTCCTTCGAGGACCCAGAGAAGATCTTAGAACAATCTGTTCTTGAAATGAATGATGATTTGGTAAAGATGCGTCAAGCTACAGCCCAAGTACGTTAATTGTCACTGTTAAGGAGCTGTGCTTATGTGTTTTCCTTTTCTTTAGAATTGTTGGATATGCAGAGCATAAAGAGGTGAGTGAGAAGAAGTCAAAAGACTCACACGTTTCCACTTTTTTGAAGGTTCTGGCATCACAAAAGCAAATGGAAAACAAATACAAAACAGCAGAAAAAGCTTCGGAAGATTGGTAAATGCCTTGAAATCCTTAACTAAGTGCTTTAATAGGAAAATGCTTTTTCAGATTGCTTTTGGTTTATTATGTATTTTGATCATAGGTACCGTCGGGCACAACTTGCTCTTGGAAAGGGAGATGAGGATCTTGCTTGTGAAGCTCTCAAACGGCGTAAAGCATATGCTGTATGTCCCGTCTTTTCCCGAGCTGTTATAAACTCTTGTATGTTGGGATAGTTTAATTATCCTTATCTTCCTCTACATCTTCAGATGACTAAGGTTTTGAGGTTGACAAAACATTGTCATTTATTTACTTGTGAATATTTTCCATCATTTAGTAGTTATTTTATCAAGTAGCCTGGTGAGAGAAACTGGACTATTATGTCGTTTCTATGTTATTGGATCACTAAATTTGAGCCTTCATAAATCCAATGCCTTTAGTTGCCTAAACGTGATCTATGCTTCATCCCTTACACACACACACACATATGTATGTGTGTGTATTATGTATATATACATATACATAATACATAATATATGTGTGTGTGTGTGTACTATGCATATGCATAGTACTATATTATGCATATATATATATATATATATATATATATACATAATGTGTGTGTGTGTGTAGTCAACGCTCTTGTAGTAATATTCAATAAGTTAATAATCTCTAATAATTACTAATCTTTCAAGGAACCAACACCATTCCATAGGGTCTATTTGATAGATTCTAATACTTCATAATGAAAATTTTCTGTACTGTTATTAATTATAAGAGAGGAAATATATATATATATATATATATATATATATATATATATATATATATATATATATATAGGGAGTTGATCCGTTGATAGCGCTAGCAAAATAGGAGATTTTGCTAACGCGATTTGGCCGTCCATCCCTTCGGAATCAACGGCCCAGATCTTTTTTTTTCGAAAGCTGTCAGTCGTCCGCTACATAGTGTAGCGGACGGACTTTTTTACCATATTGCCCCTCGTCCTCGTCCGCTACACTCTATGGCGGATAACTTTTTTGACCTAACACCGTCAGTCAAAAAATCGTCCGCTACACTGTGTTACGGACGACTTTCCGACAACTTTTGACTGACACGACTGACACAATTTCAGATTGTCTGTACCATAGATATGGCCCACGTCCGCTGCACCGTATCGTGGACAGTATTTTTTCTTCTCCTTCAGCACAATTTTCTTCTCCTTCAGACTCGCTTCCATTTTCAGCTCCCTTCAAGCTTCGAGATTCCGTCGAATGTTCATTATTTTTCCAACTTTTAGGTTCTTAATTGTGCCGTTTGAGATTCCATCGATGTTGAGATTGTTGATTGTTAATCGTATGTTTTTTATTGTTAATCGATATTGAGATTGTTGATTCCGTGGCTAAAACAAGTCTTCGGTCACCAATTTATTAAAAACAGGAGATCTTCAACACAATGTATTTGGACGTCCGCTACACTGAGTAGCGGACGGAGAAGCAGAAACAGTCAACTTCAACACTTGGAAAATTTTTCATTCGGACGTCCGCTACACTGTGTAGCGAACGGAGAAGCAGAAACGATCAACTTCAACACTTGGAAAATTTTTCAATATTTCGACGTCCGCTACACTGTGTAGCTGACGGAGAAGCAGAAACAATCAACTTCAACACTTAGAAAATTTTTCAGTATTTGGACGTCCGCTATACTGTGTAGCGGACGGAGAAGCAGAAACAACCAACTTAGAAAATGTTTCAGTATTTGGACGTCCGCTATACAGTGTAGCGGACGGAGAAGCAGAAACAATCAACTTCAACACTTCGAAAAATTTTCAGTATTTGGACGTCCGCTATACTGTGTAGCGGACGGAGAAGCAAAAACAACCAACTTCAACACTTAGAAAAATTTTCAGTATTTGGACATCCGCTACACTGTGTAGCGGACGGAGAAGCAGAAACAATCAACTTCATTACTTAGAAATTTTAGTATTTGGACGTCCGCTACACTGTGTAGCGGACGGATACTTTCAACTAAAAAATTCTCAATGAATTTTGTTTCCCACCATTCAATCATTCTCAATGAGAGCAAAAAAACCAACTCTAATCACAGATCAAATGTCCACTGATATAGACACAAATAAATCACTCAATCATTCAACACAAATCAACTGATCTCAACACAAAAAAAATCACACCAATGACAGCTTTCTAAATAAATAATCACGATTTATTAAATAAAATTATTGTAATGGTACAATGTCAACTAGGCGTCCTCATGTTCAGCCGGATGTTCGTCCTTAGACGGATTTTCAATAAACCTAATCTCTCTAGGCCGGCCTTTCAAAATTTGCCAAGCTATCCTATATCTAAAGCGTTCTACGCATCCTAAACTCCAGGCGGCCGCCTTGAGGCTCTCAGACCGACAAATGTAATCCATGTACATGCATAGGAAGACGCCGCAGTCCGAAGTATTATGTTGCTTGGGCCTCGTCTTCTTCAATCGGAAATGGAGCTTTGGCCGCGCCGGTACAGGTACACCACGGATAGCATTGACCATGGCACAAAATATATTCTGCGAGAAACAGAAAACGGCGTAAGACACGAGTTAACATTTACAATTGGCAAGTTACAATAAGCATTAAACAATCAACTTCAAGATTACCATAGAGTCCAACTGGGCTTTATACATCCGCAGCACAGGCATGTGGGGGGTATCGTCGTGGAGACTGTCGATCACCGATATGACTTTTTCCGTTGGTTCATAGCAAACCAAGTACCAGTGGCTTTCCCCTAGAAATGGGATTAGAAACACGTGGGCAACCATTGAGCTCACTGGACTATCCCTATTCAGATACGCTCGTAGGTTATCGGACGGTCTCCACTGACTCAACTTTTTCTTCCCCCTTCGTTCGACCCACTCATGCCATTCAGCCACTAGGAGGCTATGAAAAAAGGCATCCAACAAAAATACGGCCGGATACTCATTCGGCCGCCCCGACCCCTTTCCTTCAGAATCTCCACGTAGGTAGAGATGACGCCGTTGTCTAACCAACTCCCCGGAGCCAGGGAGGACATTTCTCCCCACGAGCAACAGTAATCCATGCCCTCAGGGTGATTCACACTATATAACGCTTTGTCTCGAGGGAACCCGCTAAAATACCGCTCTCTGATAATTTGGCATTTATGCGGCTTTAGGGGCTTCTGTGGATGCCCTTTGCGATATTGCCCTCGGGGGTCGACCGGGGGATATTGCACTCCTTCAGGGGGGTCGACTGGGGGATATTGCCCTCCTTCCGCAACAGATGGTCCCGCCCACGGGACAATGGGCAGTGTCTCGGACAGACTGATGTTTCTGAAACCCCAGTCCTGCGTGACTTGACTCTGAGAGAGGGGTTGGGGTTCCGAGTCCAGAAGCAAAGAGAAGGAGGGCGCACTGTACTCTTCCCACGGCGCTTGAGCCTGGCCCATGGTGCTTGGCGGTCCCCAATCACCACCCATTCCCGGTACAGAGGGACCACCGTATCCCTGGCTCACCCCTGAAGTCTGTCCCGAGGGATCACCGTATCCCGAGCTCACATAAGGGGGCTGCCACCCGGGTTCCCCCATTCCCGGGTTGACGCCCGAAGGCTGCCCGGATGCTTGGCGCAAAAAATGGCTGCAGCCATAAGCCAACGATTCGGCCTGTTGGCGAAGCTCCTCGCCCATTGCATCCACCAGATCCTTGCGCTCGCTCAACTTCTGGAAGAAGGCGAACGAGGCATTAACCTACATCCAAAGAGATAATAAATAAGTAACTTCATACACACTTAGAATCATCAAGGTCAATTAAAAGCACTGGTTGGGCAACTTACCAGATTGTATGCCATCTGCTCATCGATCTGACCCCTAGGGTGGTACTTCTCTCCGCGTTCAAACCTTACTGGAGCTACTCTCCTCCGGGTGATGCGGTAGTACCACTCATTGTACTGTTCGATGCTGATCACGGGGTCAGGCTCCGACACAATGGCCGCCAACGTGTCCTGCCAGGAATCCCAAACCTCAAGTTCTCGTGCGCACAAGTCGTGCGCATTCGCCTTGCCAAACCGTCCGACACCCGGTGGGTTCCTGTTACCCCTCATATCCGGCGCATCGGCTGGCAACCCCTGCAGGCACTCAAAATGGCGCATAGCACGATCTGGTAGCTGCCACTCTGCGACCTCGAAGTGGATCAGGGGTGTGCGTTGCAACCCAGAGAGCGTGAAGACGAACGACTCCCCCACCCGTCGCGCCAAACGTTTGTACGGTGCCCATCGCATCTGGCCCGGAGATAGCGAGTCGAGCTCCCCCGATAGTACGTAATGTTATGATGGGGATCGTCTCTCCTCGGGTAGTGGCTGTCCTTCCGGCTGTACTCCCAGGCGCACAACCGAGGCCACACATTATCCGTTCCGTCCCTACGCCTGGGTGCGCCGGTAGCAAGGTGTTCATAAGACCACACCTGAGAGCAAAGACAAATTAAATAAAGTATCGTCAAAATTAAATGTCGATTCAACAAAAAAAAAAGCACGTAATGAAGATTTGTATGATATACCTGCAATAGCGAGAGACACGCACATATAGCTTTGGAGTCGGGCCTCGTTGCCTTGTGCAATGCTCGGTACAGGTACGCAAGAGTTGCTGCACCCCAGGCATAATCCCCAACCTCCAGCAGGTTACCCAACAACGGTAAATATTTGACGCTGACCGTATTCTTCGACGTTGTTGGGAACAGAATTGCCCCCATCACCCACAAGAGGAAAGCTTGTGTGTACAGCACAAGCATCTCGTCCGTGTAGTTTTCCGGGAGAACCTTGTAGGTATCTACCAACCACTTCAACTTGATACCACCAGTGCTAAATTGATCCTGGGGTATCGAAGTAAAGAAGTCCCTAGCGGTTCTTATTCGTTGCTTCCGACGGAGGAGCAATTACCGGCCGTCCCGTCACCGGTAACCCTAAGATGAACCCTACATCTTCTAGGGTAATCGTCATCTCTCCAAGAGGGAAGTGAAACGTATTCGTTTCACTTCTCCACCTTTCAACAAGGGCACCTATTAAGTGCCGGTCAAGGTGTTGAAAGATTTGCCCATGCGTGAAAATCCCAAACCCAAGCCCACGCAGTAACCGTTTCTGGACTTTGTTCAACTTCCAGGCTTTGAAATTATCGGACACTTCTACTGTGTTGAGAAGTGCTCTTTCCTACGAATTAATAAATACAATTTAACCAAAACAAACGGTACACAATATTCGTAAGAATAGGAAAGTTGATAAAATAAGGATCTTACCCCACCATCCCATAAAAGCGTACTGACATGATTTGCTTGGTCGTATAATACGGAGGGATCTTCTAGTCCAGGGTTAAAATCCATTTTTTTGCGACTGAAATTATGAAAAAATGGCAAGGTTGGAAGCGTAAAAATTTTCAAACAAACAACGCTAGCATGTGCTCACATAAGTTGACATGCTGTATATATGCAAGTGAAATCACATTAACATTTAAGCAATACACAATAAGCAATACACATATATTGACAAACGCTAGCACAATCCAGCGCATACATATTTAAAACTATGCATAAGCCGCAATACTCATAACAAACTCTAGATTATGAACGAATAAAGGATTAGAATGTGAACTTATGTGATTGCTGAGACGATTAAAGGATTTCTTTGGAAGAAATTGCGCAAATCTACTTACCAATGACGCTAGAAAAATTGTGAGAAGAAAGATGAATGAGTTTCGAAAAGAGAATGAAACACAGTTTCGGTATAGTTAGATTTGTCTAGTCCGCTACATAGTATAGCGGACGGAAAAAACCGTACCAAGTTGTCCGCTACACAGTATCGCGGACGATGGACTGGTGTAACAACTATCAGGGGGGTTATGGATGACTTGACCGCTGTCAGTCAAAAAGTCGTCTGCAACACAGTGTAGCGGACGACTTTTTGACTGATGGTGTCAGGCAAAAGAAGTTATCCACCATATAGTGTAGCGGACGAGGACGAGGGGCAATATGGTAGAAAAGTCAGTCCGCTACACTATGTAGCGGACGACTGACAGCTTTCGAAAAAAAAAAGATTTGGGCCGTCCATCCCGAAGGATGGACGGCCAGATCGCGCTAGCAAAATCTCTTATTTTGCTAGCGCTATTAATGGATCAGCTCCCACATATATATATATATATATATATATATATATATGGGAGCTGATCCGTTGACCGCGCCGGCAACTTGGGCTAAGTTGCCCGCGCGATCTGCTAGTTCATCCTTAAAGGATAGACGGCCCAGATCTTTTTTTATTAAAAAAAAACGTTCGCGACACTACGTGGCGGACGGTCAAAAAGTTGTCCGCTACTCTGTGTAGCGGACGACAGGGTGGGGTATTTTGGTCAAAAAGACCGTCCGCAACATAGTATGGCAAACATATATTTAAAAAAAAAAAAAGATCTGGGGACGGTCAGATTACACGGGCAACTTAGCCCAAGTTGCCCATGCGGTCAACGGATCAGCTCTCTAGCTAATTGAATTATACCAAATAAGTCTTCAAAAATTCCTCAGTTTCACATTAAGGCTTCCAACCCCAGAAAATATTGTATGGTCAGGGATCAACGGTCTCTACCGTTTAGGACCCTTGGATATATTGTATGATAAACCTCTCTTAGCCCCTCCTTCTACCACATCAAATCTCTTTAATCCAACGATTTTAAATGTTCGGGACCTATAGTTCCGGACTATGCTGTATTTACTCGATCAAGCTTGTGTCGTTGAGAAAGTTACAAACAAATCTTAGATATAAAGAAGTGCAACCTACACTAGTTCATAAGATATCAGTAGCTTTTTTCAATCATAGATTAGATTTAATTTGTAATTCTAGACACTAGAATTGAAATTTTCTATTTATGAAAAGAACTTTTTTAATGAAGAAACATTTGAGTAAACTTAATTAATTAGCCTTTCTGTTACAAGAGACCAACTGCACGGTAGTTCAAAACCGTCATCTGCATACTCGATTGATCGGTGAGATGCCTAAAGTACAGTGTTAAACTACAGTGCTACTGTGGAATGAAGCTGACCATGATCTACGGACTTGCCATTATATGTTTGTTGTTGCCGCATGGAGCAACTAGTCGTACAATTTGCATTTAGGTCCCCTTCGGACGGAATGATGCTTGGGCAGAATGATATCTTCTGCATAGGGGATGGGGATGTCCATGTGGGAATCGTGTTTAACAAGCAGGGGTGGTGTATACATCTCGGGTTTTGCTTGTTGGTGCCAGTTATCATAAATAGAGACATTCAGCTTGCACTGGGTCTGTAATTGGAATCCAGACATTGCATGGAAAAGCTGGGCTAATCTAGGAAGTAAAAGGATTCTAAGTGAGGGACTGAGGTTTTCTATTATAACACATGACCAAATATAATGTGTTTATACTTTATAGAGATCTAGTAAGAAAGCAAAGGACAGAAAGGGCTGTCATAGAGGTTAGTATAATACATGATATGCGCACCATCAAATGCAGTTCGTCCCATGAGTTTGGCGTGAGTTGTACATGCTTCAGTTATACAGCCGAAACAGAACTTAGTATGTACCTGATTTGCCGTCCTTGCAAGATTTTACCGCTATCTGTGTGTAACTGACATGTATCATCTTTGCGCAATTGCAGCAAAGCTTATTTGAACCGTCAATTTGGTGGTCTTACATCGTCTTCCCTTCCGACAAAACTCTTGTCGGAGATTTTACTCTCCTATGCAATTGGTCTCTTAATCCTTTCTCTCTGGATTTTTCCTTCTATTAAATGCTTTTGAACTTTGAGGAAATGAAGTTAATTGGTTTGGCCTGAGGAGATAGCTTCAAGCTCGAGTATGTGGTTGTCAACCTTAAAAACAATCTATATCTAGCCTTGGGCTTGTATTCTCAAGAACATAGCCTACTAGTGATGTACCAGGCATTTTGTACACCGAGGAGTAACTAACTAGGCCCCAATTTTGGCCGGGGAAACTTACACTAGCTTTTGCATTGTACATGGACTTCAAAGTTCAAAATGGAGCAGGCTAGAGCGAGACAGATATCATGACACCATGATTTGCATGTTGTTGACCTATTCCATTATTTCGCAATCTTTTCTGAAAACATGGTGCTGAAAAAGAAATGCCACATACATTACAACAGTAGACAATGTTATGAGTATGAAGTATTTACTTTCTTTATTTGTTCTAATCTATAGTTCTTCCGCACATGACCAATATGCCTGGGAAAAAAAGTCTTTCTCACACATGCTCAGAAAATATAAAGATCCCTACTTTTGCTCAGCGTTGCAAGTTCACGTTTCTTGTCTAGAGCCATTGCTTGGTATCTGAACTGTTGGAGCTTTTCAAATTTTAATGTGCCAGTAAGAGCGAGACTCAGTTGCTGCCAATAGCCATAAGGTCATATTAAGGCATATGAATGTGTCTAATATACACGTGAGAGCTAGCCATTCCTTGGGCTAATCTCTGGCTTTTAAACAAGAGCTTTTCTTAGAACTTAGAAGTCTGTGTGGACCACTCACATACTGATTTATTATGCTGCCTTTTTTTGGAGTGAATTATCATTTGTCATGGAAGTCGCTTCTTTATGACTTATTACTTAAAGCTCTGAAGATGCTTAAGATGGAATAAAAAACAACTCCCTAAAAGAAAGAAAGAAGAAAGAATCGTGACTGTCCAGAGTTCATCTTTTCTGCAACCGCCTTTCTGATTTTCTTGAAGTTTTCTCTTCTGAATATTGATATCAAGAAGGGTTGTAATGTGTTACAGGAGAATGCTAGCTCTTTGAAGGTTCAACTTGATCAGCAGAAGAGTGTTGTTGATAACCTTGTGTCAAATACACGGGTGGGCTTGTATCTTCCTTTTTGAAGTTGCAAAACGCCATGCCCTTTCATCATTGTGTTTATGAAAGGGAATAAATCAGCGGTCAATAAACTCATGCACATTAATTGATTCTAAGCTTTTTCTCTTTTGAAAGCTTTTGGAAAGCAAGATACAGGAGGCAAAATCGAAGAAAGATACTCTGAAAGCACGTGCCCAATCTGCAAAGTTTGTTCTCAGCCTCTATTAACAATTTAATGTTTGCTTTCCAGCTTCAATGATTGCTTCCTTGCTCAAAATAAGTGTGCTAAATGGACACTTGTTCCTTAGGACTGCGACCAAAGTGAGTGAAATGTTGGGGAATGTGAATACAAGTAGTGCTCTTTCAGCTTTTGAAAAGATGGAGGAAAAAGGTTTCTTTCTTAACCTTTTCTTCTTTGGTTTCTTACAAGCTTTTAACAATTTTCTTTATAGAGTTATTTGATTTCTTTGCTAAGACTCAAACCAACCATGTTGAATACTCCCTCCGTCCAAAAATAAGTGATCACATTTCTTCTTTTGGGATGTCCCACAACAAGTATTCACTTCCATCTTTGGGAAAAATCTTATACACCCTTATTACTAGTTGATGAAAATTAAAGGGGCCCACCATTCTATTGTTTTTCTACACCGGGGCGAAGGGAGTGTAAAATTTCATCTCCCTCTTTTCTCACTCCTTCAGATCCATTCTTTTTTTCTGTCGTCTCAATGTCCATGGTCGACTTTACTATATCCCCTAGCTAGTTGATCAGATTGTGTAGGAAGCTAGAGCAGCCAATATGCTATTAAAAGGCTGGAATAGAGGAATTTGTCTGCATGAATTAAGCCAGTCCTGGAGGAACTTCAAAATGCGCAAAGTCATGCTGCAGAACATCAGCAGGCAATTATTTCCAAAAATAAGAACAGCAATGAGATAAAAATTGATCAGCAGGAAATCAGTCCAATTTCTTCCGAAAAGGTTCCATTCCATCTTTGAATGCCATATGAGGAAAATTTGCCGTATCTTGTGAGTGTGATGCTCAAGAACCATAGGTTACTTTGCCCTTTCAGTTCTCAAAACCTTGATCCCTTCTTAAACCTTAAAATTTAATGTTACATTAGAAGTAGAAATGTACTAAGCATCATAAATCTGCATTCCTTGTCTTGATAGTCTTGGCGATGGAGTCTCAAGCAGACGCTCTTAATCAGCTTACAAGCGATGATCTTGAAGGAAAGGTGAGATTTCCTTTCACTTAAATTATCATTTTCTGGAACTTTCTCGTTCCGGCTCTTACTTTTTTGGTATGGCAAATTTTAGCATCAGCACACCCAGGTTTGATATGCTTATAGTCCAGTTGTGGAGCTAATTTCTTGCAGTGTAACTGATTTGAATTGATGCAATAACCTGTGGCTGTCTTGTTGTAATCTCTACTTTTTCCAATACCTAGTGAAAGCATCTTTTTCCGATATGGCAATAGAGGAAAGTAATTGTAGATAGGTAGGTAGTTAGATGGACTCTCTAACATTTCAATATGCTCCCTCAAGCTGGAGCCTATATACTAAAGAAGCCCAGCTTGTTACTTACAGGCATATCTGATACGACCAACCTTAGTGTCCATCTGCAAGTTGATCATCTGTCTTCACGTAACCTGGATTAATGCATCTTTGCCTGTACCTTCTCATGAACGAAGTGACACATTCTAGCTCGATATGTTTGGTCTGTTCATGAAACACTAGATTAGAAGTAATATGAATAGCCATTGGTTATCACACCACAACTGCATAGGAGATGGATCATCAAAACCAAGCTCAAAAAAGTTGTATCCCCAATCCCCATCAACTCAATGGTGGTATGTGCCACAATTCGATGCTCCGATCCAGCACTTGATCTAGCAACAACATTCTTTTCTTCCTCTTCCAGGACACAAGGTTGCCTCCAAGAAACACACAATACCCCACAGTAGGCCTATCAGAAGGATATCCTGCCCAATCTGCTTGAGAAAAGCATGACAAACCAAGTCCTTGGGCACCTTCTTTATGTATTACAAAAGACATGCCACGGCATCCCTCAACTGAGAAAATTGAGGCGCTAAAAGAAACCGACTCGCCATACTAACTGGAAAAGAATTGTCATGATGAGTGACAGTGAGATGGTTAAGCTTTACAACTAGCCTAAAATCTCTCTCTGGATTATCTAACACCAATATTCCTTTCTCATTGAGCAAGTTTTCTTGTTTTCTTGGATTAACTTGGAATCTTATCAGGTAATACAACGTCACCAGTGATTGGAGGGTATTTCTCCATCCAAACCCGAGCCTCATCTAATCCCTTCCTAAAGCAGCAATCCCCCATGGATGGCCTTGCTTGCTTCTCGTCGCACATGATGAAAAACGCATATTTCCAAACTCTTTCTTTGAACTTCAGCATCCTTTAGAATCATGCTAAATTCTGTAGTCCAAAACTTTGCTATTCAAGACTTGCACCACCTCCAAATAGTCCCCTTCCAGCAAACTGTAGCATACACCCCTAGCCAATTTCAGTCCTGAAAAAGCTGAAGCTTCCACTAACCTTGCTGAACTTGCATTTAACATTAGTGCTGCACAAGTCGCCATAACCTCGCCATCCACACTACATTGATCTTGTACAGATCTCAAGGAGGGCGTTCCCAAATTGCGGGCGCTCGAATTGTTGAATCCACGCGAACTTGAACCATGGCCGCGTGATACTCATATAGAAAAGATGAAACCCGTTCATGGGAAGATCCTGGATCTCCACATGATTCACCATGGACCCCTTGCTTTCGGTTATACCACAACAGCCAAACTACAACACCTTACCTCCTACCTGTTTGACTCTAGCGTGATATGCAAATGTTCAAACCTTAAACTGAAATCAGATGAAAGCATGTACTGAAACCTTCATCAAGCAAATTTAAGCACATGCTTTCATTGGGACCAACATATTCTTCTTCGGCTGTGCCACCTCGTGACCCCAAAACTATCTGAACTTGCTTGCAATCACTATATCATCAACATATACAAGCAAAAAAATTCTACCTGCACTAGTATCTTGATAGAACACTGAATAATCATTACGTGCACTAGTATTTTGATTGTATACTGAATGAGCACTGCTTCGCCTCGGCAAGCCCAACTCGACAAAATAGATCAGTAAAACGTCCGAACCGTGACCCCAGGGCCTGTTTTGAGGATATACAGTCTTCCTGAGCTTTCGTACCAAATCAGATGAAAGCATGTACTGAAACCCAGGTGGTTGCCCTATATAAACGTTTTCTTCGTGGTCACAATGAGGGAAGGCAAATTTGACGTCTAAATGGTGAAGAAGCTACTGATGAGAAACAGCAAAAGAGAGAAAAAGCCTAACATAGCAACAGGAAAAGACTTGTCTGAATAATCAACCGGATAGGCTTGTGCCTACGCCTTTACAACTACATGAGCCATGGCGCAAGCTAAAGAGAATTATCCACATTTACCTTGATAGAAAACTCCCACCTACAACAAACGACAGACTACTAATTGGCAACAGGTTCTGTTGCAAAGCCATCATTTCATCTTACATGGTTGTCTTCCAGCCAGGTAATAGATTCTGCAATAACCTTTTCCCCCACAAAGCAACATACAATAGCAGCTAACGATTCCCACGTCCTTGCAGATAAAGACTACAGATAAAAAAAGAAAAAGAAAGAAAAACACGGGCAGTGCAGTGTTGCGCGGCAGCTCTCTCTGATCAGCGCAACACACCTAACTTGTGTAGAAAACATTGCCCTCACCTGCGATTTTGTCTCTACATGCAGCTGTGACACTCATTTGAACCTACTTTATATTGCACTACTCATAAAAGTTGCATCAGAGTGCTTTTACAAGGTCATCAATTGGTGCGAACACCCTACTTCCTACCAATGCGCCATATATGTTCCCTTTCTTGTTGTAAAGAAAATATGATTGGAAGAAAGCAGAAAGGGGATAGAAAGTGAGTGAGACAACAACTTAGATAATCTTCAGAACCTGCTCTACCATGTAAATCCGTAGATTGCAAAAGTTGAAATGAAGCGGAAATCTATACATGAAAGTGACTTTGGTATGTTAGAATATGAGAGATCAAAGTGTCTGCTTCTAATAGATTATGACAATGGAAGCTCAAAGCACTTTTATATACTTACACGTAGTCTAACACCTATTACTGGTGCTCATTTTCTGTTCTTTACTTTTGGATAGTTAGATGCAAGGTATATTGTATCAGCAACAATGAAGGTTGAATTTGTAATCCAAGAATTTATTTTTGTTATGAAGTGTACCATGAGAATGCTGATACTCTTGATTCTTTGGTTGCCTGTAGTATACTCTTCGGTACTGCCTACGGTTTAACAACTCCCAGTAGCTTTTGTCACTGCAGTTTGCGTTGTTGGAGAGTTCTTCAGTTGATGACGATCTTGCGAACTTGAGGAAAGAATTATCTCGAAACGAAATGGTATTTTTCTGGTTTTCTTGGCTAACTTGCAACATTTTTGCAATTTTTATGCTGCTTTCTCTTGTTCATGATGCCATTTTGTTAATTGGGGTGGCCGGATTTTGCTTTTTTTTTTTTGGGGGGGGGGGGGTGGGGGGGAGGGGGTGTGTGGGTGTGGGGGTGCGCTGTTGGGCAATTTTATGGTGAACTGATGCAATATGAAACTTCCTACTAATATGAAGGACAAGGTCTCGCGGGTATGTTACTTGTGGATCATGTAGTGTTAATTGATGACAATTAACACTACATGAGGACTAAATATTTAGCTAGAGTTCTGAAAGATTACTTTAGAAACCAAAGGCTTTAGGTGAAGGAGGAGGACAAAGACGGAGTTATTTGAATGCAATGTTAGTTAGACTAGGAGGGCAAGAAGTACCTAAGGAGGACATATATAGGTATCTTGTATAAAATATTGCACTTCAAGGGAGAGATACATGAGGATGTTGCCCACAGGATAAGAGCCATTTCCGTGAAGTGGTGGTCAGCTTCTTGAGTGTTGTGCAATCATAATATTCCTCTCAAGCTGAACAAGGCCAGGGGTGTAAGATCTGTGTTGCTGAAATGTGAATTCTTATGTGGATGAGTGGCCACACAAGGAAGGACAGAATAAGAAAAGAGGATATCACGAAGAATGTGGAGGTGGAGGTGGCACCATTGAGGAGAAGATGGGGACATTGCTTGAGATGGGTTTGTAATATTTAATGAAGGCAACGTTTTTCATTCTATGTAGTTTGGAGCTTGACTCTGGTGTAAGCTATCTTACATGGACTTGGTACGAGTGTCCGGATTGAATACGTGTCCAAGTGTCGGACTCGTCTAATTTTGAAAAAGCAAGACACGGGGACACGGCAAAATGTTCATATTTGTTATTGCTTTTTAGTTATTTCGAAGGCAAAAATGTGTTTTATGTGATGCATTTGGTTTTAATTGACAACTTGTGTCGTCTCAAAGCAATAACTAATTAGACAAAAAGAGTATAAGATAGTATCATAATTGGATATCCTATGAGATGTGTCGGACACATCCCATACCCATGTCCAAGGGTCGAGTGTCCGACACGGGTACTTTACGCAAACCGAAGAGTCCATGTAACATAGGGTGTAAGACATCGGACAGTTCCTTTGCATAGAAGTTATGGTTTTTTTCCCCTCCGAACAAAGCCAACAAAAACTTGAAAATTCTTTAAGTTGCACAGAGCTGATTTTTCTGTTAACAGTTCTCGCTCTGTTTCCCAGATATAGTTCCTCCTCTTGGCTAAGAAACACATTTGCTGCTAAAGTTTCACTTAGTGGGTAGAATAGTGTTGATCATTTCTCTTGTTAGACAACATGCTGAAAACAGGTGGAAAAGAGAGCGTGCACTGGGGATCTGCTGGTGGGGGTGGTGGGTGGCTGTGTGTGTGTGGTTTTTTTTTTTTTTGGTGTGTGTTGGGGTGGGGGGGGGGGGGGGGGTGCAGGTGATTTGGGGATGGGAGGGAGCTAACATGAAAAATAGAAACAATCGGTGTCAAAACATTGCGGATTATGGCGTAGATGATCTGATTAAAAAAAAAAGAAACAAATCAAGGAGAGGAAAGCATCAGACTTCACTAATTTATTGGTCGTGATATTCGAGTTCTTTCTTTTTCCTCTTTTCCATTAATGATTATAGTTCTGTGGCTGTGATGATTGAGCTTTGTGACAGGAAGATAATAACTAAAGTTCAATAAAAAAAGAATTGAAGGATAAAAGTTATTGTGATGAGAACTGATTGCTGCTGTGTTTATTTTTCCATCAATGATTATAGTTCTGTGGCTGTGATGATTGAGCTTTGTGACAGGAAGATAATAACTAAAGTTCAATCAACAAAAGAATTGAAGGATAAAAGTTGTTGTGATGGGAACTGATTGCTGCTATATTTATTAAAGTTAGATAGGCTGCGTATTACGGCTTTTCTGTTTCCTGGACAGAAAGGAGAGCTTCCACCTGGGAGGGCCACAGTTGCCAGCACAAACTCCGGATATCCATTTCAAAGTTCTGAGATTGAAGAAGAGTTGAAGGAATTGCGGAAAAGGGCCAGAGAATAGTAGAACCGCGTGACTATTCCTCTCATGGGATGCCTCCTGACTTCCAAATATATTTCTCCCCATCAGAAAAGTTCCATTGGGTAAAGTGGCCAAGGGTGAATTCAGGTAAAAAAAAAAAAAATGAAATGACATTTATAAGAGATCAATAGCTTAACGTTGTTTGTATCATGGTCCGGTGTACAGCATACGGCCATAGGATGTAAACAAGAGATCCAAATTTTGTATGTTAACCTGATATATGTATTACCTCCTTGATCGCTACTCTTTGTCGTGATTTAAAACCTGCGCAATTTATTATATTGCAAAAATAGGAGCGTCCTTTTCTGGGATTTTTTTCAACAATGGCGTCTGCTTGAACAATTTTAAGGTACTTAAATTTTCTTGGACGTTCCACCTTCCAAATTTGCTTTGCCTGCAGGGTTTGACTTCTAAATATCTAAAAAGGTGGTGTGGGGAAAGAGGGTACCGAGCCGGTATCCAGACAAGCTCCCATGGGGCACATTGCCACTGTGTGCATTTCGCAGGTAGGTTTAGCAAGAATTCTAAACAGCTACTCTTCCAAAATTGTCTCATTTGCGGTGTTTCACATGAATATATTCCTATGCATCATGCATTCTTGGAACTTTTTATTGCAAATGATCAAAGATGTGCTGCCGATCTAACTGAAAGTTACCACTGAAGTCGTGAAAAGATTTGCAAACACTATGATTGCATCTTGGAAATATTTTGTGTTTTCCAAAGTGTCAAAGGGCGTTTTCCGACTTGATGATCCGGATCTTCTAGACTTCAAGTAACTCAATCGATGTAACTTTATGTTCTTGACTCGGGCCTCCCCAAGGAATTTCAATCGTGCGGATGGAGAACAAGTGGGAACGCAATGAGTTTCATATGTTGTTGTGCTACAGTTTCGAATTCTCTCTCTCGCTTTGTATCCCTTGCGCAACAGTAACTTCTTCCATCTTGGGATGGGTTCCTGTAAAATTTCCGTTGGACTGTACATACTGTACTTCTTCCATCTTTCCAAAAGCTGACCTTGTAGCAGAAGCTGGCCCCTGTTACTATGTCTTCTTTCTTCCAACATACGACTTTTCAAGTCCTTTTGTCCCTCCCCTAAACTAAGCCCTCTTTCTATTTGGAAAGTCACTTTTACACCTGAATCTCTGCATACCTTTAACGTTTCTATCCTGATGATTCCTTCCCACTACTGTCCTTTTCACCCGTTCACCCGAGAATCTTGATCTGCGTACGGCCATGCTGCCAATAAACCCAACCCTTGTCGATAATATGCGGATTGATAAGGACAAAGTTCTGATCGGCAAGTTTATTGACTCCCATAATTTCTGGGAGAAAAAAATACAAAACACGGTTAATCACTGTTGGTATTGCAAGGACCTGTCCAAGTTCACCAACTCCCCCGGGTTTTCCTTTTCACCTTTTCCACAACTTCTGATGCTTTGCTGGTTTGTAACAACGGCCCGTGGAATTTTTTTGGTGCGCTACTTCTCCTTCAACCTTGGTTTCCACATGTAATATTTTCCACCGCTGACCTTTGAATGCAAGTCAACAACATACCAGACTGTTATATCTATTCTCTTGCTGAGATGATTGGCGCTGTAGCGGGCACGGTCCTGGAGATTGATTGGTCTGAAAAGGGGTGACCAACACCGATTATTTCCGCATTATAGTCCGAGTACTGGTTGATCTCCCTCTCTTACTAGCAGTTTTCATCACCTTACTAGATGGGGTGGGGTGGGTGATGATGCGATGGAGTTATGAACGAGTTTTTCTTCCATGTCACCGATGTAGTCGAATAGGACATGATAATTCTAACTGCCATGTTCCGCTTACGGAGGTGGTGGAACTGCTGGCCCGTCGCACTGCGGCTCTCCCATGAGGGAACACGTCTTACTCATCTCTACGATGCTTTTTCTCCGGCCCTATCTAGTGGATCCAGTGAGGAATTGACTTTTGTATCGGCCTCTCAATCTTTTGCCTCGGAGAATGCTAACGAAGAGGATGTGGTAGGGGTGGATGATCAGATTCCTGGGGAGGCACCATATGGTATTGGCGATGAAAATGTGGAAATACATGGTAATGACCAGATGGACGACAATCAGGTGGCAAGGCAGGAGCAAGATATGGAAATTGATATTGATAATGATCTACCCAACCAACTGGCACTTCCTGTGAAGGAAAAAATTTGGCTGCTACCCGAGTTGAAGGAATCTTCTTCCTACCCCACATGTAGTGACAATTAATGGTTACTAAATCTTTCAAGTGGTTTTTATTTAATGACGCTAAAAAAGTGCTTTTAAGAGTTGTCGCTAAAAGTGTTAACAGAAAAGCTACTAGAGACATTTAGTGACTATTAATTGTTACTATATATGGGGTTGGAGGAAGATTCCTACAACTGGGGTAGCAGCCAAAGTTTGTTCTCTTGTGAATGAGGGGAACGAGGAGCTTGAAGCACTAATGGCGGATCTTTCTGATGCTGAACTAAACGAGGAACTCGACGGAGATGACGAAGAAGAATTTGGTGTACAAGATTTCTCCGACTTAGACAACTCCCCTGAATTATCAGAATCAGATGCCGAATTATTACCGGAAGAGCTGCCGGAATCCATCGCCATTGCTCCGTGTGACCACGCGCAGTTGTGTGCAACTACTGCAAATCTTCCAATAGCCTTTCCGGATCCTCACTCATTATACCCTAGTCCACTTGCTGAGAGTAAGCCCGAGATAGCTGCCACGTCTGTGCCAACCGCCCCACTTGCTCTGGTACACCTACAGATAGAGGTGTCAAATGGGTCGGGCTTGGGCCGGCCCAGCCCAAGCCCATCAGGCCTCCAGCAAAACGGGCCGGGCCCGGCCAAGGGGTCTGCCAAACGGGCTGGGGCGGGCCAGATTCTGGGGATATCTGGGCCCAGTCCAAGCCCAGGCCCTAGGGCCAACATTTAGGGCCGGGCCAATGCCCAAATTTTTTTTATTTTTTTTTCATTTTCTTGTTATTCAAGGTAATGGTTTTAATTATGGTAATTTGTTGTTTTTGTTTAAGTAAATTGTACTCTAGGCATGTCCAATATTCACAATCTAACGAACCTAATATTTATCCTTTTATTTCATTATAAATCATATACATTGAAGATAAATGTGTTTATAGGCCCTCCTCCTTTTATCCGGGCTTGGGACCGGCTGCTTGTAAACAAACAGGCGAAGTTACCTATTTTTTTTATATATACGGAAAAATATATATCTTGCTTGTAAAAACTTATTATATTATATATATATATATATATATATATATATATATATGAAAAAAAAACTATATTTTGTGAGAAATTTTATTCTTAAAACTTAAGAGAAGGAAAATAAAAAGAAATTACCTAATCATCCTGAAGTACTTCAACATCCGAGTCACTGCTCTTCCTATCATCAATCGGTTTATCTTGCTCGCGGTATTTCGCATCAAGATAATCCTTCCAACATACACATAGCTCGAGCGACTCGGGGTTAAGACGACTCCTCCTGTCATCCAAAACCCTCCCGCTCGCTGAAAATGCCGACTCTGAAGCAACCGTGGAGGCTTGCACTGGCAGTACATCCCGTGCAATTTGAGCTAAAGTTTTATACATGTTTTGATTTTGTTTCTAAAAATTTAACAAATTAAAATTAACATGTTCTTGCATTGATAAATCACCATAATGATCAGTATTTGAATATACACCAATCTCATTAAAAGAGGAAAAAGTAGACGAACCTGCCGAATTAGAAGTACCTTCACCTGGTAGTTGTCTTGCTACTAGATGTTCAAAGCCCTTAAGGTATGGCGCATAATACCTCTCAGCAGTCGATGATGAAGCTCGTCCGCGCACGTCAGCAGAATTACGATAGAGGTTGAACAGTTCCTCAAATGTCTTGCTCACTTTCGCTGTGAGTGCGGTTGTATCCTCTATTGGGTGGCACATTAATATCGATATCTCTTGTATCGAGACGTTCACGCCATGCAACTTTAACCTAGGATCTAAACAAGTAGCAACAGCAAAAATAACAGGCAGTTCACTCCAATATTTATTAAACTTTTTATCCATCACTTTTACTATTTCCTCAAAGGGTCCTATATATCTCCATTTTGATAACATTGTAGCCATCTTGAGAATTTCTATTACAGCGAGAGGAGAGGTGGGATAGTACGTACCAGACAATAAATTGGTAGACGTGTAAAATACCTCCAAAAATTCAGCTAGGTATGTGGCCATCTGCCATTCCTCTTGAGTTGGCAAGCCGGCTGGGAACAAGGTTAGTAGAAAATGCGTATAGACTTCTCTGTATGCCAGAATGTGTAAAAGCATATGGTATGTAGAGTTCCACCTGTGGACCACATCTGTAACTGCTCTCCTGCGAGGCATATTATATTCAACACACAACGTTTTAAATTGTTGTGTTCTCGGACTCGAACTATTAACATACGCCGTCATACCCCTCATTTTGACAAGAATATCTCCTGCAGCAGCTAAACCATCTTGAACAATTAAATTAATTATATGACAAACACAACGAACATGAAATAATTTACCAGAAAGTACAGGTTTGAGGCTCTCCTATAAAGCATCAACAGCAGCTGTATTGTTAGAAGCATTATCAAAACTAATACTCATAATCTTATCCTTTAATTTAAACGTGGTACATGCTTTTAATATAATACTAGCAATGTTCATTCCATCATGCGAAAAAGGAAAGAGCTCGAAAGCGATGATTCTCTTGTGCATAATCCAATCGGCATCAATCCAATGGGCCGTCACACAAGTATAACTAACAAAAGTAAATGGAGATTGCCAAATATCAGAAGTAAGACTAACTTTACCGTCAAATTTATCGAAATAATCGATCAGGCGTGCTTTAGCAGCATTATACTGTCGGAGTGCATCGGATCTAGTTGTGTTTCTATGAACCTTTTTGTACAAAGGTTGAACGTATGTGTTCATATATCTAGAGTGCTTAGCATTATCGGCAAAAGAAAAGGCTTGTTCATCGTGAATAACAAATTCAGCGAGACCGTCTCTTTGCTCTCGCTGATTATAAACAAATAACTTACCGTCAAAAGATAACTGCGTTTGGGTAGGTTCGACGTGGCCTTGTCGAGGTGCACACTGAGGGTAATGCCTGTTAAAATAATTTAGCACAGTACTTACATCGAGCTTTTCGGATGCCGTCCACCATAACTTCATCAAAGTGATTCCAACACTCGGCTTTCTTTTTTTCCCTTTTGGACTTCTGGCTCATTACCGGAGGCATTGCTCGGCCCTTCTTCATCATGACTAGGCATAGGGTTAAGATTATGCCACGGAGTAGTAGCTTCGCCAACCGAGCTGCGTCCTTGACTATAATGCGGGGGGTCTTGATCAGGCGTGTATTCAAAATCTGGAATGTTTTGATTGAACTCTCAATTGGCTTGGGTATCTATCATACAGCCTGTACTCATTCGTCCAGGAACGAATGGTTGTGGTGGTGCTTGTATTTGTGATGGCCGTGGTGCTGGCGCTCGTGGTGGTGGTGGTATTTGTGATGATGATGATGTTTTTCGTGATGATGATCCACGCTTCAGTTTCTTCAGTAATCCAGCCATATTTGACGCTAAACTTTTTTACTAGATTGAAAAATAAAATTAGTAAGAGTAACTAAATACACAAGTATAAGAGCAGTAATTAGTAATTAGAAATAACAATTAAAAGAATTAAAGAGTAACAAATGAATCACTGAGGGTAATTCAAAATTGGAGAGAGTTAGTAATTAAAAAAAATTAGTAATAGTAATTGATAAATATAAAAACTTACTAATTACTAATTACTAGACAAAAGAATTATAGAGTAACAAATTAATAAGAGGAGTGGTTAATAATTAAAATTTAGCAAAAGTAGTAATTAGTAAACAAGAGTAATAATATGCAAGAGTACTAATTAGTAAATAAGAGTAGTAATTAGCAAGAGTAGCAAAGCTTGTAGAAATATAGAATGTTTATATAAGAGAGAGTAAGAAGATTGGTGTGAAAAATTAGAGAGAAATGGTGTGAATTTATAGATTTTTAATACTTCACAAAAGACCAAAATACCCTTAAAAACTATTCGTTTATAGTTGTTGGGGAGGGTAAGAGTGTAAAAATCTTAAAAGAGTTGAAAAAATTAACTTGGACCAAAATACCCCCCAAACTAGCCGTTATTTGCTGTTGGGGGGGGGGGTAAAAGTGGAATTTAGGGGGGAAATGGGGAATAAATCCGTTGGGGGGAAAGGGGGGAAAATTTGAATTTGAAAAGTAAAGAGGGGGGCAGATTTGGGCCAGAACCGGGCCAAACCCGGGCCACTTCCAGACCAACCCGGGCCAAACTCGGGCTTTTTCCGGGCCACGGTTCGAGCCGGGCCTGACCCGGGCTTTTTTCTCAAAAATGCAGGCATGATCTAGGCCCAGGCCTTAAGCCCTAAAAGGCCGGGCCTCTACTATTCATGAAGGGGGCCAGGCCAGCCCGGGAGCCGCCCAGCCCATTTGATAGCTCTACCTACAGATTGCAAAATCTGGGAGAAATCTCCAGAATCTCTTGGCCCTATCTCCCATCCAAAAATATCTAATGAAATGGACCTTGATCTCTCGGATCCGGGGTCGGACCATATAAATCTGTTAAAGGCTGGCCCAAGCACCGATCCTTTAGAAGCAACACAGGCTTTTGGGCCAAGTCCCTCGGCTCTAATTTTTAATCTGCAGATCAAAAAACTATTGGCAGGCCTATCTGCATATGGCCTTCAACTTTTTTTAGGGCTGAGACTCCAACCTATCCCACAAGTATCTAATATGGACCAGTCGGCCAAAGGTCTGAGAATGGATGTTGCTGTGAAGACAAAAGAAGACTCACTCCCGTCGGCTGATCATCGTGAACCTCTGCCAGTTTCATCATATGTACGCCAACTGGAATATGGCCAGGACGTCTATCAAGGTGTGCCGGCGGGGGAAACGAACTACGAAAAAAAAACCATTTGAGATGGACTATCTAAGTAGCGGACGTAACTACAGTTCTACATCTTCAAATGGCTTTATGGGATTGATTATGGGTTTAGATGATTGTGTAAAATCTACTCTGGATCAACTTTGCAATGATCTTACTCTGCAAGTTCATACTCCTATGACAACTAACATGTTCCCTTCTGTTAGTTCTGTGCCTGTACAGGACAATACGAACCTGAACTTTGATCAGGAAGCAGATTCGGAGGACAAAAGCCCACAAATGAGGGGAACCCGCTTCTCAGCTCTTAACTATGACTCAGATGCAGGCAAGGTGCTATCTACTGATACACTCTCGGAAAGGAACAATGACAAGCAGGTGCTCTCTGATGAAGTTGCCTCGGAAACAAATATCAATCCGGGAAAACGTGGACTGATGGATGCTGATTCTTCTGACAATGCTGTGCGAGGAAAAAAATCGTAGGGATCTGACTCAGATTCTCCGTCCCCAGGTATCGGGCTCTCTGAGGATATCTTGGATACGGTGGCACCTATTCTATATGATCTGTGTCACCTACTAAATAATTTTCATCATTAAAGTATTAACAGGACAGCCCATACCTTTTGACGGAAGCACGATCGCTAGCCATTTTTGCTTGTCAGGCCTGGATACCGGTCTTTCAAGATTGGGTGTTGGACAGTCTCTAATACTACGTGTCTCCTTGTTGTGTGGGTTGTATTTTGGCTTTATTTTGCAAACTTTTTCTGGTTATTTCCTTCTTGTTGTAAGGCCCTAAGGCCGGTCTTGACTATTGAACTCCGTTATTTTATCTATGCAATTCTCTTATTATAAAAAATAAAAAAAAAGAGCTCTCTCATCTACCTCATGTTCATAACAATATTTACCAGGAATGGAGGGAATTCATCCAATGCATTAAATATGAAGATTCTCTCTCTCTTTTTTTCACGACCTTGTTATTTTTATTTGTTTTGCTGGACCGGTTTAGTATTAATTGAAACTGAATCATTTTTTTAGGTGGCTTTAAGGGTGCACACTCCACATCATTGTGGTGCATTTAAATAAATCAAAAAATCAATTCACCGGTGTGCCCTATGTGTAACAATCAAGAGGAATCTATTGATCGTTTGTTTTTTCTTTGTCCTCGCGTTCGGCCTGTTTGGTTTGGGGGTCCTCTAGGCATGAAATCTGATCATGTTCAGTCCTCGTTTAAAATCTGGCTTATCGCTTGGCTATCTAAAACCTCTACCGCCAACAAACATATCTACCACAATTCTTACATTGCAGCTACCATCTGGTCCATTTGGTTTAACCGGAACCTACAAATCTTTCGAAACTCTAACGTTCAGCCAGAAAATACTATCAGTCAGATTATTCATTTGGAACAAATGATAATCAACTACAATACCACTCCCCGTAATACCTTTTCTAATACCCTTTCTAAAACAAAGTCCCTCGTCATTCAACCCCAAACTTCTCCTTGTTCTTTTAAAACTCAAAACTCTGTAAATATTTTCCTAGCCATTTCATACAACAAGTCTAGCCTTAGAACTGGTGTTGACATTGCCTATATGACTGCAACGCATAAGCGATGTGGTTCAGCTGCCTTTTCTACTTTAGCATCCGATTCCTACTCTGCTAATATGAAAGGGCTATTACTTACATTAAAATGGACACTCACAAAAGATATTCTTCACATTAATGTATACATTGACTCATCATTTCTACTTTCTTAGATATCGAAAACTGAAAACATTATGGACTCCGTGGCAACCGTGTTCTATGACTTTTGCTTTTTGCTCACTAACTTCCATTACTATAGTATGTACAGGGCCAAAAAATCACATCTTAAGAAGGCAAAGGTCCTCGCTTCCTTTGCGTGTCAAGCCAGAATTGATGTCCATCAAGACTGGATTGATAACATCAAAACGGTGAATTGTTTTTAGGTATGTTTGATTATTTTCCTTTTGGATGTTTTAAACTTTGTTAAATCATGGCATGTCATGATTCTTCCTTTTCCTGTAATTTGCTAACAGCTGAGTTCTTTATGCAATTCTCGGTGTTATAAAAAAATATTATAAACTCCACAAATAAAAATTTATATAAATAACGAGCTCCAATTTGATGTTACCTAAGCACAGTTGCAAAGCATTACTATTCAAGCTCACTTCACTTTCTTGGCTAACTCCTCTTCTTCCACTTTTGTCCCAAAAGAATGGCCTCCATCCCTCTCCTCCGCCTCTCCGTCCCACCCCAAAAAGCCCTAACCACCAAACCCCACCACCGCCACCGCCCCATCTCCACCCGCCTCCGATCCCCAATCTCCCACCCCCTCAAATCAACCCTCCAGATCCCCTCTCTTCATCACCCCCAGCGCTCCCGCCCCAGCCCCATCTCCGCCTCCTACAACCCCACCCCCGTCACCGACCGCCTCATATCCGCCGCCGCCTACTTCCTCCCCTTTTTCAACGGCCTCCAGTACGGCCGCTTCCTCCTAGCACAGTACCCCCGCATCCTCGGGCCCGCTCTCGAGCCCATTTTGCCGCTCCTAAGCCTATACCGGTCCTTGCCGTACGCCAGCTTCGTGGCCTTTTTCGCCCTGTATCTGGGCGTGGTCCGGAACCCGGGTCTGAGCCGGTACGTGAGGTTCAACGCGATGCAGGCGCTGGTGCTGGACGTGCTGCTGGTGGTGCCGCTGCTGGTGCAGCGGATCCTGGACCCGGGTCGAGCGGGGGTCGGGTTCAAGCTGATGGTGATGGGCCACAACGCGATCTTCGTGTTCCTCGTGATGTGCTTTGTCTACAGCCTGGTGTATTCCATTCTGGGCAAGATCCTTACTTGCCGTTTGTCGCCGATGCTGCCGGCCGGCAATTCTAACCTCCAAATTCCGAGTGAAGCAGCTGATGGTTAGCTTGTTAAATCTGTGCCTTTAGTTTGAATTTTTTAGTTCAATTCCATGTATACTTTCCATTGTAATTCCATGTATACTTTCCATTGTACTCATAAGCTAAATTGACCTGTGTGAGAGCTAGAGATGCATTCATATTCGGCAGGGAAAGCAGATAGAGAGCAATAGCGGCCGGACACTGTCCACTTTTTCTGGTGTAGCGGCCCGCCCTCTTCAATAGAATTTGGTGACAGCTGAAATTGGTGCATCTCAAGGATGCTGCTATGTACTAACAGCAAACAAGGACTTCACCCATTATGTTTCCAGAGATGATGCAATCACTGGTACACTGTCCCAGAATCGATAACCAAAGACTGAAGAAGAACAAACCAAATAAGTTAACCCCAGCAAGAAGAATATGGACTTTGTACAAGATAATGGAGTGTACAAGATTCCTGTTTGACTTGCTAAGATGCTTATTTGTACTAGGATTTGGAGAACTCTATAAGCATGTTTTTATGCTAAAGGTTTCATGAATAACCCTAGTATATGCATGGATGATGCAAGGGGAACATGAACTGGTCTATAAACCACTTGAAGGATAATGAAAGGAACATAACTGTATCTAGTTGGATGCAATGGGTTGCTCTAGAAATGCATTAGGAAATCAGCTTCAAAGTTTAACACTCCTTCAAATGATTTTTTTGGAGATGATAAGTCCATTATTGGGAATCAGTTTTATTTGTTCGTAGTTAAGTCCAAGCTTGACATAGAGAAGCTCAAAATGTCCTTTTAGTAGTGCCTTTGTGAGGACATATCTGCGATTTTTTTGTTGCTTTGCCTTCCACCGCTTCAATGGTGCCATCAAGAACCATTTTTTTGGATAAAGAGATGCTCTAAAAACCGGATCTGACGAAAGTTTGATAGCAGTTGGGTGGGAAGTTGGGCATTGGGCATCTTCAGTAAATCGTCGAAGCCACACACACTTTTGAGCAGCTAGTGCAGCAGCTGTATTCTGCCTCTGTCGTTGATAGAGATATGGAGTCTTGTTTCCTGCTGTACCAAGAAACTCCAGTAGCGCTACATAAGAAAAAGTAACCGGAAGTAGACCTTCGATCATCCAACTCACCTCCGAAACCAGCATCTTCGAAAGCTTTAGTAAATGCATCTCCTTTCTTGCAAAGCAATGCCACGCCTGGTGTAGTACCGACACTTCAGTAAGTCGGTAGCCACCCGCAGGTGTGATTTCCGAGGTGCTTGCATGAGCCCAGCCGAAAAGGAGATGCCTGGCCTTATTTTGTGGTTAAATATAGGGGAAAGTAGGGAATGACCCCCTCTACTTTATACGTTGTGCGATTTGACCCCCTCCACTTCAAAGTTAAGCACTAAACCCCCCCCCCCCCCCCCCACAGTTACAGAAAATGGGTACCTTAGACGGATCCGTTATGAATAGCGTGAAATGACCAAAATACCCTTATTTCTTTATTAGCTAATGACCCCCTGTACTATGTATGGTGTGCAATTTCTCCGCCTCAAATTTAAATTACAATTTTTGCCCATGACCCTCCTCTCTGGTCAACCCCGCTACAATTGGTGATTCACTGAGCACAACCACTTCACTGAACACAACCACTGGTCTTTTTCTCCGACCACCAGGGAGTTAAAAAAAAAAAAGGAACCGCGATTGCCGTTAGGATTAGCAACGAATTTGCAAATTAAGCTTTTGAAATCCTAAAATTAGAGGATTTGAAACCCTGATTTAAAAATTAGGGTTTTGAAACCTTAAAATTAGGGTTCAAAACCCTAATTTGAAAATTAGGGTTTCAAAACCCTAATTTGAAAATTAGGGTTTCTCTTCTCCTTCTCCAGATCTGACCCCGCCGCCGGCAGCCCA
Source organism: Escallonia herrerae (assembly GCA_033070095.1). Classification (NCBI taxonomy): domain Eukaryota; kingdom Viridiplantae; phylum Streptophyta; class Magnoliopsida; order Escalloniales; family Escalloniaceae; genus Escallonia; species Escallonia herrerae. Next base: position 341,663 of record JAVXUP010000581.1, read on the forward strand.
AGCGTCATCCTCACCCCACGCCGCCAGCAGCCTCTCTCAGCCCACCATCCGGCAGACTCGCCCCACCCCACCACGCCGGCAAGCCCCTTGGCAAACCCACCCCACCACGCCGGCAAGCCCTTTGGCAAACCCACACTGTCGATTTCAATTCAATTCCATTTCAATTCAATTCAAATTTTCATCAATGCCGTGGAAGGGGAAGGGGAAGGGGGGGAAGGGGGTCGCGGCGACGAGGAAGGGGAAGGGCGGTCGCTGCGACGGGGCCTTGGGAAGGGGGGGCGGTCGCGGCGACGGGGAAGGGGAAGGGCGGTCGCTGCGACGGGGCCTTGGGAAGGGGGAGGGCGGTCGCGGCGACGGGGAAGGGGAAGGGCGGTCACTGCGACGGGGAAGGGGAAGGGGGAGGGTGGTGCGGCGACAGGGAAGAGGGAGGCAGACGAGGAAATGAAGGGGTGCGGTGGTCGGGGGAGTTGACAGAATTGGGTTGGGGGGATAGGGGGTTGGGTGGCGGGGGGGTGGGGTGGTTAGAATTAGGGTTTTTTCTGATTTTCTTTTCTAAAAAGAGACAATGGGCAAAAATGTCATTTATAAAAAGAAATCGTTAGTCAGCGCGCGTGTTGACCACGCGCTGTTATATTTAACGGTTTCCGTCTAAGGTGCCCATTTTCTGTAACTGGGGGGGGGTTTAGTGCTTAACTTTGAAGTGGAGGGGGGCAAATCGCACAACGTGTAAAGTAGAGGGGTCATTCCCTACTTTCCCCTTAAATATAAGTAGACTGCCAACAAGAGCACCAAAAAAGATAACCTTCTTCGCTTCTTAAACTCCCATCTATACACCTATACTTCTTCAAAAAATCCGGATGTTTGTAAATCGCTTTTTGAACACAAATACCCTTCGACTATTAGTTAGACTATTTTGTACGATATATAACGTACATGTTGCCCTTCAACTATTAGTTAAACTTATTACTGTATTGAGGCGGACCTTATCTAAAACCTTTCCTCTTCAACTTCCAACTCTTCCTCTCTATTTTCTCTGTGGACCGGCTCTAGAACTTTCACGCACAGATCCTTTATTTTCTACGTCTTTTTGTACTTTTTAAACACTGCATTTGGCTCTTCGCACCAGGTGAAAGGATTCAGTACCATAACAAGATCTTTCCTCATCATTCATGCATCTCATCTACGATCTGCTACAAAGCTTCCGCACCTCGAGAGCTTACCATCAGATTGGAGGCAAATTAAAACAATACTTTTTGGATTGGTTCATATTGCTGTTTCCTTTATGACCGCATATAGTTGTAGGGTTTTGCTTATTGATTATTCAACTAATTAAGATTCAATGTGAAACTTATCAGGATAAGTTTCTGAAACTTTTTGATCCATGTGATTCATAGCAGTGATCCATTTTTGAAGTTTGAAGAAGTCATTCCGTTGAGGATTTGCTAAGTAATTTGATTGGAGGTACATGAAATAGCTCATTGTCTTTTTGGATTTTACAATACACTTTTTCATTGAAATACAGTTTTAAGGGTTTTAGCCTCTAATAGTTCATTTACTTATTCGGGAGCTTGCATAATGTGGCATGCATGCATTCATATCATAGTTACGAATACCGTACCGGAGTGCGTACTGATTTTTTTTTCATAAGATGGTACGTGTAATACCCTGATTTGATCTAATCGAGAATTAGATTAATCGAGCGTATTATTTCTATTGATATTATCGATAATCGGCTAATTTGAATAAAAGTATAATTTTTGAAACTTCTGGGGTGATTTTGTAAATTCTGGAAATTGAGGGGCTAATTTGTAATTTTTGGAAACTTAGCCTTATGTGCCAACTTTTCAGAATTTCCGGATAAGGGGATGCCACCTCCTGCTAAGCTTAGATTGACTAAGCAACTTAAAAGATTTAATATTGGGTCTTGGGAATTGGGAAGTTCCGGATGAAAAGAAAAGAAAACAAAAGGAGAAAAGGAGAGAAGCAGACTAAGAAGAAAGAAACAGAGAGGATGGAAGCAAACAGAGAAAAGAAAAAGAGAGAGGAAGAAGAAGAACAAGCTCGGCTATGGGAAAAGAAAAAAATGAAAAAAAAAAAGAAAGAAAGGGGAAAGAACAAAACAGAGAAGAGCAAACCAGAAGCAAAGAAGAGAAGAAACAGGGGGAAGAAGAAAAAGCTCGGGGAGAAGAAAGAAGAGAGAAACAGAGAGGAAAGAAGAAAAAAAATTTGACAAGGCCTCAAGGTAATCTCTCTCTCTATACATAATTGAGCTGGGTAAAACTATATAGTCTAGTGGGTGTTTTTGGTTAGGGGTGAGCTGTGTGGGTTGTGTGTGAGTGCACTGTGTGTGCCTGGGTAGGTGGTGAGTAGGGGAGTGAGGGGAAGGAGGAAGCAGCCGTGGGGAGGGCAGCTGGCGTGCATGGTGAACGGGCTAGTGCCCTGCTGATGTTTGGAAGGAGGAAGGGGCGAGAAAAAGGGATAAGACAGCAGCTGGTGCTGCTGTCGTGTGGGTGCAGGAGGGCTCGGGGATGGAGGAAAAGTGAAGGGGGAAGGGAAGTAGCCGTGGGGAAGGGCTACTAGGGGCGCGGGGAGTGGTTGTTGCCCGTAAGGGTGCAAAAAATGGGAAAGGGGAGAGGAAGAAGGAGTGGGCAGTAGCTGGTGCTGCTGCCGTGTGCTGCCATGCATGGGTGCAGAAAAAAAAAATGGTGGAGGAAGGGGAAAAGGAGGGAAGGGGGGAGGCTAGGTTAGTGGTGAAGGAGAATGGAAATGTGGTAGAGGTGTATGTGGGTGCATAAATCGAATTGGGGGCTGAAGGAAGAATAAAATCCATGGCCAGAGGAGATGAGACGTGGCTGTGAGGAGGAAGAAGAAGAACAGGGTGAACAGTGTACGTTTTAATCCAAAAATTAAGTGAATAGTGACCGTAAGTGTCACTAAAAGTGGAAATTAGTTGAGCAGGTTGAACACGAATTTTTAAAAGAAGTTAGAGCCAGATTTAGCCAAAGTGCGAAAAAGAGACCCTAGTTATTTTTAGGAGACTTGTATCGTGGAAAAATTTCAGATTTTTCCGAGATCAAGAGGGGGTGAACGGATGCAAGAAGTTTGAAACTTTATGATGAAATTTAAAATATCAAACTAGCGCATTTTTGGGTAAAAATTTTATGGGGACCTTAAGATACTATGAAGTTCCATTGCCCAAGATTTCGGGTCATTCCGAAATCGTTAGCTATTTTTGGCCGAACGTGCTTTTAAGCGCTCGGTCTGGACACCGGTTCGGAATTTTTGGGCGAAAATTTTATAAAATAGTTTTTAGCTCAAGAATGAATTCAGGAGGCCTAAAATAGTGTTTTAAAGCGCTTTTGAGATTTTTTTTATGCCGGGAACCCTCAAGGGTATTTTGATAATTTTTTCAGTAAAGTTTTTCAAAAGAATTTTTAGTCCAAAAAGAGTTGTAAAACACCTAAAAGGTTGTTTTGAAGCTGATTCAGGGGGCATTGTGGTGACAGTGAATCCATGGGGCGCTTTGGTAATTTGACGCCCAAAGGGGGGTGTTTTGGTAATTTTCCCTTTAAAATTTTTTGAGAGAATATTTGGTCTATAAATGATGCAGTACATCTAAAAAGTGGTTTTGGGGTGATGGTGATGTAGCGGCCGTCAGGGGGTATTTTGGTAATTTGCCATGTTGGCGTTAAATTTTTTAGAACGCGCATAATTGAGCGTTCGAAGGGGTGGGTAGCGAGGAATAGTGGTAGTATGTCTAAAATGAGGGTTGTTATCGATAAGAAGTCGTTAAGGCTAGATCAATGATCCGATTATCGGATCGAATTAACTAAGACGCTATGAGCGGTTAAAGGGGTAGGGGTATAATAAGGAGTGTGTATATGTTGAATGATGTCTAACGAGCAGAGTATTATTTGACTAGGTGATGCAGCTCGTTGCGATCAAAGATTGCGAGGTGCTTCGGCTATAAGCCAATCAGGTAAGGACAATGCGGTTCTATTATGCTAATGCATGTTTCGATTATCATATTATGTTGATGACGTTTATGTTGGACTCTTGCTGTTATGGGTTGACACCGGTAGTCATCGTGACCGGTATACGTATATTTGAATTGTGCTGTTGAGAACTTAGGGTAGAAGAAATTCCCTTAGTCCGCCCTGTTGATAGAATTCAGTGAGGATGATGGGCGTCCTTGTATGCTATGACTTGATTTGATTAGCATACCTGAAGTGGATGATGTAATTATTGATAGCCGATATCTCTTCTTTTTGAGAACACCATTGAGGACTTGCGGTAATCTTCTCCCGAGTCCGTCCTATCGTTGATAATGATGTCGTTGATGTTGTTGAGGTCGTTGCGTGTTGTTGTGAAATGTTGGTATTTATTGATAATCGACATTTCTCTTATGTAAGAACGTTGTTGAGGGCTTGCGGTAATCTTCTCCCAAGTCCACCATGTTGATGATGTTACGTTGAACTCTTGTTGTTAGGTCTGAACACCGGTCAATCTTCTGATCTGGTATTCCTTGTTGAGCTGTGTTGTTAAGGACACAAGGTGGAATAAATTTTCCCTTAGTCCTCCCCGTTGATGATGTCTTGTTGCTTGGCTGTAACGTGATTAGGGAAAGCACTCTAAATGAGTTCCCTGCTTGTTGACAATGTCTCTTTTATTTACTTGAGACTGAGATGAACATCCCGTAAAATGGGACATCAATATGAGGAGGATGGCCTGTGAAACATGATCACTGGCAAAGAGGATGTAGGGCGCACGAGTCGAGTATGTCATGTCTGGTCGAGTCTATTCTGTCGTGTCTGAGTTGCATTGCATTTGATTTTCTTTTGATGTTAATGATGTTAATGACTTGTATTTCGTTGATGTTTATCTTTCAATTTCCTATTTTAGTATTCACTTGCATAGTCAGTCAGTCGTCGGTCAGTCAGTCCTGTCCATGAGGAGGTGGCAGTAATGCTGTTCTATTGGGCCTTAAAGCCGCTCAGTCTAACGAAAGAAAACTTTTCGTTTGACAAGTTATGTTGATGCTGAAATTTATTGACTACTCTTGATTCATTGCTATCGTTGAGATGATTATTATTTCTCCGAGTCTTTTGAATCATTTGTACATGATATTCCTCGTGTTGTCTTTACTGGGCGATTTGCGCTCATTCCTTATGTTGTATTGTGCAGGCTATAAGGAGAACCCTCTAGAGAAGGGAAGAGAAACAAGTTAGAAAAGTTGAGCAAGGGGATGCGTTGTGTGAGGTAAAGATTGAGCCGTGAGATCGGTTGTTAAGTATCCTAGACTACAGTCGTATATTAGGTTGTACATATGCATGTTGTTCATAGACTTGAGAGTCTTCCGCTGCAGTATGATGTATGTTTGTAAGAAATTTTTTTGTAAGGACGCATTTTGGAGCGTCTATTAATGATGTGTGAGTATGAGGATGTAGTTGCTCTGTATTCAGCACAGGGTTTTGAATGTGATTATGGTCGATAACTCAACCCGGTGACGTCACCAGGGTTGAGGGTGTAGCAAGTTGGTATCAAAGCTTAGACAAATGATTCTGTAGACTTTTAATGTATCTGTTGGAACGCCTATGTTTTCAATCAGGGGAGTAGAAGAAGAATTTTGATGATTTAGCAGAACTAGGAGGATGGTTAAGATATGTTGGCTGAGGTTGGCTAAGGCATATATATTGTGACCTTAGCATTCCACTATTGTTGCAGGGAAAGGAAGAAAGAGTTGGTTGACCTAGCTTTACAAGAATGGTTTGAGGATAATAAGGTTGCGGTGTCGGATCTCGAAAAAGGATCCTGATGAGAATGTAGACGAGATGGAATTAGGGATGAAAGAACCAGATGAAGGTCTAGGAGGAAGTGAATTTGTAGGAACCACATGGAGGATATATGAGGTTGAACACTTTTACCTTAAGATGCTATGAAGTTCCATTGCCCAAGATTTCGGGTCATTCCGAAATCGTTAGCTATTTTTGGCCGAACGGGCTTTTAAGCGCTCGGTTCGGACACCAGTTCGGGATTTTTGGGCAAAAATTCTATAAAATAGTTTTTAGCTCAAGAATGAATTCAGGAGGCCTAAAATAGCGTTTTAAAGCGCTTTTGAGATTTTTTTGATGCCGGGAACCCTCAGGGGTATTTTGATAATTTTTCCGGTAAAGTTTTTCAAAAGAATTTTTAGTCCAGAAAGAGTTGTAAAACACCTAAAAGGTTGTTTTGAAGCTGATTCAGGGGGCATTGTGGTGACAGTGAATCCCGGGGGCGCTTTGGTAATTTGACGCCCAAAGGGGGGTGTTTTGGTAATTTTCCCTTTAAAATTTTTTGAGGGAATATTTGGTCTATAAATGATGCAGTACATCTAAAAAGTAGTTTTAAAGTGGTTTTGGGGTGATGGTGATGTAGCTGCCGTCAGGGGGTATTTTGGTAATTTGCCATGTTGGCGTTAAATTTTTTAAAACGCGCATAATTGAGCGTTCGAAGGGGTGGGTAGCGAGGAATAGTGATAGTATGTCTAAAATGAGGGTTGTTATCGATAAGAAGTCGATAAGGCTAGATCAATGATCCGATTATCGGATCGAATTAACTAAGACGCTATGAGCGGTTAAAGGGGTAGGGGTATAATAAGGAGTGTGTATATGTTGAATGATGTCTAACGAGCAGAGTATTATTTGACTAGGTGATGCAGCTCGTTGCGATCAAAGATTGCGAGGTGCTTCGGCTATAAGCCAATCAGGTAAGGACAATGCGGTTCTATTATGCTAATGCATGTTTCGATTATCATACTATGTTGATGACGTTTATGTTGGACTCTTGCTGTTATGGGTTGACACCGGTAGTCACTGTGACCGGTATACGTATATTTGAATTGTGCTGTTGAGAACTTAGGGTAGAAGAAATTCCCTTAGTCGGCCCTGTTGATAGAATTCAGTGAGGATGATGGGCGTACTTGTATGCTATGACTTGATTTGATTAGCATACCTGAAGTGGATGATGATGTTGTGTGGTGGTTGTGAGATTCCGGTGATTATTGATAGCCGATATCTCTTCTTTTTAGAACACCATTGAGGACTTGCGGTAATCTTCTCCCGAGTCCGTCCTATCGTTGATAATGATGTCGTTGATGTTGTTGAGGTCGTTGCGTGTTGTTGTGAAATGTTGGTATTTATTGATAATCGACATTTCTCTTATGTTATGCTGATGATGTTACGTTGAACTCTTGTTGTTAGGTCTGAACACCGGTCAATCTTCTGATCTGGTATTCCTTGTTGAGCTGTGTTGTTGAGGACATAAGGTGGAATAAATTTTCCTTTAGTCCGTCCCGTTGATGATGTCTTGTTGCTTGGCTGTAACGTGATTAGGGAAAGCACTCTAAATGAGTTCCCTGCTTGTTGACAATGTCTCTTTTATTTACTTGAGACTGAGATGAACATCCCGTAAAATGGGACATCAATATGAGGAGGATGGCCTGTGAAACATGATCACTGGCAAAGAGGATGTAGGGCGCGCGAGTCGAATCTGTCATGTCTGGTCGAGTCTAGTCTGTCGTGTCTGAGTTGCATTGCATTTGATTTTCTTTTGATGTTAATGATGTTAATGACTTGTATTTCGTTGATGTTTATCTTTCAATTTCCTATTTTAGTATTCACTTGCATAGACGGTCAGTCTGTCGGTCAGTCAGTCCTGTCTATGAGGAGGTGGCAGTAATGCTGTTCTATTGGGCCTTAAAGCCGCTCAGTCTAACGAAAGAAAACTTTTCGTTTGACAAGTTATGTTGATGCTGAAATTTATTGACTACTCTTGATTCATTGCTATCGTTGAGATGATTATTATTTCTCCAAATCTTTTGAATCATTTGTACATGATATTCCTCGTGTTGTCTTTACTGGGCGATTTGCGCTCATTCCTTATGTTGTATTGTGCAGGCTATAAGGAGAACCCTCTAGAGAAGGGAAGAGAAACAAGTTAGAAAAGTTGAGCAAGGGGATGCGTTGTGTGAGGTAAAGATTGAGCCGTGAGATCGGTTGTTAAGTATCCTAGACTACAGTCGTATATTAGATTGTACATATGCATGTTGTTCATAAACTTGAGAGTCTTCCGCTGCAGTATGATGTATGTTTGTAAGAAAACTTTTTGTAACGACGCATTTTGGAGCGTCTATTAATGATGTGTGAGTATGAGGATGTAGTTGCTCTGTATTCAGCACAGGATTTTGAATGTGATTATGGTCGATAACTCAGCCCGGTGACGTCACCAGGGTTGAGGGTGTCGCAGTACGTACCGGTATCGGTACCGTCTTAACTTTTTCATCAATAATATACATGATACATTTACAATATTCATTCATTGGCTAATTAACAAAACATAAATATCTTTTTTTATTAACAGCATTCGAGGATAAATTGTTTGTCCTATAGAGTTTGAATTACGTTAATTTTTAAATAAAATAAATAGCTTATTCAATTGAATTATCTCCTCCAAGATTATCCCTTCTTTTCAACGATCTCATTGGCAAATTCTTATGTAAGAATAGGTTGTTTGTTAAATAATAACGTCTTCAGGTTCAAGAATAAACTAATTTTGTGTGTGCGTGTATGCTCGCGCACAAGTGTTTAAAGCAGTTAATCATATAGATAAAAGAATATGATCAAAACTTTCAGGTATAAAGTAAATCAAAACTAAGTGAATATTATGAGCAATAAGTTACAGAGGCTTTGATAGGTATAAAAGAACTTATAATATTTTTTTTCTATTTAGTCTTTATATAGTCAATTTACAAAATTTCTAACAAAATTTATTACTTTTACTTTTTTTTAAAGAATCGGTACAAAACAGAATATCTCGGCCGGGACAGGGTCGGTACGTAATTCTCGGCCGATATCACTTGTATCGGCCGGTACAACCGGTACAGAGTGATATTTTGACCGGTACAAAATATAAGGGGTACCGCACCAGTAGAATGTAAAAATGGTACGTACTGGCCGGTACTGGTACGATATTGATAACTATGATTCATACAGAGCTATACGAGGGTGTGATTCAAGAATACCTCAAGTTCCTTTGGCAAAGAGATTAATGGCGTGCTCTATTTATGTATTTTTTAAAATTTTAATAATTCAAATAATCAACCAAGTTTTTGTAACCTTATGCATGTTTAATTGAGTTCGAAGTTAATTATGTCTGACAGTGAAAGAGAGATTGTTAGTTATTGGGTTAATGAGTTGTTTAATTTGAAAGCAGAGGGCATTTTCTTAATTGTCAATGTGGACGATAAATGTGACCTCCTGCACCGAGACTTAATTTCCTTAGCAATGGGCGAATTTTTTTTGGTATTGCAAGTGACATTATTTTTGGGCTTTCTAACCTATTTTCATTTTAAGTAGCTGCGAGAATTATTTGGAGAATGTATAGAACACTAATAAATTACTTGACCTTGAACAAAAGCAGTGAAGGAAGAGATTAGACAGGGTTAACACATCAATAGAGCAGTAAAAACTAACATGGTTAACACATGAACAGAGCAGTAAAAACCTATAATGGTCTTCATTTTATAGTAATACGAGATGCCTTTGTGAGGATAAGTGTTGTTGGTCGAGGTTTTTATTCCTAGACACGCACTTCTAGCAATGGTTACATATTGTTGCTTATAAAAACAATGCTTATGTCTCGATCTTTACTATTTATAAATGTTTGCATTGGTGTATATCATTTTATGGACACAATACCCCTTCAAACTTTGTGTACAACATCAATGCCCTTCAAATATTAGGATTATATGCAAAAGTAAAATCTCTTCGGTAAATGCAGATTTCTGCTCAACGCCCTTCCTCTTCACGTTCCCACTTGAAACATGTATGTATGCAAGCAATTACAACAAAAAGCTAACGACTAGAGTAGCGTGTATGTAAGGCAATTACAACAAGATCCAGAAGAATTGGAAAACATTCTTAATTCAAGAATTAAAATCTGGATCAAGAAATATTATAAACATTCTTAAATTTAGCAATGAAAATTTGCATTAATACATGAAAGGGGAGGCGATGAACCTTTTGTTACAGGGCAATCCAACCATGTATTGGGACATAGATAAGCAGTGAATAAAAGAAAAGACAATGGTAAAGAAGCTTCTTAGATATTGTTCTCGTAATTTGATCAAAATTTTGTTGCTTTTGCTTCAAGAGTACTTTGTGAATATCAAACTTTGGATTGAATTATATGAGTATGAAGGGATGACTATAGTGTTTAAGTGGAAGGATCGACCATGTTCATCATAGTCTTGTGTTGCTTTTAGGCTATCATCTAAACGTGTTTTTAACCTTCTTAGCTTTGATTTTAAATGCATTCTTCCATTGACTTGATTATTTTTTATTTTTTTTTGTCATTTATGCAAGGTGTTGTTGTATGCAATTATGAGTATCATCTTGGAGTAATGGTTCATGGCAAAAGCCCATAGGAAAGGTTCTTGGTACGAATTTAGAAATATAAAATTTTGATCCCCTCCCGTTTCACCCATCGTCCTGTCACATCACAACCACTACAGTATTTGACCCCCCCCCCCCCACCACCACACACACATCTGAATCTGAATCTTCACAGTCATCTGTCGCGGGAAAAAAATAATTATCACGGAGGCTGCCTCCATCACCTCCACCACTTACCTTCTCCCTTTCCCCCACCGTCCAAATCCACTACTGTTGCCTTTCCATTTTCTATCACTCAATTAAACAGTTCACCACCACCAGCAGTAGCCACATTATCACTACCACTGCTACTGCCACATAAAAAAAAAAAAAAAGCCAAGGGATAAAAAAAACATAATTTTCACATTAGGGTTTTAAAACCATGTACAACGTATATATGATATATATTCTTTGAATGGTAGTATTGGCATTTTAAAAGGACGTATTGATGAAAAAAGTATACCTTTTTAATGGGTCTTTTTTTTAATATAGAGTTAAGTTAATAGTTGATGGACATGGCCAAGCGCAGACTCAGGATGTCACATCGAGGAGGGCCAAAAGTTGCATATAAAAATTTTAGTCACCAGTGTTATAAAATTGATATAATATGACCACATTTAGTTGACATCAAATATACTTGAAGCATTTCTAGTTTTCAATTGCATGACATGTGCAAAAAGAATTATATGCCTATGTGTATCTATAGTAGCATCACATCTATATTAAGGTTATATCATTTGCGTGCATTAATACATTCTAGTATTTGCACTATGATTTAGAAATAACTCGACTAAATGTCACTCACATACAATACTTGTTAATATATCAGTTTTACGTATATTAAAAATATATTTAGGAATGAATAGCAACAAAAAAAATATATCTATTAGTCGAACTTTGAGTTTGTCTATACAAAACAAAAATATTAATCAGACTTTCTTGTGAATTGGAACTAAAACAACAACAAAAGACAAAAAATAATAATAAATTCACTCCAAACTTAAATTCTTTCAAACACCAAATAATTTTTTGGTGCCACTTGTTAATAATACAAATTTAACCTTTAAAGAAAAAATGGAGTTAAATGTTCAAGTCTCAAAATATATACTAAGAATTGTCTATTATTATTAACTTTAATTCTTTAATCAGATCTTGAGAATACATGAGGCGTCCAAGGTTTTAGACTTTTTAGGCGGTGGGTGAAGGGTAACCAAAACTGAAGGGGGCGTGGGGGTAATTTTCCCTTTGCCGTGTACGCTTGGGCGTGGTCCACATCAGCGATAACGTGTGGCATTACGTGATTCGAAGCCTCTCGAAGACTTGCGTTTCGTCCCCAAGTCGGTCATCTCATCTCATCTCACCCTTTAAAAAGGAGGCCGCCTCCTCCTCCTCTCACATCATCAGTTTTCAGTTTTCCCTTGAAACAAGAAGAAGAAGAAGAAGTTTTTCCAATCGTCATATACCAAAAGGTACGCCCGTTTCATCCATTCCTCTTTGCTTGTTAGGGTTTCTATGTCTCGTGTTCGCCTAAATCATCAGATCTAGCGTTCAATTCTTTCTTATGCGTCATGCCTAATAAAGGTTTGATCCTCTCTGTTTGATTGGGTTTTTGCGCTTTTGAGCTAGTGTTATGGTATTGATTTGACCTGATTTTATATAGATCTGGTTATGTATGGGGATTTTTTTTCCTGTGTTGGGGTTCTTATTTGTCGATTGAATTGGATATTCGGTGGCTTCTTTGGGAACCTTTAAGATACATAGCGCCCGGCCATGTAAACGTTGAATTCAATTCAATTAGGACTCATTCAATTGATGTGGGATTCCATGTCTACATGTTCAAACCCTTGGGAATTACGGGATAGAAACTTATTAAACTGAGATTACATGGAACTGTTGATCGTTAATTCTGTAAATCAAAAGTTTTGGATGATGTTTTGTTGTGCAATTTGCATTTAGTTCTCTGATCTATCAATTCCTTGTGAATTTTTTCCCTATTTTGCGTAATCTTTCCAGCTTTTGTTTAGCTGATATGATTGCTATGTGGTCGGTCTTTGCGTTTTGCAACCAGTATTATGAGTTTACTTTGAATTGATCTGATAATTGGTAGCTCCAATACATATCATCAATTAATATTTAATTTGGAAGTGCATTGGTTTATTGCTAAATATATCTAGTTTTTGATTTGATACTATTGAGATGTGCACCTCACCTTGCAGTCTCTGATTTGATCTGTCTTCTCTACAAAGCAGATGCAGATCTTTGTGAAAACCCTCACCGGCAAGACCATCACTCTCGAGGTTGAGAGTTCTGACACCATCGACAACGTCAAGGCTAAGATCCAAGACAAGGAAGGTATTCCCCCGGACCAGCAGAGGCTCATCTTTGCCGGCAAGCAGCTCGAAGATGGCCGTACCCTTGCCGACTACAACATCCAGAAGGAGTCCACCCTGCACTTGGTGCTCCGCCTAAGAGGTGGAATGCAAATCTTTGTGAAAACCCTGACCGGCAAGACCATCACCCTCGAGGTTGAAAGCTCCGACACCATCGATAACGTCAAGGCAAAGATACAGGACAAGGAGGGCATTCCCCCAGACCAGCAGAGGCTCATCTTTGCCGGCAAGCAGCTCGAAGATGGGCGCACCCTTGCCGACTACAACATCCAGAAGGAGTCCACCCTGCACTTGGTGCTCCGCCTAAGAGGTGGCATGCAAATCTTCGTGAAAACCCTGACCGGCAAGACCATCACCCTCGAGGTTGAAAGCTCCGACACCATCGATAACGTCAAGGCAAAGATACAGGACAAGGAGGGCATTCCCCCAGACCAGCAGAGGCTCATCTTTGCCGGCAAACAGCTTGAAGATGGACGTACCCTTGCAGATTACAACATTCAGAAGGAGTCTACTCTTCACTTGGTGCTACGTCTCAGGGGTGGAATGCAAATTTTTGTGAAGACGCTGACTGGAAAGACCATCACTTTGGAGGTGGAGAGTTCGGACACAATTGACAATGTGAAGGCTAAAATTCAGGATAAGGAAGGGATTCCACCGGACCAGCAGAGGTTGATTTTTGCTGGGAAGCAGTTGGAAGATGGCAGGACCCTGGCTGACTACAATATTCAGAAGGAGTCCACCCTTCACCTTGTCCTCCGTCTCCGTGGTGGTTTTTGAGTCCTATGTTGATGGTCGTCATTGGGTCTTTTGTGATCTGGTCTAGTTTGGCCTTTATTTTCTGGTATTTTCTTATGTTCGTATGTGCTGTTGAGCTGTTGTTCGTCCAATGGCTACAATTATCGTTTTATTATTAAATAGTGAATCAAAGGCTGGTTTCATGTTCCGTAATATTTTTAGTTGTTGGTCCGTCCAATATGCTCCTTTGAACAGCCATAGTTTTGTTAGTTGTTTAGTGCGTGGAGTTGTTGCAGCATTTGGGAGGTAGTGCTGCTAACTCAAGAATATTGGTTCTGCCATGATTGTGGTAATCGTTAGTTCTAACAAAGTTTGTGATTACTTTGGGCTCGGCTTCTTGATTGTGTGGCAGACAGCCCCTATCGGGGACAATCCACCAGGTAAAGTTGTGAGATTAAATTTTCAGGTGTCGAATTACGAATGATTGACACGAGGGGAACAGCATAGAATTGTTGTAAACGGTATGTTATTTCTCAGGATTGCGTTGTACCCCTTGTGCCAAACTCTTTTCACACAATCCTTGCAAACAATTTTTGGAAAGGCATTTTCCAGAACTGTGTTTCGGGTAGCACTTTTGAAAGTGATAATGGGTCTCAAAGAGACCGTGATTTGAGAGTCAAGTTGTGGAAAGGAGAACCAGTAAAAAGAGAACCTATGAAGAAGACAAAAGGTGAGGTAGTACATTTGGTTTTCTCGTTTTGTGGAAGATCTGTGCAAAAGTATCTTTACTTGGGTGGGAACATGCATTGTGCCGATGCGTTTTACAACTAAGAGGTATGTAGGACGACGGTTTAGATTACCATGCACTATCAGTCTGTTATTTCCATCTCATTAAACTCGTTGTAGTTACTAGTTATTACACTGGAGCTTCCAGTTTGCAGGGTGTTTGGACAAGTCTTAATTCAGGGCTTATTAGTCAGAAAGCTCACAGGTACTGAATGAGTAAAAGACAAGACAAACAGTGCCATCTCCAGAGGAAATGTGCCTTGCGCGCCCAGAGACACGGCTATATATGTAGAACAGATGTGGAGAAGGCGATAACTAACTATTGAGAACTGGCGTTTATGACCAGGCGTGTAGAGAGCAAAACTGGTTTGGTGAACACTTGCATTGTCAATTTTCTCTTAGTTCACTTGATGTCAATTGTCATGAAGTTGTCACAGTAGTCTTTCTGCGGGCATTGCGGCGTCTCTCTCTGCGTGGGTGTCTTGGTTTGTGTGTTTGTCTGCTTCTGTTTGGTCGAGGTTAATTTAAAGAACTGTAACCAACACCAACCACCTTCTCCCTCTACTTATTATAAATTGAGTGATATATGTAATAGATTAATATTTGAGCTTTGCAGTTTGCACTAGTTCTATCTAGGATAAATTACACTAAACACCCCTGAGATTTTACGTAATTACACTCCACTACCGCTATCTTTAAAAATTACACTCAGCTCAAAAAGTAACTTTTTTCTTTTACGGTATTAATAGTGCAATGCAAAAAGACATGAATGCCCCCTAGACTGTTTTCTTGGAAAGCAGAAGCTCAACCTTTCATCTAGCCATGGAACACCGATGAGAACAAGAACCAATCTCCTGCAACTAAATATGTCTCCATTTGTGTTGCTCACCATCTTCATGCTCACTCTGCTACCACTCCCTGCTCTCACTTTCTCCCTCTGCCACACCTCCTGCAATAACATTCCCATAAACTACCCATTCGGAGTCGACGACGGCTGCGGCGCCCCGCAGTACTGCAAAATGCTGAACTGCTCCACAAACCTGCCCTTTATAACTCCATCCGGCACCTACAAAGTCCAAGGCATCGACTACAACAAAAAGACCCCCACAATCTACGACCCGTCCATGTCCACCTACTCCATTCTGCAGCCTCACCACGACTTTGTCATGTCGGAAATAAAGTCCGTAATCATCCCTCCGGCACCCGACACCGTTTTCACCCTCCTAAACTGCTCCAGAGACTCGTCGGTTCTGAACCATTACAGGTCTCTATGTTTCAACTTCTCCGGTCACTCCTGCGACGAGCTCTACGGTTCGTGCACTTCGTTTAGGCTGTTTCACCTCCTGTCGAACAACACGCCACCGTGTTGCTTCACTGGGTATGACACCGTGAAGTATATGAGCATGAACACATTGGATTGCACGCATTATACGACGGTGTACAACACCGATGGTCTGCACGGTATTGCGCCGTTGGACTGGATTTATGGGATTAAACTGTCGTACAGTGTACCGGATACTGGGTGCGATCGGTGTGGACGGTCCGGCGGGACGTGCGGGTTTGATGTTGAAACTGAAGGGATGGTCTGTATTTGAAGGGATGGTCTGCATTTTGGGTATGAAGGTGAGTAAAGGACAGATGATGGGTATTTTGGGTATAAAAATTGCATAAAGTAATGTGTCAGGGAATCTTTTCACGGAGTTGGGCCTGCCGTTAAATGTGGTAGTTGTGTGTAATGCGGGTACAAACCTCGAGGGGTTGGAGTATAATTTTTAAAGATAGCGGTAGTGGAGTGTAATTACGTAAAACCTCAGGGGTGTTTAGTGTAATTTACCCTTCTATCTATATATATTTTGCTGCGGCAAATATGTTATAGATGTCTCATGCTGGAAAAGACAATTAGGTGGGAGCACAACACCTCGTCTTCGCTAATCGCGAGGCAATCGACCTACAAAATCTTCAACTCTCTTAATATAGCTTCGCGAAGATCCATTATTAAGTTCTGTATGTTTTAGACTTTTAGTCCTCGGTGTTTGTGTTCCCTCTACTGGAAGAAAACCTACCCATATTGCTCCAGAGTCCAGCCAGACATATTATCAGGAAAAGATTATGCCAGTTGTTTTACCTTTTTTCTTTAGTTTCCACATAGGCCTTAGTTTCCTCTTTTAACATCCAGATTTGGTATATTATATGGGACCTATGAAGCACCGGTGCGGCACTTAGGGTGAAGCACCGGTGCGGCACTTAGGGTGAAGCACCGGTGCGGCACTTAGGGTGAAGCATCGGCACCTGATACGCCTCGGGTGCGGGTGCGCCTCGGGTGCTGCACCGGTGCGTGTCAGGTACGCATCCACCATTTTTTTTTAATTTCTTAAATCCCGGGTGCGGATCGGGTGTGTATCGGCTCAGATTTGTCACCACCGGCGACCATTGAAAACTCTGGGACCACTGGCGACCATCGGGAACTCCGGCGGCTACCGGAAATCTGAGAGGAGACACTGGAGAGAAGAAGAAGAAGGAAGAAGAAAAAGAAAAAGAAGGAGAAGGAGGAGGGGACTTACCGGCGACCCACTGCGGAGTCCCCGTGCGTCGAGTCCCTGCGACCCACTGCAGCGAGCGCCGTGCGCCTGCTTCTAGAGATTATGCTTCTAGAGAGTCGGTGTACTGCGTCGATATGTCTTCTTCTCTTCTTCTGACTTTTGACTTGTTATGTTATATTATTTAAGGACATTAGTTTTGTTATATTATGTAAGGACCCCAATGTTAAGTTATTATATAAACCAATCCTACTATTTCATAGAAATAGAAGTGATACCACATAAAAGCTTTATTATGTTCATTTTTAAAATTTTAATATTTATAGAACAACCCATTAAACTTAACTAATTTGGTCGAAAGCTTTAATATTTACAAAAGAACCCATTAAACTTAAAAACTCACTACTTTGGTTGGAATATTAATATCTTTTCACATATATCAAACACATATATTATGATTATTAAGATTTAAATTGTTTAAAAATTAAATACTCAGTATATATAATTAACAAATATTTATAAAATATGCCATATCCCCGCTGTACCCGTATTCTAAATTTTTTTTAAAATGCCGTGTCCCCGTATCCAAACCCGTGTCGTATCCGCACCCGTACCCGTATTCTAAATTTTTTTTAAAATGCCGTGTCCCCGTATCCAAACCCGTGTCGTATCCGCACCCGCACCCGAGTCCGTGCTTCTTAGTATGGGACATATCATATTTCATCCAGGAATATTTGATACGAGTACTATTTACTTAGTTTGTCACTTAACATCCATCTTTGATAATTTATTTAGGAGATAGATGTTTGGTCTTGCTGCTCATATCCGATGCTGGCTGGTCCTTGTTCAATCAAAGATTGTGATCATCCAATAAATTTTGGGAAAACATTATTGAGTGGTTCCTACCAAATATAAATTTGCTTAATAACCATTTTTTCCTTTCGTTTCATCTCTTTAAAATCTATTGTCTGAAAGGTTTCAACAGTGCATGCTTAGTGCCCAATTCAGTTTCAGATTATTGTTATGTTACTTCGGAATGTGCTACATACTTTTGTTCTTTGCCAAGGTCTTTTAAGTCTGATCATATATTCCTTTCCTGAATTAATTTTCTTTTGGTCTAAGCTTCATGCGGAATACATTTTCGATGTCACAGTGAATAATCAAAGCACCCATGGTTTGAACAACTGCCATTAGGGTTCATTGAAGGAGAGCAAGTGAGCTTGCAAAGCAGCAATGCAACTTATGCATACCAAAGCTTAGAGGGGCTTGAATTTGGAGGCGTTGATTGAAGGCAGCTTGGATTTAGATGAATGCATACTGATACTGAGGCAAATTGGTACTCTCTGCAACTTTGTGCATTGTTGGTGCTAGTTTTTGTCAAGCGTCCCAAAAGTGCTGCATAACATATGCTTTTCTCAGAGCTATGGAAATCAAATGATGTGTTCACTTTTGGTGACTTCAAATTTCTCTTTTGCATCTCCACCATTTCTTTAAGAAGAGGCATAGTTGTTTTACCACCTTAGGTTGAGACTTACTTGTGTATGTCTCGTGTTAATTAATCTTGTTAATTCAAGTCATCCTCTTTTATTGGAAAAGATGCTTTGTATAACAACCAATGGATTGCTAATGCACATTTATGGTACACGTTATTTTTTCTATAAAAGTCTATCAGTCAGTTATACCAGCAAAAAAGTATGTCAGGACTGGGAGGCACTAGAAGCAACAACTTTTATCAATGTCTATTTTATCAGCAGTTGCTCTTCTTTGTGGATAGTGTTTACACGATCTAATATTGTTGTGATCTAGTTGCTAGCATCTCTGTGGTCACCACCAATTACTTTTGGATGCTGGAGCCTGTTTAATCAACAGAAATGGATAGGCTAAGTGCCCGAGGAAAAGTTTGCTGCAATTTGCTATTGGTGTCGCACCATATCCTAGGATCCTTTATCAGAGTTCTCATATGGTGGCTATATGCCTAATGGCTATACATGGACGTTATTTCTTACCATCATGTACCTAATTATTGCCACGTAGCCACTAACTTCATCCTACATGGATACTTGTTCGAATATTTTCAACTTTGCAGTTTTTGGCTCTTCATTCAGAATCAGATCGCTCAGATTTGGCGTTGCTGGAGTGCGGTGTTGCATTGTCTCGGCAGGAATTAAGCCTTGGCGCTATCCCTGCATTCAATTCTGTCTCTCTCTCTGCCTCTCTATGTTGCCGATGCTTCCTCACTATCTACCTGCATATGTTTGGAAACGAGAATAATCTTCTCATTGTGCTCATTGAAGGCAGAACTGCTGGAGGGTCTGCACTCTGCTGCCTGGTGGTTCATGGCCATTCTCATCTCAAGCCCATTTTTGTCTTCCCTGAGATAGGTAGCTCTGGCAGGAGATGAGTTCGTGCCTGGGTCTACTCTTGACATCTCTGGTACGGTCCTCTTGGTTTTCCTTCCTCAATTGTGGTGGATGCTACTGTGGTTCTCTTGGTGGGAGGGCTCAGCCATGATCAAGAGTGCTACAAAAATTGCTGCCAGGATTGTGAGCTTGGCCATCATGATTCTTAGGTGTGAACATGAGAGAGGATTGAGGTGAGCTCGGGGGGTTGGCATGTGATGCTGGAGGGATAAATTGTTGATTTTAGCATTAGCATGACAATCATGTGGAAGACGCTGGCGTAGGCAGATGCGGGTTACATTTAACATTCAAATGCTTCAAAGAAAGCATTTTGTTTGTTATGAGCTATAAGGACGTAAATGCTTCACTACAGTTGCATGTTGTGAACTGTTGGAGCTTTTAGGCCTGGGTTCTTTCATAGTCAGGAATGGTGTCAGTCAGATCAGGTAGTGGGCTAGGCCTACAACTGGAATCAGGTTCTCCTCTGCTAATTGAGGGCTGGTTTCTCCTACTCTTCTTCACAGGCATATATTAACGGGGGCCTATTACCAATTGCCAAAAAAGGCAATTTAGTGTAAACGGCTTCTACCTCAAGGTTGTAAACTGTCTTGGTTGTTTTTTTGCTTGAAATGCGACAGTACGGACCGTAATTTTCATGCCATTTATGAAGAATGCC
The DNA here is from genome assembly GCA_033070095.1 of Escallonia herrerae. Taxonomy (NCBI): domain Eukaryota; kingdom Viridiplantae; phylum Streptophyta; class Magnoliopsida; order Escalloniales; family Escalloniaceae; genus Escallonia; species Escallonia herrerae. The sequence goes on from JAVXUP010000581.1 coordinate 361,655, forward strand.
ACCAGGCGACAGATGTATATGTAGAAAGAAAATATCCAGAAGCACCTGCGTCGCACTCTTCGAGATCGGACAAACCCTACCAAGCTAGCTCCCCTCTTTTGATCGGTGACGGCACCGGCAAAGGTGACTGAAAAAGTCTAGCTGGCCAGTGTCTCTCTCTACAGGCTTCAAATGTATGTAGCACAGCCATGCCAACTAGTTTGGAACAAAGGATTATCAGTAATTATTTTGAATACAAGTGCTACGAGTCTTGGTTGTTGGTATAAATGTTTGCAGAGGAAAATCGACTGTAATTGCAATTTGTATTCTTTGGGGCCGTACACTAATCATCATTGTTACATCCCCCTTAACTGACATCCAATTCAAGTGGCTAGGAGAGACTATCAGCGGTTATGAGCCTAATATTTCTGATTTATTCCGCAATGGAGAAATATATCCTAACTTAGCGAGTTGTTGTATTGGTTACGACTTTGGAAAAGAAGATGTACGTGCTAGTGTGCATCGTGAATCTTGAGATATGCTCTTCATCCATTACTGTATCCAATATCTTTTAGGATCAACTCATGCCATTGAAGGAAAACCATTTGTTGATTGTTTTGTTACATTATTATGCGCATACTGCAATGACTGGTGCTTCCCGGCTGCTGTTTTCTGTGCAGAGTGATCTACATATACTACCTTCTTTGGATGTGGATTTGGATTGACTGTTCTTTATGCTCCTTTCATTCTGTACTATGGCACGTTTTTGCTTCCTTCGCGAACAACTTCAGATGCAAATGAGTTATCGGTTATGAAATTGGTGGAAGTTCTTGACAAATAGGAGTTCTAGACTACTATAAAAGCAGGTTTTACTAGTGGCAGATGTAACCTCCTATGACCTTATTGGAAAACCTCTTGCATAGCATCCGAAATCAGAGCCAACCTTCGTAAAACAAGATGGCTATGCCAACAAATTCCAACACACTCTTCCAATAAGCAGAGTCAGACGCCAACATTCTTATTTTCTCAGGACTAGTGAGTAGTAGTTCGTGAAGGGCACGAAGAACTGCAGCAGCCATCATCTTTGACACGGGCAGCACAGGAGCAATACAAGGAGAATATAAAGAAAAATGCAAACGCTCTTCCTTATATTCAACAAGGCATTGACAAGAATGGTAACAATTGTTGTGTGTTTCTCATTTACATGTAGTACTATATATATACACTGAAGAACTAATTCTATGGGCTAAAATGAAGCTGTAAAAGATGAAAATCCTATAATTATGCCCAAAACTTAAGCTATACAAGAAGGAAGGGAAATAGATCATGGCATTTGTTATGGGCTGTCAAGACTCTAAAATTAAGCACTTATTTAACATGTGCATGGCATTTGTTATGGGCTGTCAAGATTCTAAAGTTAAGCACTTATTTAACATGTGCATAATCCCGGTTAATACTCCCCCTCAAGTTGGAGCAAAGAGATTTCGAATGCCCAACTTGCCGCAAAGATAATGAAACTGGTGACACCCAAGTGCTTTAGTGAAGATATTGGCGACCTGCTGTGCTGTGCGAATATGTGCAGTACTAATGTTGCCAGCAAGTAGTTGCTCTCTAACGTAGTGACAATCAATCTCAATGTGCTTGGTCCTTTTATGAAAGACCGGGTTCGAATCAATATGTAATGCCGCTTGATTGTCACAGAAGAGTCTCATGGGACGATCATGGTGAACGCCAAGAGAGAGAAGAAAGGATTTGAGCCAAGTGAGCTCGCAAGTGGTTACCGCCATCGAACGATATTCTGTCTCAGCAGATGATCGAGAAACTGTCGGCTGTTTCTTGGTACGCCATGAAATGGGGGAATTTCCCAAGGAAACAAAATATCCGGTAACGAAACGCCGGGTGAGTGGGCAGCTGGCCCAGTCCGAGTCACAAAAGGCATAGATCTGAAGAGGACTATCAGCCGGCAAAAACAAGCCTTGGCTCGGGGCGGCTTTAAGATACCGTAAAACCCGAAGTGCGGCGTCCCAATGTTGGGAACGAGGAGACTGCATGAACTGGGACAAGACATGGACCGCATAGCAAATGTCAGGCCTAATGATGGTGAGGTAGACAAGGCGACCAATGAGTCGCCGATATGGTCCTGGGTCGGAAAGGAGAGGACCGCTAGCAAGAGCAAGACCGTGGTTCTGTTCCATAGGGAATGCAGCGGGCTTAGATGCAGATAAACCGGATTCAGAGAGGATATCCAGTGCATATTTGCGCTGAGAGAGAAAGAGGCCACGCGGTCCACGTGCTGCTTCGATGCCCAAAAAATACTTGAGAGGCCCAAGGTCTTTGAGCTTAAAGCAGTCGTTAAGATACTTTTTGAACGAAGAGCAGGCGGTGCTGTTATTCCCAGCGAGTATCAAATCATCCACATACACAAGAACATAGAGAAAGACGTCCCCTTTCCGGTAGGTGAAGAGTGTGTGATCAGCATGCGACTGAAGAAAGCCATAAGAACGTAGGGCGGTGGAGAGCTTTGCAAACCAGTTGCGGGGTGACTGTCGTAAACCATAGAGAGATTTGCGCAAACAGAGAACCTTATTTGGGCTAGAAGGAGAGAATCCCGGAGGTGGTCGTATATATACTTCTTCATGGAGATCACCATGCAGAAAGGCATTGTTTATGTCCATTTGATGGAGCTCCCAATTTTTAATAACGGCAACTGCTAAGAATACCCGGACGCTCACCATTTTGGCAACTGGGGCAAAAGTCTCGGTATAGTCAAGTCCTTCAACTTGAGTATCCCCTCGAACCACAACCCTGGCCTTGTATCTCTCAATAGACCCGTCAGAGTTGAATTTAATTTTGTACACCCATTTTGAGCCAATGGGCTTCTTGCCAGGAGGTAAGTCTTCAATAGTCCAGGTACCATTTGCTTCAAGAGCGTTAATTTCTGCTCGCATGGTTGCACGCCACTTTGGATAGTGGGATGCAGTCTTGTAGGAATGCGGCTCAAAGCCAGAAGAAACTGCATCCAAAAATTGAGTGTGCGCAGCAGAAAATGACTTACAAGATACAAAATTAGCCAGAGGATACCTGGGACTGCTAGAGCCGTTGGTGGGTGTTTAAGATGCAGGGGGGGAAGAACTTGAGCAGTGTGACATACATAGTCCTTGAGAACAGAAGGAACTTTCTTTTGTCGCTTTCCACGACCAAGAGTGGGAGACGGAGCAGTAGGAGAGCTCGGTGGAGAAGCTGAAGATGAGATCTCAGGGTCAGGACCCGCAATGATACCCGGCAGACCAGGGGAAGGAGTGGCAGCCGGCGAGGGTGGCGGATCTCCCCCTGTCACTGGTGGTGTGTCTCCCCCAATCACCGGAGGGGATGCCATAGGATGTTCGGCACAGTCCCATGCTGGGCAGAAAGTGGTGGTCGCGGGTGTAGGAGAAGGGCCGAGAGGTGTGGTAAATAGGAAGGCGGTTACCTCAAACTTCACATCCCGGGAGAAGAAGAATTGATTAGTTTCAAGATCATATACCCGCCAACCTTTCTTGCCGGAGGGATACTCAAGAAAAACACAGCGTCTACTTCTAGGGGCAAATTTGTCTGCGAATTTTGTGTGAGCATAGCAAAGACACCCAAAGACCCGAAGATGGGAATATGATGGGACCTTTTGGAAGAGGAGTTCATGGGGTGTTTTGTGTTTGAGAATGGCTGAAGGAGTACGGTTTTTGAGGTGAGCAGCGGTAAGTACACATTCCCCCAAAAACTCAATAGGTAGGTTGGCTTGAAAACGTAGGGCTCGGGCGACCTCTAGAATATGACGGTGTTTCCTCTCAACCCTCCCATTTTGTTTGGGTGTATCGACCATAGATGTTTGGTGTAATATACCGTGATCATTGTAGAATTAGGTCATGGGCTGGGAATCAAATTCATGGTCGTTATCGCTTCGAATTATTTTGACGGGTTTGCCAAATTGGGTATGGACCATATTGCAGAAGTTTCGAAGCAAGGTACCAGTCTGACCCTTATCATGCATTAAATAAACCCAGACAGCCCTACTATAGTCATCCACAATTGTCAAAAAATATTGTGTACCAGAAATAGTGCTTACCCGATAGGGGCCCCAAATGTCACAATGTACCAATCCAAAAATATCTATAGCACGACTAGTACTATCTGGAAAAACAGTTCGACTGTGCTTTGCACGACAACACACATCACAAATAGTTTTAAGGGAAGGGGAAACAACTGAAACTGTAGGAAGATGAATAAGAGGCTGACTGGAGGGATGCCCCATGCGCCGATGCCAGAGCTCGTAGGACTCAGACTCAGAGACGGAGGCCACTGTAGCAGTAGAGAGTGGCTGAAACACGAACACCCCCCGATGCATCTTACCCAGTCCAATCGGGCTCTTCGAAGTGCGGTCCTGCAATACACATATATTATTGGAGAAAGCCACAAAGCAGTTAGCGTCAGTAGCTAAACACGAGACAGAAATAAGATTAACAGCCAAGTTTGGCACATAGAGCATGTGGCGAAGAGTGATGCCGTCTGCCAAGGAGACACTGCCTGCTTTGATGGCATTCGTTTGAAGACCGTCCGGTAAGCCTACCGGAGAAGGTGGAATATCCCAAATACTTGAAAAGAAATCCAAGTTCCCCGTCATATGGTGCGAGGCACCGCTATCAATCAACCAAGTATGTGTAGGAGGCAGAGATTTACCTACGAGAGAGTCTGTACCCGATGGAGAGGAATCCAGCAAAGTGATGAGGCGTTGCATCTGCTCGGGTGTCAGGCCCGAAAGAGCGGAAATGGCGGCAGCCTGTGCCTGGCTGAGAGAAGGGTTGTTGTTCTGTGTCGCGGCAGCAGAGGCCTGGAGTGGGCCAGATGAGGAGCTGACTGCGTTCTGTGACATGGTAGGTGATCCACAACCCCTCCCTCGCCCCTTACCAGGCGGAGCAATACCAAGGCGGCGATAACATTTCTCCTGTGTGTGACCCACCCGATGACAAAACGTGCACCAGGGCCGTCCTGTAGGTGTACGGTCTGGGTCCCCTGCAATGGCTGAAACAAGGCCAGAAGACCGTGCAGTAGGCGGCCCATTTTGGGCATGAAAACCAACCGCCGAGGTAGTGTTACGGCTACCAGTGATGCCCCGGTGAGACTCTTCCTGCATGACCATGGCATAGACTCTGTCTATGTTGGGAAACGGGTCCATGTTTATAATCTGAGTACGCAAAGTAGCATACTTGTCATTGAGGCCCATGAGAAATTGGTAGGTCTGTAAGTCTTGATACCAATTCATTTTTTCAGTACCTTTGGGACACCCACACGACTCCAAAGGCGACAAAGTCAACAATTCATCCCACATCCCAAGCAATTTCGTGTAATAGGTTATGATAGAGGCCCCTCCCTGTGTAGTCAAAGACGCATCGGACCATAATTTATAGATCCTAGGTCTATTGGGTATTGAGTATCGGGTTTTCAAGGAATCCCAGATTAATTTGGCCTCATTAAGTTGTGACACAGTGGCACAGATAGGGGGATCTAGTGAGTTACAAATCCAAGAACATAACGTGGAGTTAACAATATCCCAAGCTAGAAAATCTTCAGACTCAGGGTCTGGTTTTGTAATTCTACCATCAATAAAAGCAAGCTTATTGTGTGATTTTAGAGTCAGAATAGCCGATTGTTCCCAGGCAACATAATTGTCTCCTTTCAAGGTATCCTTAGTAAGGGAATTACATGAGTTTGCTTGACTGGACAAGTAATATTCTGAAGTTGGATCGAGGTGCTTGGGCTTGGAGGTTTCTGCGTCCTTGGTCATGTCGATGAAGATGGAAACACGCCGCTCCTTGATTGCGGGTCTGATTGAATGCGTCGGCAGTGATTGCCGAGAGTTGTCGGATTGCTTGCACACCAGCAAAGAAGGATACGGGACCTGAGAGTCCGATGAAACGAAGGCCGGTTCTATGGGCTACAGGCTGGAATTTGACGCAGCCGAGTGACAGTGGTCCGGGAAGGATAAACGCCGGACGAGGAGAGAAAAAATAAGAAGAAAAAAAAGGGCTAAGCGGAAATATTAGGCTCTGATACCATGACAAGAATGGTATCAATTGTTGTGTGTTTCTCATTTACATGTAGCACTATATATATACACTGGAGAACTAATTCTATGGGCTAAAATGAAGCTGTAAAAGATGAAAATCTTATAACTATGCCCAAAACTTAAGCTATACAAGAAGGAAGGGAAATAGATCATGGCATTTATTATGGGCTGTCAAGACTCTAAAGTTAAGCACTTATTTAACATGTGCATGGCATTTGTTATGAACTGTCAAGATTCTAAAGTTAAGCACTTATTTAACATGCGCATAATCTCGGTTGATAGGCATCAGCAGGTCAATTTTCTCCATACATATAGGACGTCAATTTTCTCCATACATCGGCAGGTTAATTTTTAACAACAAAAAATTCACAAGAAAACTCATATAAAAGTGTGAAAATATATTTTTTAATTATTTTTTTGATCACTACAAATTTTGTTATTGTTATTAGGCATGCAAGTACGAGATTCTCGATCGGTACTTTGACAGTTATTCTTCCCGTGTGCAACGTACGAGATCAAAACTAGTAATATGGAGGTTTGTAAAATTATGTTTCTCATATATGTTGGTGCTAAGAAGGTTTTAATAATCTAGTCCTTATAGTTTGATGTATTTATTAAGTGAATATTTTTTGAAGCTTATATGATTTTCATTCTTTATAATTCAAGAATATTCTTGTGCTGTTAATATAAATACTAACTAGTCAAATAGTCAACGGTCTTATTTATTTGTTTTTTTTTCCTCTTACATTTTTGACAGATAGACAAGAAATTTTGAAACAAATATCCATGTCCCATGCATTCTTATATCTTATCAGCTTGTAACAGACCTTTCTCTATAAGCTTATGCAGCGTAATGGGATGGGTTAATGCTGTATAAAGAAAGGTCGTATGTCTTTTTTTTTTAATCTATTAAATATAAAGAGTATTGCTAAGCTTTTACATTAACTACGAAAGTAAAAAGAAATTTTGTTTCTATTTTTCATAAAGACATTAGATCGAATATGTGTCATATAACTTATTCGATTTTTGCATCTTAATTTGGTGAAGGGAAAGCAACAAAAGAAAAAGAGAAAAAGTTATTGAGAAGGAAACGAGTTTCAATAAGCAATGAGTAAAGTTAGGTCAAGTTTGTATAAGAACTTACCACCAAAAATAATAATTCTGATGAGATAGCACGCGTTAGAGATCAAAAAGCTTTTACATAAATTCTATGTAAAAATATCTAGCCTTTATATTTTAAATCTCACATCTAATTTCCTTGCTCTTGATATATAGGTTTTCATTTTGATTTTAGAAACTAATTTTAAGGCTATAACGGTCAAAATAAAGTTCTAATGTTAATACTTAGTACAAGGTTTGCTAATTAATCTTACCTTGTGAATTTTAATAATTATAAGAATAAGATTGTCTGGGTGCATTAAAAAAAAACTCTTCTTCACATTCGTTTATCTTAAGTTTTGTAAGATTCATATATCACATATATACTTCTTGCATTAAGAAGGCTAGATTTCTTCTCAAACTTAATCGGGTTTTCATTCTATTTGTAATTTACGTTATATTTAATTAGATTGCATATATTACTTTTTCTATATCTTATAAATGAGATGCAATAGTTTAATTAAGTTCAAGTGATTTAAATTAATTTAGAAACATACTATAAGATAAATTAGCCTACTTATTCTTACAAATTTAATTAGTTTTAAAATTTTATTCACTTTTTTGTTGTTTGTCCGGTCCAAAATATATGGCATGTATTCCATTCCCATAAGGATAACAAACTATATATTTGTTAATAATTGTTTATTTGATTATTGTATATGTGTAATAGTAATAATTTACTACTCGATGTCTCAATTATAACATCATTTTTTCTTCAAAATATTGTTTTTGCTTTTCTATATATATGAATCTCTTGGGTCTCTCAAGCCGTTGGTCCAAACATGTTAGAATAAAAACTAAAAAAAAAAAAGGCCGTGACTAGGCCTTGTTTGAGTCTGTTTTTTTTCCAAGATTTTTTCCAGTTATGTAAACCGGATAAAATACACGTGTTTGAAACACAGTTTTTTTTCTTTTTTTTTTTCCTTTAGTTTTGAAAACCAGTTTTTAAAACATGGTTGTTTCATTTGGAGTTTTGAATTTTCAGTTTTTGTTTTTATTTTAAGACCACCACCACCACTACTTTCCACTACCACAGCCACCACCCACCGCCAGTTGGCAGCGGCTCAGCAGCCACCACCGGCGGCTACCGGCGGGTCATTGTCACGGCCCACCACCACTACCGTAAACTACTACCAAAGAAAAAACTCAAAATAAAAATTAGGTAATCAAACACCCATTTGTTTTTGTTAAAAAAAAAAAAACCAAAACAGGTTTTTGTTTTTCTGAAAACAGAAAATCAAATCTTAAAGTGTTTTCAAACGCTTCACTTTAACCCAATTTTCTTCCAAAACGTCGTCTAGGGTTCTCCAGTACCTTTGATCGTGATTCCACCACTTTCGATCATGATTCACCACCTCTCGCCATCCCTACAACGCCTCTTGTCGTTGTCGTGGCAGGTAGCACTTCACTTTTTCAGGTTTTATACACCTTTGACTCATGACGCCACCACCTATGAGTTCGACCGTGACTGTTATATGGTGAATTATAGTGAAGGTGTGTAGATTTAGAAAACTCAAGAAGAAAAAAGGAATATAACAATATTTTTGTTGGGCAAGGCACTTTTAGGAAGCTATATTAAAGGTAGCATTTTCCTCATCAAGTCGAAAATGTACTCGAGAGAATTCTAGTCCCTTGATACAATGGCCAGTAACTTGAGAATTAAAGACAATTCTATCACACTAGTAAGAACTCACTTATAATAAAACTCAAATGACACCTGAGAAGAATTTCGAAAAGTTTTAGAGAGAAGGACAAGAATGTCTTATTGCAATCGGTTACATATGAAGCTTTAAATTTCATTTACATGGGCAATATAAATTGGTGCTTAAGCACCAGAAAAGTCACAGTTCTTCAACATTATGGTTGTTAGAGCCTTAAAAAGAATCATAAAAAATTCAAAAACTTGAAGTTATAAAGTTTATAAACCGTCATATATGGGCGGTCAGTACGAGAAAATGTCACCGATCATATGGTTACATGTCAAGATATTACACTGATAGGTTTTTTTTTTGTTCGAAAAAAATACCAATTAGTACAATATCTTGACATGATAGGTATTACCAATCCATAAGGTTACATTTCTGATAGGTGCCACCGATCCATATGACCCCGGATGATCTTAAAGTCACATGTCTTCAAATTTTTAATATTTTTCCTTTTATTTCTTTTGCTTCTTCTTTCTTTTCTCTTTCTTTTCTTCATTTTGTGAATTTGTATATAAATATATATGTACACATATGCAATATATTGGGACTTGAGGACACTACTACTACTGCGACAATTACAATAAATTGGTAAAGTATATAATGTTGCAATATATAAGACAACAGACTCTCGCCAGCAACACCTCTCGCCGTCTCCGTCGCCGGCATTCCCTCTCTCCTTCTCCGTCTCCGGCAGTCCCTCTCGCCGTCTCTGGCTCCTCTTTCGCTGGCAACATCTCTCTTTCTCTCTAATCAAGTAATATTTCTCGAAACTTAATGATCTTATTTTGCTGTCCTGTTGATATTATTTTGGCTGAGTTTGTGTAAATGGGGTTTCGTGATGATTCCTCTTTATGTTTACATTGTGGACTGGTGGGTGTGATGCTTTCTATCTTTTCTTTGGACCTTTTTTTTTTCTTGTCTAATTTGAGGGTTTATGCTCTGTTTTTGTCTTGTTCTGGGACCCCCCCCCCCCCCCCCACCCACACCACCCCCCCACACACACTCACAAACACACACAACACAAACAATAAAAAAGGGAGCAACTTATATATGAGAGTTGACTGAGTTGGGTTGGAGCTCGGTTTTCAATTTTCTTAATGATAGGTGTTTATATACGTGTTAAATTGCTGCTGATTGTGTGTGGGGGGTTTGCGCGTGTAGGTGTGGGTGGGCGGCAGTTTGGGTACGGAATGTGGGGGTGGGTGGCAGTTCGGGGTGTAAGGTGTGTGCGTGTGCACACGAGCATAAGGCAACTATGAATTATTTAATTTAGGTATCGATGAATTGCATCATGATGGAAACTAGATGATGGCAATGATATAAGCGAATGTTACTTTATATAATACACGAATCTCCATTATAATTTAGTTGGATTTAATTTTTCATGGTTTTTCTGATAACCATTTTGCAATATTCATCGAAGAAGGTCTAGCATGGATTTTATGAGTGGGTTCATGTCTTCAAGTATGATGGGGGTCCTTCTTTGAATCTTTGAAGTTTGATTTTGGTCTTATACACATGGGAAATTTGTGGATTGCATGATGCTTCTGGGAACAGGCGAAGACTTTGTTTACTCCAAATGATTTTTGAACTAAAATTCCTTGTGTAGCTATTCTTCTTACTAAGTTCATGATCCCATTTTTTTCTATGGACTGGTGATTGAGAGGCTTAGTGTCATCTGCATTATGTGTGTCATCACATGCTGGTAGTTGTACCTACGCTAACGGGTGAAGGAGCTTATACTATAATCATTTTACTTCGATATAGATTGGATTGCCCCTCTTGATGTTGTGCCTCTTTCTCTCCTTGCACGTGATAGGGGAATGTATATATAACATGGTCAATGAGTATGCAAGCGTGGAGCTAGCTTCTATATAAGTAATTCATGATCTAATGGTGCATTTCTGGTGTCGCATTTGCTGGTACTTTCGTTCTGTTATCTTGGATCATGAGAGATCTTGAGTGCATGAATTTGTGTTGCTGTCAATTTACAGTTCTTGTAGGGTAGGCCATGTAAGGTGCACTGTGGTTTTAGGTTGTTTTCCTTTTTGGATGTGTATCGACGTTAGCTTGAAATTCTGTAAAACCTGCTTGCTCCCCTTTGTTTCCACCTAGTATCAGCATCCATCGAACTGGGTAGAAGTTAATTAGGTTTGGAGATGGAGTGGGCTACATATTTCTATGAAGCACAGGGCGCGCCAAAAATGGATGAAGCAACAGTATCAGGTGCATGTTGGGTTGGGTGCGGCTTGGTTGCAGCACTGGGTGCATGTTCTGGAATTTTTAACTATTTTATTAATTTTCAATACCGGGTGCATTTAGCATACGGCTAGGACACAGCGTGGGTGCATTTTGGATACTTAAGAGGTGAAAACAGAATTTTAAAAGGAATTCCAAGGGTTAAACATAGATAGGATACTTAAGGGTGAAAAAAGAATTTTTGCAGTTCAAAAGCATAAATTATAGACATATACTTAACCTAAAAGCAATGGGATAAATCTCGTAGATCAAGGGCCAAACTCTTGCAGAGGAGGGAGAGAGAAAGTGGAGCGGCGGTCAAGCAACGAGCTTGACCACTGGCGACGAGCAGTGACGACAGGCCTCCACTACTGGCAGCAGTTTCAGAAGACTTACCTTTTGGATACATCCAGAATACATCTTTGATATATTCCAGGTGCGTATTGACGTCGTGGCGTCCAGTGGTAGTGATGAATGTCCGGCGGCAACGGCTGGGGCTTCTGATGGAAAGAAGAACAAGACAAAGGAGGGGAAGGGGAAAGAGGCACTCTCTTTCTTCAGGCAGTTAGGTCCAAGGCTTTGGCTGAGATTTTGACTAATACTTTGTCATCTTATATTCCTTGATGGTTACTGCCACGTGTGTAGTAGCTGGGTCACTACTTTGTGCATGGTAAATTTAAATGAATTCAACGTTAGTTTTTATCCTTATGAATCTCATATGTTATTTCATAGTTTAGATATATAGATTTTTATCTTCATATTAGAGAGTGCTTTTAAGGACGCAATAGTTAAAAATAAGTCTTCATAAGTTAGTACATTGGTTAAGTAGAGTTTTTGAAAAAATTAAGAATTAGTTTGCAAGTCATATCACGCTTACTAATATAGCCCTTATTAATCCTGCGAAACAATTAAATTTAATGAATAAGACCCCATGTCAAATAGTATTTGGCGATATTTAGAGCCACTAATATGTTTAATGCACAACTTACAATCATTTTTAACTATTAACTTACTAATGTATTTTAATATTTGTTAGTTATTAAAATATTGCCATTCTATTTTTTTGTCATGAGGTCCGATACAAAAAGATTACCTATTTTTGTTGACCAAAAAGTTTGTTAAAGCTATATAGTAAATAATTATTTGCACTGATTATGGTATGTTTTTTAAATAATGAACTTGAAGTCAATTGTTAAACTTTTTTTTTCCCCTCTAAAGCTCATATGCTATTGGCTTGTTAGATCTATGGATTTCTATCTTCATATTATAGAATTTTTTCAGGGATATAATAGTCAAAATCAAGTTTTAATAGGTTAGTATTTTTATTAGGTGGAGTTTTATCAATTAACCTAGAAAATAAGGACCCTATTCAAGATTATATTGGAGACCTTTAGCGACACTTTTATGCTTAGGATATAGTTTCTATAAATTTTGTAAATAGAAACGTCATGTAATGATGTGTTGCGCAAATAAGCTATTGTTGCATTTTGTTGTGTTTTTCTTTTTGTTTACTACATAATATAGATGTGATTTGGACTCTGTTTGTTTGTGCATGTGGTGGTGCACCTTGTCTCTCCTCGTGCAAATGGGAGAGAGTGTGAAAGCATGATATACATTGTTGGGCACATTCCTTAACAGCTTAAGCTATTACAGCATACGGTAATTTAAATTCGGATTGTAGTACGTTATAGAAAGCTCAAGTATGGCCATGTAGGAATATATGTATGGTTTAACAAATGTGGTCTATCACATTTTAGAACTTAGGTCTGGAGGAGTAAATAATCAGAAACCTATGGAACTCGTGTTATTTGTTTAACCGCCTATGTAAGACTGTTTAGGAACTTAACAGGACGTGTTTAATAATATCCATTTTGGTCTTAAGGTATATTTCATGATTATGCTTCATACTTTTGGCTTGGGGTAAGATGCAAAAAAGGTTCTGGCTTTGGGTGGTCTTCCGATTGCAGCTTTTATTTAACTTTAGTTGCTGGCTTATCGTTATGCAGGGTTTGGTAGGAAACATGAATACAAAACCCAAGAGGAGAACTGTAACAGAAAACGGGGATGCAGGTGATGACTCGGTCCTTGTGACTTTAATTGCTAATGGGGAGGATTTGGGTCCAATGGTCAGGCATTCCTTTGAAATGGGGAGGCCTGAAGCCCTCTTGCACCAGCTTAAGAGTGTTGTGAAGAAGAAGGAAGTTGAAATCGAGGAGCTCTGCAAGCTTCACTATGAGGAATTCATACTTGCTGTTGATGAGCTCCGCGGTGTCCTAGTTGATGCTGAAGAGCTGAAAAGTGAGCTCGCAAGTGACAATTTTAGGTTACAAGAGGTTGGGAGCGTTCTTCTTTTAAAACTTGAGGAGCTCCTTGATTCTTATTCAATTCAGAAGAATGTTACTGAGGCCATCAGAATGTCCAAACACTGTGTCCAAGTGTTGGATCTTTGTGTAAAGTGTAACAATCACATTTCTGAAGGTCGCTTTTACCCTGCTCTCAAGGCTGTTGATCTGATTGAGAACAAGTATATGCAGCACATAGCAGTCAAGGCACTCAGGATGCTGATTGAGAGGAGAATACCGCTTATTAAAACTCATATTGAGAAAAAGGTCTCTAGTGAAGTTAATGAATGGCTAGTTCATATACGAAGCACTGCAAAGGATATTGGACAAACTGCAATAGGATATGCTGCCTCAGCCCGCCAGAGGGATGAAGACATGCTAGCTCGTCAAAGGAAAGCCGAGGAACAGAGTTGCTTGGGTTTAGGAGATTTTACTTACACTCTAGATGTTGAAGAAATTGATGAGGATTCAATTCTGAAGTTTGATCTTACACCTCTTTATCGGGCTTATCACATATACACTTGCCTCGGAATTAAAGATCAGTTTCGCGAATACTACTACAAAAATCGGCTATTGCAGTTGAGTTCGGACTTGCAAATCTCTTCAGGGCAACCATTTCTTGAATCACATCAAACTTTCTTAGCTCAGATTGCAGGTTATTTTATAGTTGAGGATCGGGTTTTAAGGACTGCTGGTGGGCTACTGTCAGCTAATCAGGTTGAGACAATGTGGGAAACAGCTGTGACTAAAGTTACATCAGTGATGGAGGAACAGTTTTCTAATATGGATACTGCTAGCCATATTCTCCTGGTCAAGGATTATGTGACTCTTCTTGGAGCAACCCTTAAACAGTATGGTTATGAAGTGGGCCCAATTCTCGAAACTCTCAACAATAGCCGGGAGAAATATCATGAGCTTCTTTTAGCAGAATGTCGACAACAAATTACTGACGTTCTTTCCAAAGATACATGCGAGCAGATGGTAATGAAAAAGGAGTCAGACTACCAAGCGAATGTCCTCTTATTCCATCTTCAGAGCTCTGATATAATGCCAGCTTTCCCATATATTGCTCCATTCTCCTGCATGGTGCCTGATTGCTGCCGCATTGTTAGGTCGTTTGTGAAGGACTCAGTCAATTACTTGTCTTATGGGGGCCACATGAATTTCTTTGATTTCGTGAAGAAGTATCTGGACAAGCTCTTGATTGATGTATTAAATGAAGCTATACTTAATACAATTCACAGTGGTACCACTGGTGTTTCTCAAGCAATGCAGATGGCAGCGAATATAACTGTCCTTGAAAGAGCTTGTGATTTTTTTCTTCAACATGCAGCCCAACAATGTGGAATCCCAGCCCGGTCAGTTGAAAGGGCTCAAGGGAGCTTAACTGCCAAGGTGCTTCTTAAAACTTCAAGGGATGCTGCTTATCTTGCTCTGCTAAATTTGGTGAATTCCAAGTTGGATGAATTTATGGCACTTACGGAAAATGTGAACTGGACTTCAGACGATATAGCCCAGCATGGAAACGAGTACATAAACGAGGTGATCATATACCTTGACACTCTCATGTCCGCTGCTCAGCAAATTTTACCGATGGATGCTTTGTATAAAGTCGGGAGTGGGGCTCTTGAGCATATTTCCAACTCTATCGTGGCAGCTTTTCTTAGTGATAGTATAAAGAGGTTCAATGCAAATGCCGTCATGGGCATCAACATTGATCTGAAGGCATTAGAATCTTTTGCAGATGAGAGGTTTCATAGTACTGGATTAAGTGAGATATACAAGGGAGGTAGTTTTAGAGGCTGCTTGATAGAAGCAAGACAGTTAGTAAACCTTCTATTGAGCAGTCAGCCTGAGAACTTCATGAATCCTGTGATACGAGAGAAGAACTACAATGCTTTGGACTATAAAAAGGTGGCTACTATCTGCGAGAAGTTCAAGGATTCCCCAGATGGGCTCTTTGGAAGCCTTTCAAGCAGAAGTTCAAAGCAAAGTTCTCGAAAGAAGTCGATGGACGTGTTGAAAAGAAGACTCAGGGATTTCAACTGAGAGATTTTGTTTTTTGCTGTTTAGAGAAATGAATTCTTTGATTTTCCCGTCGAATTAGCTTTTCTAGAATAATCCTTGTAGGGCTATGCGTTGCCTTGCTTTTTCACAAATGCTGCTTTTTTTGAGCTTTTTTTCCTCCCAAGATAAAGAAGTAATCTAGGCAAAGGCACTTCTTGGAGTATTTGATGACCTATTCCTGGCTGAGAGAGAGCACGTTTGTTTTCATTGAAATGTGCTAATGGCTACTCTTTTGACTTCTTAAAAGGTGACAATCATCTAGTTGGCACAAGGTATCGTCATGTATGTTCCCTATTACTCCCTCTGTCCTCTCTTCCTTGTCCACAGTGATGCTGAGCAAATTTTACAAGAGCTATGTGATGCATTAACCTATGCCATTAGATTTTTTATATTAACTTCTCTCTACCCTCATTTGACTCGTCAAATTAACTCTTATTATCTTTTGAGAAAAGGATATTTACCACATAAACAAAAGACAACCACCCTGAGTTATATTTCGCTTCTCAGACATCACTCACTCTCTTGATGGGACATCCCTAAAGGATGCGCAAACAAATTTCTAGGGACAAACGAAGTACTTTATCCACTGTTGTGTGGTAAAAGGCACTTGGCTTTTTGGGGATCTTTTCTTAGTTGATTGAAGAGATTAACACTCCAAGGTATGGACTGCTACACTATTTTTTGTGGTGTCTTCATATTCTATTTGGCTGGAATAATGGTTGTTTGGAACGTAGTAGTCTGACTCTGACCTGCATTTAGATCTCTTATCAACTTTGTCTCTGGCAATTACACCTAAAGGAACCTTTTCCCCCATTATTTTTTGGCAAGCTTCAATTTAAACTTTTGCAGTTCTTTTCATGCTTCCAGATGTAATGCGTTCAAGTATGACAACAATAGAAGTTTTAATGTTTAGAGTGCTGTATGACGTGGAATGTTGATGTTTTCATGTTTGCCTGAATGTTAAAATAACAAGTTTTCCTGCGTGTTGCTCTTCTGCTATGTTATATTGTCCTTCACTGATGGGAGTTGTGACTGTGCACTGTTTACATATTTCAGCTCAAAATTGTGGCTGCATCATATATTTTTTGGTGGACCCCTGGCTTCACTTGTTGAATACCATGGATCAGTTCTATCTGTATGAACTTTTGACGAATTATCTAGTCCCATTGCATTGTCTTGTGATCATGTTTTGTATATTTAATGGGACTCATCTCTGGAAAGTGGACAAATTGGTTCTCAACTGGAATAGCATTTTACCGACTACAACTCGGGATTGGTTAGATGAAAATGTCTTGTGGCTGTGCTAGGGCCATCTGTGTATATCTATATCTAGGGAAAAAATTCATGATGTTGCGTTGCTGCTTCCTAAGTCTAGTGATCATATTCACTGTCAAACTTCAATCCGGGACATTGTTAAACTTACAATCTTACAACTGTCTTAAAGAAGCAGATGATTCACTCTGTTCTGTAGATTGAAAAAGCCAACTAATGTTTTCGCTCCATTTTACTATGAGATTTATCTTCACATCCCCTGCATGAGGGCCTTTAACCGCACAATTTGTATACGTACAAATCACTCCCATCATCATTCATGACTGCAGGTGATACCTGGCCCCTGCAGGAAAAAAATAGAAGATGAGTGCTGATAGGCTGTCCTCTGACCAAGCCGGCCTGGAATATGTTCACTTGTTCTTGTCAAACCAGCAGAAGTTTTTCAGAGCATTATATGCTTGTAAGACTATATGGGACTCGGAATTAATCCCGTCATCCCAGTTTCAGTTGGTTACCAGAGCATTAGCGTGACTTTCATAATCTTTGCAAGAGAGAAGTGTCACCTTTATTTTGGTATAGAGACGATAGCTATGTTATTGCTGCTGATATTTGCAAGGACATTCTCATATATGCTTGATATTACTCATGGAGAACTCTGGTAAAATATCTGCTGACGCTATAGTTCTACTTTTATGCTACTTAATCCCTTTATTGCTGCCACTCTTGTGGATGATATTTTTATGCCTCCCTTTCCTTTTATGTGCCCCTTCTCCTTCTCTTCTCAAAGAATAGTTGATCTTACCGTAATACATGCAGTTATATCACGTGAGGCCATGTGGGTTTGTTCTTAGGAATATGTGATGTGTCATTGAAGTGCTTTTGTTACGTTTTCTTCTTTGGAAAATGAATTCATCAGCAAAAAACCAGCAACCATGCTTAAGCTTCTTAGAAATGGCTTCATAGTTTGAGTCTGCCAGGAGGATTCACAAATATTTCATGAAGGTGCAATTGCTACATAGTAAAAGAATGTGATGTTTCAATTGTTGATACATTTAGTTGTACGATTTTATTCCAGTGAACCTCCCAATTCATATGCTTTCCTCCCTTTTATTTTGGCTCTTCTGGGCCATTAAGCTTCATCGCAAAGATGGGTGACTCTTTTTTGTGGTCAGGTTGGAGCTCTGGAAGCTATCATTGGACAGGATTCCACATAGTTCAAGAATTTGGATGGCAGGACTATACCTTGCTGAGGCTGGTTCTGGGACGAGTATTTTTCTAGTGGTTGATCTAAGAAAGATTTATTTGAGGTACTACGTGCAACACAAACACTCACAGTCTCTCTCTCTCTCTCTCTCTCATATACAGGACATATCTTTATATTGCTCACCAAGGTGAATGCTTATTTTTCCCACCAAGTGTAGACCGTAGTTGCACGAAGAGTCAGCAGGAGCAGGAGCAAGGGCGGGTGCGAGGTCCCATGACACATTGACGATTATAGGTTTGTGATGGGGGCGAGATCAGGCGTGAGGTTCGTATAGTCAGACAAAACACATCAGTTTAGGATGGTGGCGACTCTTGGACGAGTACAGGTTTCGGGGTGGGAGCGCGAAGACATTAGTTTAGGATGGTGGCGACTCTGGGACGAGTATATGTTTCAGGGTGGGAGCGGGATCAGGCATGAGGTTCGTAGAGTCGGACAAGAAACATTAGGTTAGGATGGTGGCGACTCTGGGGCGAGTATATGCTTCGGGGTGGGCGCAGGATGCTTTGTAGAATCGGACAAGAAACATTAGTTTAGGATTTTGGCGACTCTGGGACGAGGGAGAGGTTTCGGGGTGAGAGCGGGATCAAGTGTGAGGTTTTCAGAGCCAGAAAAAACACTTTATTTTAGGATTGTGGACGACTCCAGGTGTAAGTGTCTTACGACAGAAAAAAAAATTGATATGTCACAGCCAAAGGCTTAGGAGGTGGTAGTTTTGGTGGTGTGCATTTGGTCGATGATTTCTTGTACTTCTCAAACGAAAAGAAAGGTTTATCATTTATGGTTTGTTTAAGTTGTTATTCTGGACGATTCGTCTTGCTTGTGGTGAAGCGGTCTTATTGGAGAGGTGGGTTTGGGTGGTGTTCATATCGCGGGTAACATTAAATAGTTGTTGCATACTTTGGTGTTAGAGAGGATGGCGCTATGGCAGTAGGGAAAGATGGTCGAGGTGAGTGTTGGCAGCTATAGGATGGAATGGGGTGATGTTGTGTCAGATTAATCTGCTAGCACTGATTTTTATGAAGGAAGTGCATTCAAGTCCATGAGAATAAGTAGGGCATCATGTTTTCATTGTTTTCTGAAAGGTGACATGATCAAACTCTTGAAGTGCCAAATAATTACACTTGAGGAGGCAAAATGTCACATCATCCAAGGAGGCGACCGATCGGAATAGCTGGCAGGCATACTCTGAGTACCCAACATCTAGTGGGAGTTGCATTTGGTCTTTTTCCTGTCGGCCTTAGCTTTCAACATTTTGGATGAAGTAGTCCACATAGCTCATAGTTATGACAAGGAATAGCAAGGTACTTGTTAAAGGTCCAGTGAACTGATGACCTTCAAGACATGGTTGTCTTGGATTTTTTTGTGCTCAAATATACTACAAGTACAGTACAAGTTTCGAATGAAGCTATTTGACTCGGTCCTGACACAAACTGTAGGATGTGATGGTGGTAATTTTTCGTCTGTAAATCTTGCTTTCATTGTTATTATATTCAGAGAGGAAATGCAAGTATAGAACTGAGATATTTAGAGAAGTTGAAGCAGTTTCAAATGAAGCTCTTGTCTTTGTCCTACATATTGTATGTTGAGAAGAGATTTGATTCAGTCCTGACACAAACTGTGGGATGTGATGGTGGTAGTTTTTCGTCTGTAAATCTTGCTTTCATTTCATTATTCAGAGAGGAAATGCAAGGATAGAACTGAGATATTGAGAGAAGTTGAAGCTTTTAGTCTAGCAAACTTGCGAAAGTCAAACAGATACATTTGGACTACCTTCACTTTCCCTAATGAACCTTAGTTATTAAGCGAAAGAAGCTTCAAGTATTAATAGAAAGTCAGGAGCATATAATTTGAAAGTAATGTATTTTCGTGTCCTGACGAGGTGCTATAGAATTTACTTGTGCCTTCCCGTCCCCGGTGGCTTTGTAATTTTAGAAATTTCATTCTGTGACTGGAAGGTTTTTTCAGAGGCAAACCCTGGTTATATCTTCATCTTTCTTTTTGCGGCCCTGATTCCAGCTGAAACAATATATGCTAACACGCTGGTTTGCAGTTTGACTTCTCATCCTTTGGTGAAGTTATGATCCTTCTTTTGCAGGTTATTAAGCTTTCTCTGGTGCCCAAGACCAAAAACAAATGTGTCTACATTCTTCGTACTTCAGAACTAAAACAATTTGCTCACCCCTTCCCTTCTTTTCGTGAAGTGAATGCTCTTGCACTTCAGAAATTGATGCCAGCAAATCAGACCATTTATAGATGATCAACGTAAAGTATGGTAAGTCGTGCTTGTATTCCTCCGAAGTGAATGCTCTGGCAATTCATAACTTGATTCAAGCTATCTTTATATTGAAATGAGTGCTCCGGCACTCTGCACTTCACATTTACACTGCAGTTTCACCTCAAATCTACCACGGGCCCTAGAAATCTTCCTTCCCTGAGAAAAAATATTGGTAATTTTTTTAAGAGCTGAATATTTTCCGGAAATGTAACCCAGGACTCTATCCAGAAGTACATCATTCACCGCGTCATAGTTCCTATTATGCATGCTGAACTCCTCGAGTTTTGCCATGTCCCAAATTTTGTTGTCCTTTAACCCCTAGAGCTTCCTTCCACCACTAGTTTGCCTATCACACGTATAAGAGTTCACATATCTTAATACATATCAGAAGTTACTGGTCAGGGAGGGAGAGAGGGAGGGAGGGAGGGTAATCTCATCAGCTAAGTTAAACCACTTATATATTGGCATAAGGTCCTCATGCAGACATTTAAGGTTAGGTGCAGACACCATGTGCTTGCAATAGAGACCGAAAAACAAAGATCAAATTTTCATTTCCGAAACAGAACTCTGCAATTACCTGGAATGTCTTTAAGTATATATACGGTCCAAAGTGCTCCCGAACATATACCAGGGATCACAAAGGGCAGGGATGAAGGCCTGCAGCAGCATAGTACAGCACAGAAATCATAACAAGGAGATGATGCAGGAGTTGAATTGGGATAAGATGACCATGATCTGCCTAATTGAATAGGATCCACTAGTAAGGTTCTTAAAATATTGGTCACCTTAATTTTTTCACTCTTCAAATATTGACTGTTAATCAAGTCCATATCCAACCATTGAGTGAAATGGTCGTGGTTGCTGATATTAACTTCAGAGGCTCTAACAACCTAATAACCACCTCAGTGATCGACATAGTTGATGCACGATATATTACAATACAATACAATGTGAATGATACAAGCTAGTACACATGTCGAAGTTGGTAGAGTGTTAGACCTAGCTTAGGATACCCTCCAGTATGATAGGAAAAATCAAGCTGGAAACTTTCTTTTCTTCTTTTTCTGAGTTTTTAACCTTAATTCATGCATCATATACGTCATTCTATGTCGTTTTCCAGTATGAAAACTGGAAACAATTGCATTTCACAAGTCAATCGTGTCATTAGGTTAGATTTGTTGGAAGAAAATCCATTTCTCTCAATAGATAGTATGCACTATGACTTTAACACTTAATTGGAATTTGGTTACACAATTGGTGTCTCACATTTGACAACTATGATAACCAAATTCTATTGGTGCAACTAAAGGGTATAAGTCAATGGAGTTGGTGCAACTAAAGGGTACAAGTCAAT
Organism: Escallonia herrerae; assembly: GCA_033070095.1. Lineage (NCBI taxonomy): Eukaryota > Viridiplantae > Streptophyta > Magnoliopsida > Escalloniales > Escalloniaceae > Escallonia > Escallonia herrerae. The sequence continues at coordinate 383,407 of JAVXUP010000581.1, forward strand.
GCAAACCGTCTGTATTCTTAAAGCATGATAAATATTGCTGCTCTGTTATGGCATCAAATTGGTGCAACTACACGGTTGCATTCCCCCAGAAGCTCTGTTTTGGACTTTTCTGCTTCTACATGATTTGCCTTTGTTTTGCTTCAAAGTACAAAATCTGGACACTGTTCAATCTGTAAATGACTGGCCAAGGTATCTTGGTTGACGTGTGAAGCATCTGGGATGATTGGGTCTGCTTATCATTCCAGATCTAAAAAGCACAGACACGGGTGCGGAGACGCGGATACGGTATTTTTAAAAATTTTAAGATACGGGTGCGGAGACGCGGATACGACATATTTTATGAATATATTTTTTAATTATATATACTTAGTATTTAATTTTTAAACAATTTAAATCTTAATACTCATAATATATGTGTTTGATATTAGTGAAAATATTAATATTCCAACTAAAGTAGTGAGTTTTTAAGTTTAATGAGTTCTTTTGTAAATTTTAAAGCTTTCAACCAAATTTGTAAGAATTTGTTAAGTTTAATGGGTTATTTTATAATATTAAAATTGAAGAACTGAATATTATAAAGTTTTATGTGGCATCACTGTTATTTCTTTGAAATATTGGGTTGGTTTAAGTAATAACTTAACAATTGGGTTTCTTTAATAATATAACAAAACTATGCGGCAAAAAGTCAAAATTCAGAAAACCAAAATATTGGTAACATCGACACACGCCATCGACACGGATCCACTCCTCCTCCTTGACATAGATCGCCGGTAAGTCCCCTTCTCCTTCCTCCTCTTCTTCTTCTTCTGCTACTTCTACCTCTTCAGGTGTAAGATCTCCGGTGGTCGTCGAAGCTTCCGATGGTCGCCGGTGGTGACAGATCTGAGCCGATACGCACCCTAGCCTCACCCGGGATTTAAGAAATTAAAAAAAAAAAATTGGACACGTACTTGACACGCATCGGTGTCGCACCTGAGGCGCACCCGACGCGTATCCGGTGCCGATGCTTCACCGTAAGTGCCGCACCGGTGCTTCATAGTTCCAGATCGAAGAACGACTGTACCAAATTCCTTCTTATGATACTTAACGATGCTTTTGTTTTTTCTTCCTTGTACATTCTGCCTTAAGATTTTGTTAGTTTTCTGAACTGTTACTATCTTTAGTAGTTTTGCGTCTTTATTGTTTTACTCGGTGCCTAGGATATTATTTTATGGAAGAGCCATTTACATCTTACCCAAACATCTCACTTTTTTTTCTTGTTGTTCAACCTCTGCCTTGGACAGATGCATCACTTTCGATATGCATACGGTGCATTATAGTAGCATGGTGTATGAATCCCTATGTATTGAATAAAACATGCTATTTATATTGGTGATATGGCGGTGGTTTCTTAACTTAATTAGAAGAGGATAGTAACCCGTAGCATAATATATTCAGGTACGCCCCCCTATGTATTGTTACAGCATGACAAGGATTGCTGATCTGTCATGGTGTCAGAGTTTTGGTTTCACAAGATGTCATAGGTTAAAGTCATCCATCCCTCTATCATATATGGTAGTTAATAGGTGTTCAGCCCAATTCTTTTTGTGCTTTAAAGCAACTCAACTTTATTACCTGTTAACTATTCTCCATCTGAGGCGATGAAAATTTCCATAACTGCTCATCCAATCAAAAAGCTATGCTGAATTCAGCACATTAATTTCCTAAGACGAATATTCATGTGAAACATACTTTTTGTCATTGTTTCTGTATTGTGTGGTTAAACATATGAGCTGATTTCCGTGTTTGTCTTCTGCTTAAACTCTTGTATGAGAGGCGGAAAACTCTTGTATGGAGAGGTGCCAATGATTCTCATCCCCTCAGAGCTACTCTAGCTTCGAGGTCTTACGCTACATGAAAATGCACAGGGAAGCCCTACTATCTATTCTTTCTTTTTGTAGCATTGTGAAGATATGGTTTGCAAAATTCGATTTAGAATAGAGGCTTATAACTTAAACTTCTCCTAGGGGGTTTGTGATATTTATCTCGTCCCTGAGTTTTTGTTGAAGAAATCAGTTCCTATTGCTGCAATTTTTCTGGACAGGCCTTGCTAACATAAAAGTAAGGTCATCGGATCTAACTGCAGTTCTCAATATTGCGTGGAGTTTGGAATGTTGAGCAGCAAAGACCTGATCATGTGTAGAGGCTCCGTGATGTCACCTTTCCTGCTATCCGGTGGATTCCCCCTACCAAGCTTTATGATTAATAGATCATGATCCCAGAGGGTACAAATTATGTAGTGCTGCACTGGCTAGCTACATGACTATGGGGGTGCTACGTTAGACATTTAGGTGTTCGAAAGCCATTCTTCATCAGCCAATGCATTGTGCAATTCTCTCTGTGGTTCCAGTATCATATTTGATGGGTGTTGCTGCTAGAATATTGATCGGGATCCACGGCTAGGAAATGGACCTGCAAAATAGAACACGGAGTGACCACCGGGGATGTTCCGGTGGAGGCGGCTCCGATGCTAAAGTCAGAACGTCGCTACTAGGGTAGAGCTCTGAATAGCGTAAAAATGCACTGGGTGCTTGTCTGTGAACCTGCCTGTGTACCTGAGGATTTTCCCATTATGTAGGCCATTTCCAGACTCCTCTCTCCTTTAGGATTCTTTTCTCGCTGATCCTTCACGTATTAGAGCCCTACTAGGACTTATCTTGTAGCAGTTGAGTCCTAAACGGGTTCTATCACCTCTCTCAGACTCTGTCCCGATACAGATTCCTTAATCCGCTCAAAGTCATCCATGCCACGTGTCATAAGTTGGTTAGGTGGATATTTTAGCTATATCATAATGCCCCCTGCCTTTGACGGTTCCCTTGAGTGAACGATTAAAGGCACATGAGTAACAACTGACCGAAGGCAGTTCAGCTATGAATTATCCAGGTTTGTCATTCAGCGGAACTTTTTAGAATTCCACACTCAAAAGCATGTGCTAGGGAGATCTACTTGGGAGTTCTGGTCGGACATCCTGGTCGGGAGGTCTGGTCGGGGAGTCTGGTCGGGAGTTCTGGTCGGACGTCCTGGTCGGTCATCCTGGTCGGGAAGTCTGGTCGGACTTCCTGGTCGGGAGGTCTGGTCGGGACCTCTGGCCTGTCATTCTGGTCGGCGAGTCTGGTCGGGAGCTCTGGTCAGACGTCCTGGTCGGGGAGTCTGGTCGGGAGCTCTGGTCGGACGTCCTGGTCGGGAGCCTCTGGTCGGTCATCTCTGGTCGGGAGCTCTGGTCGGTCATCATGGTCGAGACCTCTAGCCTGTCATCCTGCTCGGGAAGTCTGGTCGGGACCTCTGGTCGGACGTCCTGGTCAGGAACTCTGGTCGGACGTCCTGGTCGGGAACTCTGGTCGGACATCCTGGTCGGGACCTCTACCTGTCATCCTGCTCAGGAAGTCTGGTCGGGACCTCTGGGCGAGACCTCTGGTCGGACGTCCTGGTCGGGAGGTCTGGTCGGACGATCCTGCACGGTCTTCAGCTCGGACTCCTCTGCTCGGTCAGGCAACGCCGGATATCCGGTCGGGAGACCTGCTCGGGAAGTCTGGTCGGACGATATTATTCGGGATGTCTGGTCGGACGACGCTGCTCGGACATCCATTCACCTGCAATCTTGCCAGGAGACCTGCTCGGGCAGTTTGGTTGGACGGCACAGCTCGGACAAGTGGGCAGTCTAGTCGGACGACGATGCTCGGGATACCCTGCTCGGGCAGTCTGTTCGGGAGACCTGCTCGGACTACTTGGTCAACTATCCTTGCTCGGGATGTCCGCTAGCGAGATCTGCTCGGACTGCCTGGTCGGACTTCTTGGTCAAGTACCCTTGGTTAAGTATCCTTGCTCGGGCTGTCTGTTCGGGAGACCTGCTCGGACGCCCTGGTCGGACTACTTGGTCAAGTACCCTTGGTCATGTATCCTTGCTCGGGAGTGGATCAGTTTTTTGTCTTGCCACGTGTCAGGGAACCATGCAGGCTTCTTGAATGTTGAGGCGGTTACATTTTGAATTTCAAAATTTAATGCTCCGGGAATCCCAGACGACACGTTTCTTGAATGTTGCCGACTTCGTAGGGGCGGTTACTCCAACACTCTTCTATATATTTGGACTCCTCTCCTCATTTGCCCCCTGCTACTCACTCTCACTCTGTTCGGCTCATCTTTTAACAAGTAAGTTTCTCTTCTTTTCTTCCTGTTCGGCACATCTATTTCCTTTTCATAGCTCTCCACACCGTAGCTTCTGTTAGAATATGTCTTCAGCCACTTCGAGTAGTTCTTCGTCGCCCTCCGGTAGTTCCACAAAAAACAATTTAGAAAGTAATTCTAAAAGTAGATCTTCACAAGTAGGTACCTCAACTTATAGGAGCCAAGTAGGAACTTCTACTCCCCAAACCAGCACTTCGTTTCGCCATAGAGACGCCCTTGGGGAAATCAAGGATGAAGCCGAGGATAAATTTGATGAAGACACTTGGTTCGCCGCAGATGAGAAGAGGACCAAGATGACCAAAGAAAGCATAGTCGAGCTTTTGAAAGAGTATCCTTTGCCAACTCCCTTTTCTGCTCGGGTTCCTGCCCTCCAAGAGCCCGCCAACTATGGTACGAACTTGGAAACGAGTGTCTACGAAGGCCAGATTAGATATGGCTATAGAGATCCAATCCACCCCTTTGCTGTTGCCTTTTTCAACCACTATAAAATAGCGCCAGGTCAACTTGTGCCCAACGAGTGGAGAAAACTAGTTGGCTTGATCTATCTTGTGCAGACCTCAGGGTATCTAGTGACTGTCGAGGATTTCATGAGATTATACCTTGAAGTATGCTTTATAAAGAGTGTGGCCAAAGGTGATGGTTGGTATTATATTCACAACCGAATCAGAGTGATAAAAGGAGGTCCCAAATCCAACAAAGGTTGGCACTCCCGATACTTCTTCATTCAGAGGCCAAGCGGCAAATGGGAGTTCCCAAGAAAGTGGAACGGTTTCTGTAAAGATTTTGAAAAGGATGGGTTCTTATCTCCCAATGCTGTGACAAAAAAACTGCTTGATCACATAAAGAGGATGGGTGTTCTCAATATTGATGAGCCCCTTACAGATCAAGAGATGCGCCATGCGAGGCTCATTCCTCATGCCTCCGCCATGCCTGTTTCTCCAACTCCTGTTCTAGAACCTCGAATTATTTCGAAGCCTAAGGCTCAGGACCCGATGATAGATACGTCGTCTTCTAGGACTCCAAGTCTAGGTAGAGTCTAAAGCCATGTTTATGTATCTCTTTCCTATGTAATTGTAAACATGTTCCTTAACCCTTTTCTTTTTACAGAAATGGCTGCCAAAGGAGTAGGTGCAAAAGGCGACTTTTTGGGTCTGCTGCAAAAGGCTTCGAAGGGGAAAAGGAAAGAGAGCACAGGGGAAGGTTCTTCCCCTCTTGTAAAAAGGCTTCGCGCTCCAACTCCTCCAGAGTACCCGCTGGTGGTTGAGGATCTTCCCATCAAGAAGGATCCAATTTTCCGTCCCAGATGGACCATAAAGAGGGGCGACTCGGGAATGCCCCATTCGCATGTCTCTGCTCAACACTTAGCTCACGGGGTGTTGCCAAGTGATAAACTAATCTTGGAAAACCAGCCTCATGAGGCCTTTTCTATGGCGCACGTCCAGGCTGCTTACAACGTAATTTGAATTACTTCCCTCTCTTTGGGGCTGTCAATTAAACTCTTCTCATCTTCCTACCCCATAATTGTCTTCATCTCTCTTACCTTTTCAAGCATACTGCTATAGCAGCCAGATGCAGGACAGGTTCTCGATGGCGATGGACGTGGCCCGTAATGCTAAGACTGACAAGAGAGCAGCCGAAGGCAAGGCTGACAAACTTGATAAGGAGGTCAAGAACCTCAAGACGGAGAATGCTGATCTGCTTACCAAGCTTGGTCGTCTGGAAAAAAAGATGTAAGAAGCTGAGGCATGAAAAGTCTGAGGGCGGGAACAAGGCCATCCATGCATTCCTTGATGGTACAGCTGGTGATGAATGGCTCCGGAAGCGGACTGAAGATGGGCTTTCCATCTTTCAGGAGGGCTTCCAAAAAGCCAAGGAACTAACGATGGCCAAGTATCCGAACCTTTTCTTGGACGACGTTGTGGTGCCCAGCTTTGAGTCGCCGTCTGGTGAAACGGCCGAGCCTACTGAAGCTGGGGATGCTATTTCTCCCGGGGAGAAGAGTGTCCGATCCGGGGATGCTCCTGCATCTTAGGACAACTTACCTTTATTCCCCTATTTTGCAATTTCCATTTGATGTGCCCCCAATACTTGTGTTGCCTCAGAGGCTTGCGAATGGAAATTAATATTCTCTCTCTTCTTTTTTTGTTTATCCCTTTAGGTGTTTTATGGGAAACAATCGTGTTTTGGATATTTCATTTTTTGCGTTGTTTTTACTTTGACATGAGCTCTTATCGTCAGCTAAGGGCTGGCAAAGAAGCCTCGTTCTCACGCTTGGTCTAATTTCGAATTAACAAAACAGGGTGGGGCGACGATCCCCCGCATGGCTTTGCCGTTTCTCGGGCTAAAACTAAAGCTAGACCGTGTGAGGTAAGACTTGTGTCTTACCCTATCACAATGGGTGATACCTTGCTTGAGCATCATTCGTGGTTTTACTTTGACGCGAACCCTTATCGTCAGCTAAGGGCTGGCAAAGAAGCCTCGCACTCACGCTCGGCCAGATTTCGAATTAACAAAACAGAGTGGGGCGACGATCCCCCACATGGTTTTGCCGTTTCTCGGGCTAGAACTAAAGCTAGACCGTGTTAGGTAAAACTTGTGTCTTACCCTATCACAATGGGTGATACTTTGCTTGAGCATCATTCGTGGTTTTACTTGATCGGGCAGTCTGCCCGGGTATTGAATGTACGTCGTTCTTGGGAACATGGATATCGTTATCCGAGCTAACCATTCATCGTTGTGATAATGTAAGCAATACTTCTTTCCAATAATGGTAAAGATGTTAATATTAAGTAGACGAAACGATATACTTCAAACTAAAGGAGATGAAGATTTTTATTGAAATACTTCATCTCTACTATCCTTCTGTGTTCTATCCCACTTTTTCCCCCAAAAAAGGAAAACGTCTTGTAACAGATACAAGACTCTACTGGTAGTACTGCCTCAAGTTGTCAGCATTCCATGTTCGCGGGATCGCTTCTCCTGAAAGTGTTTCAAGTGAATAAGCGCCTGGTCTAAGCACCTTCGATATTTTGTAAGGTCCTTCCCAGTTTGGCGACAACTTCCCCACAGCAGCCTTCGGGTCTGAAACTTCCAATTTTCTGAGGACTAGATCCCCAACTCTAAATATCCTCATTCGAACCCTTCGATTGTAGAATCGCGCGACTCGTTGTTTCGTTGAAATCATCCGATCTAAGGCTTGGGCTCGCACATCATCTAACAAATCCAGATTTCCTCTAAGATTCTCCTCGTTTTCTGCCTCCGAAAATTGCAACACTCGAACAGTGGGGAGGCCCACTTTTACGGGCAGCAGCGCCTCTGTCCCGAAACACAGCAGAAATGGTGTCTCGCCTGTCACCGAGTGAGGTGTTGTGCGGTATGCCCAAAGTACCTTCGGAAGTTCATCAACCCATGCCCCCTTAGCATCGTCCAGCTTTCTCTTCAACCCTTGAAGGATTGAGCGATTCATGTTCTCTGTTTGTCCATTGGATTGGGGATGAGCGACTGACGTAAAACGGAGACTGATAGAAAGACCTTCGCAAAAGCTTCGAAAGTTAGAATTATCGAATTGCTTCCCATTATCGGTGATTAGGATCTTTGGAACTCCAAAGCAACAGACAACGTTCTTCCAGAGGAACTCTTCACATTTCGACGCCGTTATGGTAGCCAACGGTTCGGCCTTAGTCCATTTTGTGAAGTAGTCGATGGCGACTATCACAAATCGCCTTTGCCCGGTAGCCATCGGAAAGGGGCCCAAAATATCCATCCCCACATTGCAAACGGAATTGGGGAAGTTAAGATACTAAGGGGCGCTGCCGGTGTGTGTGTAAGGGGAGCGAATTTTTGACATTGGTCAAACCTTTTCGTGAACTTTATCGCGTCTCTCTGCATCCCTGGCCAGTAATAGCCTTGCCTCAAGATTTTGTGCGCTAGATTTCTTCCACCCAAGTGTTGTCCGCAAATACCTTCATGAACCTCCTGTAACGCATAATCTGCCTCTTTAGGGGTCAGGCACTTTAGGTATGGCAGGCTAAAAGACTTCTTGTATAGCACACCATCTACAAGGGCAAACCGAGCAGCTTTAGCACGTAAATTACGTGCTTCGCTTCTCTCTATAGGTAACGCCCCCGAGGCGAGGTACTGAATAATTGGGTCCATCCAGCACGGTTCATACTCTATCACATCCACTTCATTTGAGAGCTGGATACTTCTTTCTTGGAGGAACTCAATGTATATTGCACGTGAGAACTCCGAAATGTCTTCGGAGGTCAGTCTTGACAGTGAGTCTGCTTGGGTATTTTGGTCTCGCGGTATGTGGCGGATGGCAAAATTCTTGAACTTAGCGGCTTCCGTCTTCACGCCTGGAGATATTGGGCCATTCTATCATCTTTCGCTCCATACTCTCCCAATATATGATTCACAACTAACTGAGAATCGCTGTGTACGGAAAGGGAGTCGACTTTCAGAGATTGTGCCAACCTTATTCCTGCTAATAGCGCTTCGTATTCCGCTTCATTATTTGATGCCTGAAAGTTGAAGCGAATGGCATACTCAATTTTGAACTTTTCGGGGCTAATCAGTATAAGCCCGGCTCCGCTATTTCCAACCTTGGAAGAACCGTCGACATAAAGAAGCCAAGGATCCGAAACTTCTGAAAGAATCAACTGCTGGGGGTCTTCCGGTGTTGTGCACTCAACAACAAAATCTGATAAGGCTTGAGCCTTAATTGCTGTACGGGGTTGGTACTTGATATTAAATTCACCCAGTTCCACCGATCAGTTTACCAATCTCCCCGACGCATCAGGATTTTGGAGTACTTTCCCCAGTGGCTGATCAGTCAACACAACGATGGTGTGCGACTGGAAATATGGTCTCAGTTTTCTAGCCGATGTGACGAGGGCAAGGGCCACTTTGTCTATTCGAGGGTATCTGGTCTCCACGTCTTGCAGGACCTTGCTTATGTAATAAACAGGTCTTTGCTTGCCTTCTTCTTCTCTGATCAAGACCGTGCTCACCGCTACCTCACTGATCGATAGGTATAGGAACAAGTCTTCACCAGTGACTGGCTTTGTAAGAAGCGGTGGGGACGATAAGTAACGCTTCAATTCCTCGAACGACTTTTGGCATTCTTCTGTCCACTCGAAATCTTTCGCCTTCCTGGTAGCCTTAAAGAAGGGAAGGCATTTTTCTGCTGATTTGGACATGAACCTTCCTAAAGCAGCTACTCTTCCTGTAAGTTCCTGAACCTGCTTGATTGTCTTAGGCGACTTCATGGCATGAATGGCGCCTATCTTCTCTGGATTGGCTTCAATACCCCTCTGAGATACCATGAATCCTAAGAACTTCCCCGACGCTATGCCAAACGCACACTTGAGTGGGTTTAGCTTCATGTTATAAGCTCTCAGGATTTCAAAGGTTTCTTTGAGGTCTTTCACATGAGCCTCTGCTTTTACACTCTTCACCAGCATGTCATCCACGTATACCTCCATATTTTTTCCAATTGAATCGTGGAAGATCATGTTAACAAGGCGCTGATAAGTTGCCCCTGCGTTCTTTAGTCCAAAAGGCATGACTTTGTAGCAATATAATCCGCGTTCTGTAATAAAGGCGGTTTTGGGAATATCGTCTACGCACATCTTGATCTGGTTGTAGCCAGAATACGCATCCATAAAGCTCAACAGCTCATGACCCGAAGTTGCATCAATCAAGATATCAATTCGTGGTAGCGGGTAACTGTCCTTTGGATAGGCCTTGTTGAGGTCAGTAAAGTCGATGCATATTCGCCAACGGTCGCTCGACTTGGGTACCATCACGACATTAGCGATCCAATCAGGGTACGATATCTCTTCGATGAATCCGGCTGCCAACAACTTGTCAACTTCTTCCTCGATTTTTACCTGTCTTTCTGGAGCGAATGTTCTCTTCTTTTGCTTGACCGGCTTCTTGAGCGGGTCCGCATTCAATTTATGGGTGATCACTTCCGGATCAATCCTGGGCATATCCGATGCCGTCCAAGCGAAGATATCTGAGTAGCTCCGCAATAAGTCCACAAGCTTGAGCTTGAGGTCGTCTGAGAATCCTGTCCCTACCCTTACTGTTTTCTCTTGGTTGCCTGGGTATAGCTGGATATCAAAGAGGTCTTCAGCGGGCTTGCCTCTTTCGACTTTGGTCTCATCCCTCAAATCTTCAATCACGAGGGTTTCATTGGCTCTGTTTTGGCATGACGCCATGTAGCACTGCCGAGCCACCGCCTGGTCTCCCTTGACTTCCCCAACTCCATTCTCCGTGGGGAATTTCATTTTCATGTGGTATGTTGATACCACCACCCTTAATTGGTTTAATGATGTTCGGCCCAAAATTGCATTATAGGCAGAAGGAACACGTACCACTACGAAATCTAGCATCAGCTTAGCTTGGTTCGGAGGGGCACCTACAGTCACTGGTAATGCAATAATTCCTTCGCAAACGACAGGGTGGTTAGAGAAACCGTATAGAGGCGTATCTATCTTCCGTAAGCGGTCGGATGGGATGTTCATTCTTTGAAACGCCTCATAAAAGAGTACTTCCGCCGAGCTTCCATTATCTACGAGGATTCTCTTCACGTCGAAGTTTCCCACCCGAAGTGTGACTACCAGGGGGTCGTCATGAGGTATTCTTGTGTCTCCCACATCATCATCAGAGAAGGATATTGTTGGGGCCGGTTCTTTCTTCTGCTTTTTAGTCAACGGTCCCACAGTTGTGAGGACTTCCCTTACGTAAGCTTTTCGTCCTTGTCCGGAAGAGCCTCATGCGGCGATTCCTCCTGAGATAGTATTGATGACGCCCGCATTTTCTCGCACTTCCTCTCTTCCTGCTAAGGGGGTGGCTTCCCTCTTTTCATTTCTTCGATTGACATACCCTTGCAGATGTCCCCGTTTGATAAGAGCCTCTATTGCGCGCTTGAGCGATTCACACTTGTCGGTAGTGTGACCATGGTCATTGTGGTAATGGCACCACAAGTTCCTATCTCTCTGACTAGGCACCGACCTCATCGTCTCTGGTCTTTCTAGTATCTCTTTATCCTTTATCTCATGGAGAATCTGCGATGGTTTAGCATTCAATGGCGTCAGATTCTTCATGTCGAACATTTTTTTTAGGCGCCTTTCGTCTCTCCTTGAACAATTAGAACTCCGTCCACTTCTTGGACTATCTTCCCGGGCTCTCTTTTCTTGCCCTTGCCCATTGTCTCCTATGTGTACTTGTTGGCTTTATCTAACAAGCCGCTCATGTTTCCAGGGGGCTCTTATTTACCGCAAATGCAAACTTGGTTGTAGGACGAAACCCGCGCATAAAAGCTGTGTACTTTACTGACTCGTCCAGGTTGTCTATTTCTAATGTCGCCGCGTTGAAATGTCCCAAATACCGCGACAGGGATTCGTTCCTTTCTTGGACTACATTGAGGAGACTAGCCGAATTCTTCCTCCGAGTTCGGCTGCTCACAAAATGTTTCTGAAACAAGTCAGATAGCTGGGCGAAGGAATGGATGGACCTGGGTCGTAGAGACTTAAACCACGCATGCGCCGCCTTCCTCAAAGTGGTTGGGAATGCCCGGCACATGACGGCATCCGAGACTTGGAGGAGCATCATATTTGTTTGGAACTGGTAGACGTGCTCTCCGGGGTCTCCGCTCCCATCATATAAATCGCATTGCGGCATCCGAAAATTCGGAGGGAGTTTCGCCTTCTCAATTCCTTTGGACAGGGGTTATCCCGAATCATCCCTGGGAGGAGTGAATTCCTCCGGGCATGGCCCGGAGGTGGGTTTGCGAGAGGTTCGCCCTTAGGGACGGACTTTTTGTCCAGAGCCATGAACTTGTCCTTGGGGACAATGTTTTCGCTCCGCGCAGCGTCGTCCTCGAATTTTGCCGCTTACTGCGGGAGGCGAATTTGTGCTGTCCTCTATTGACTTCTCTCGTCGGAGATATGATTCGCTTTTGGCGACATGTTCTGGCTAATAGCTGGGATCAGTCTCTGATTTATGACTTCGACCATAGCTGGACCTTGAGGTCAATCTAAGGCGAAGGTCGCTGGGATCCAGGTGTGTCTGGTTCGTAGAAATCGTCGGGGCCACCGCTTCAAGCTTCTTCTGTAAGGTAGTTACCACGCCCTTAAGTTCATGGACTTCTCTGGTCAGGTCTGCGTTCGGAGTATCAAATAGCTTTTGGGTCAGGCGATGGCGTAAATCTCCCCTCTTTAGAAGAGGGGTCGGGGAACGAGTTCCCTGGGAACTGTCAGTCGTCCTCGGGGTGACTGAAGTCACATTGATCCAGTCGTTACTGGAATGCTGTTGTCTTCGACGGGAGCCTCTCGATCTCGTTCGCTGATTTTGGACGGAGCGACTGGTTTGGGGGGTGCCTGAAGGTGATTTCCTCACCATGTTCCCTGTCGGTCCCACGGATGGCGCCAAATTGCTATGCATTGTCAGGTCATCTCATTCCTCACTGATCCTTCGACACCAGAGTTCTACTGTATTTAAAGAGATTAGCATTGAATATGCACCCGCGTACAGAATTCTACAGCCCATGTTGGTCCAATTGGCTGCTAGAATGGAAATAGGCCTCATCTAATCCCTTTTATGGTGCATGTTGTAGCTGCCTTGAAATACCATGTGATGTAAATGCCCTAGTGCGTCATTTATTCTAGAAGCAACAAGAAATAATTAAAATTAAGTCTGAATAAGTTGGTTCATCAATTCTTTAGAGTTTTAGAACGTATAGAATTTGTTTTTCAATTATATAAGGCTAAGTAGTATGAAAATTAACTTATCAGGAAATAAGAACCCAATTTAAGATAATATTATCAATTGTAGCATCATTTTTTTTTCTTCTAAATCTAGTATGTTATTTTCGTTTTAATGATATATATGAATATTTATATACATATTGAAGAGTGATTTAAAGAATGTAATATTCAATTTATGAAAAATTTTCGATGCCGGAAACCCCAGGGGTATTTTTGTAATTTACCACCCTGAAGGGGTATTTTGGTAATTTTACCTATAAAAGGTGTTTTTGAGTAAATTGACATATGTTAGGGCTATTTTAGCAAGTTTAATCATGGGAACGCTATTTGGTGATTAGGGATGCGAGGGGTGTTTTGGTAATTTTTACCCAGGGGCATTTTAGTAATTTTACACATTCGGTGAGGGGGTCGTTCTGGGCATATGCATGAGTTAATATTGAGTTATAATACAGTGATTTAGGTTGCATTCTAATCTTTGGACTGTTCCGTTTAGGCTAAAGCAAAGGATTTTTCGGATAGGATACCGTAGCTGCGAACTAGGTAAGTTTTTCTATCCGAATCTCGAGCCATCATTTTGCTTTCTAATTATTCTTTTGTTTGCTTATGGCCGTAGTTGAACTCTAAATGTACATTGATTTCGATATATTATTGCCAAGTAAACCCTGATGTTGAGCCTGATTCAATTGTTGAACTCCTATCGTTGCTCACCTTTTATTGTGAATTGAGCATTGAGCTGGGTATTGATTCTATGATAATTGTCTTCTATATACTGACATGGGAATATGTTCTGTTCTGAGGCGGGCGTTATAAGGCTGGTCGGAATCCTGCATGGAATGGAGGCTAGTACCTAAATGGACTAGTATTCTGGTACATCATGCATGTGTACATTTTTCTGAGTCTTACATGTGTGGCATTGCTACCACCCATGATCAGTATCTCTGAAATTTATATGCATTGTATCTGAATTGATTGTTTCCAGAATTATTGAGAATACTTGTCTAAACGCATTATCGAAAGGGACTGAGTAAAACTCTTCCCTGTTCTTGTTAGTTGATTGTGACTATTTGAAATTCCTTAATTATTTGTCGTTGAATCGTTGTAACTCCATCCGGGGTTTCTTTAAACGACCTTACTCAGCTCTCAAAAGCTCACCCTTAATTGTTTCGTTCTGCATGTAGCTCTCAGTTGTAGATCGCGTGAGGAAGAGCTAGCGTAGGGTAAGACCTTAAGGCAACTACCCTAGTCTGTGTAAATAGGACCCCTGCGTGGGCCTGTATGGCTAGTGTGCTGGTTAAGAATTATGTACGAGCTGTAACATCTTAAGTCAGGAAACTTTTGTTGTGGAACTTTATGTGTTGGAAGAACTTAGTGTGATGTTGTTTAAGAACCTGAAATTATGACAGGTGCTCTGATCTGTGTGATATTATAGGTTAACGTCCCAGGGGTCTGGAGCAAGGGAGTTCCGGATTTTCGGGGCATTACAGCGACCACGAATGGCCCGTAATTTATCCATAATTGACTTTGTCTAGATGAAGTCCAAAGAAATTAACACATTAACATGACAATACAAAACTATAGTAGAAACTACAACAAAAATTAACATAATAGCCCTAACAAACCGTAATTAGGGTTTATCAGGGATAAATCATGCTAGTTAGGATTTAATTAGGGTAATTAGGATTTACTTTGGTTAGTTACGGATTACTTAGGGTTTATCAGGGGCAAATTAGTGCTAATTAGGATTTAATTAGCGTAATTAGGGTTTAATTAGGTTAATAAGGGTTAATTACGATTTAAGTAGGTTAATTAGGGCTTAATTAGGGTTTATCAGCTAATTAGGATTCAATTAGGTTACTCAGGGTTCAATTAGATTATATAAATCGAGTATACGAGTAAGATTAGTTTGATTAGATTAGTTTGAACACTACAAAGAAGTAAAAACACTATATAAATCGAATATACTAGTAATTAAGTTAACGTGTTATTACGGAGTAATCAAGTATACGTCACACTGGAAAGATGATTTTGTGTTGTCGTAACATTAAGTAAAATATTCAAGTTACTTATTACAATGCATGTTACAACATTACAAGTTAATCATCTTCATTTTGGGAATCATTATCATCTTCATTTTCGGACTCATCATCCTCTTCTTCTTGGGACTCGTCGTCTTCTTCATCTTATAATTCATCCTCTTCGTCAGTAGACTCAGCCTCATCATCTTCAACACTTTCTACGTCTTTAGCATCATCATGTACGACTTTTTCTCCTATATCAGATTATTTTTCTGGGAATCTTATGCTTCGGGTATGGGGATTAAGGGTATGATTGTGGGTATTTTCACATATGTGTGTGTTCTGCTTATGTATGAGGTGAATAGGAGAAAGTGGAGACGATTTTAATGGGTACCGAGGGTTGTGTGTGTGCGTTGCAGGTGGTGAGTGTGTTCTTGACTGTATGTGGATTACGAGTGTTTGTGGGTGTGATTCGTGTATAAGTGTGTTAAAATGTGTTTTAGGTGTATAAGGGTGTTTCAGTGTGTGTATTTGTGGATAGCAGTGTGTACGTGTGTGAAAGTGAGGTTGGGCTTTGGCAGAAATGGGGAGAGGTGAAGAAGAAGGACAGTGTGTGTGGAAAAGGTGAAGTAGTGTGTGTCTTCAATTTGAATAGTACATGTAATTGTCACTAAAGATGGAAAAATAATTTAGGCATCTTTTATAAATGGTTAGGGCCAAAATTGGACAAAACACAAAACTGTAACCCCTAATATTTTTTCAAGAAGTACGCTTTAGAATTTTTTGAGAATTTTCAGTGTCTGCGAAGGGTGCCAAATTGGCTTACCGATCAATGACATTTATCAAATTATTTAGCATAGCAAAAACAAGCTATTTTGATCTGAAAATTTCAGTGAAATCTTATTTTACTGATAGGTATCATATTCTAAAATTTTGGATCATTCCGAGGCCGATAAGTATTTTTCGCGAAACTGGCCTTTTAGCGCTCGGTCCGGGCCTTGGTTCGAGATTTTCGGGCGAAAATTTTTTAAAATATTTTTTAGTACAAAAATGATATCAGGATGTGTACAATGGCATTTTAAGATATTTTTTAGATTTTTCTGGAGCCAGAAACCCGCGGGGGTATTTTGGTAATTTGACCCAGATAAGGTATTTTTTAGTAAATTTACATACGGTAAGGATAGTTTAGTGATGCTGCTTACAGAAAGATCATTTTGATGATTTAAGTGTAACGAGGGGTCTTTTGGTAATTTGCCACTCCGAAGGGATATTTTGGTAATTTGACCTAAGAAATGTTTTTTTTGCATAAATTCACTTATGGGAAGCTTGTTTTAGTAATTCTACCTATGGGAAGGCCGTTTGGGTGATTTAAGTCTGAGAGAGACATTTTGGTAATTTACACCTCAGGGGCGTTTTGATAATTTTACATACGCGGTGAGGGTGGTTCATTTTGGGAGCATGTGTGAGTCTGTAATAAGTTCTAATATTGTGATGTAGACTATGTTATGATGATTTGATCATTCCATTTAGGATAAAGCTAAAGACTTCCGATTAGGATAAGCTAGTTACGGATCCAGGTAAGGGATTCTATCTGAACCTTGGGTAAGGACTTTGTCCGAACCCTTATTCGATTGCTCGTACTCGTAAGTACTCCTTTGATATACTTATGACTAATGTCGAATTCTGAATTATGTATGGATATCAGTATGATATTGCCAGAAAACCCTAATATTGAACCTAACTCGATTATTTGGAATTCTTGTGATGTTCGAATGCTGAGTAAAGCTGATCATTGTTTGTATCCATTCTTCTGAATTGTTATGTCTAAATATGATATCTGTTCGCAATCGTTTTTGCTGTTTATCTGTGATTTTTCTTCTGAAAATTCTGAATGCTGACTTATGTCGGTATGATTATTGTTATTAGAACCCGAATTGATTTCAGGGATATGAGCTTATGTTAGCGCTCATTGATATTGTTGATTTTTCTATGTTGACCTGGGTTTCTGTTATGTGGGAGTAATAAGGTTGGTCTGAATCCTGCATGGAATGCAGGCTAGTACCCAAGTGGACTAGTAATTATTCTGGTACATCGTGCATGTGTACACTTTGTTAGCTTGCCGGAATGGCATTGCTATTGCCCAGGATCAACGTTGATTTTTTATTTTATCTGCTCTGTATACTGCCGTGACTGTTACAAAAATGTCTAAAAAGTATTATCTGAAATGATTTGTGCTTCTGTTGAAATCCTTTGGAAAATCTTCATTGTATTTTGGAAATGATGACTCTAGAAATGATCTATTATTGATTGTTTTGGAATCCTTCGTGTTTGTTCTGGTTCATTTTGGTATCTATTTCTGATGAGTTTTTGATCTTTTTGAAAATCATTGAGTCTTTTAACCATATGAAGTATTTTGGAATGTTTCATCGGTTGTATTCTTTGGAATCGCTTTGTATTGCTATTGTTAGTCCTTGTACGGCCTTACTGAGCTCTCAAAAGCTCACCCTTCGTTTGGCTCCCTTTTGTAGGTGATGATCTAATGTAGCATGTCCGAGAATGGGTTAGAGTCTGTGTGAGATTCCGATGAGCCCATCGTCATTGTATAGTAAGACCCATCCGCGGGTCGGTACTGTTAATTTGTTCTTAAGAGTTTGAATTGCGAAGAACCTAAGCTGTAATAATGTAAGCTAAGTAGTTGGTGATTTGGTATTTTGACAAATCTGAGTTGATGTTGAATTAGATGATTTGAAATATGCGTTAGTGAACAGGTCTGACAGGTGTGATGTGATCCGGTAGGTTAACGACACGGGAGTTCGGGGCGGCGGAGCTCCGAATTTTTGGGGATGTTACAAGTACGAACTTTTTTTTTTATATGGAACATGAACCTGGAAGTTTAACGAATAGAGTTAAATGAAATATTAATGATAACAGTGTTTGCATTATGTGTAAACGAACAACATAAAGTTAAAGGATTACCTCTCAAATGGATAAACCGGTATTGCACAGGTCCATCCATCTTACCTTCATACGCCAAATGAACAGGCAAATACTTCATTGAGTAAAAGAATGACGGTGCGAAAATTTTCTCTAGCTTGCAAATTGTCACCACAATGTTTTTCTCAAGTACCTCCATATTACTTATCCGGATTGTAGAAGAACATATATCTCGAAAGAAATGAGATAATTCTGTCAAAGTCTTGCATACAACCCTTGGCAACAATACCCCGAAGGCAATAGGAATAAATCTTTTCATAAATACGTTGCAGTCGTGACTCTTCATTCTTTGGAACTTGCACTGCGATACATTGCAACAACGAGATATGTTGGATGTATACCCATCCGAAAGCTTTAAATTCTTAACCCATTGACAAACCTTCTCCACATGTTTCTTGTCTAGACAGTAAGGTACTTTCGGAAGTATCATCTTCCAGCTGACTATCTGAGGATGCCGTTCACTGTATACATCAAACTATTGTAGATCATTTCTCGCTTTGAGATGATCTTTCAATTTTTCCTTTACATTCATTACTGTGTTGAACATATTATTGAAAAATCTTCCTAACATGCATCACGTCCATGTTGTTTCAAATCATGAGTGTCCTCCAGTAGTCTAACTCTAAGAAAATATAGTGTTTCCTCCAGTTATGCTCTTTCCCATATCTGTCAATCTTCTGATCCCGAACACCCTTGCTGTATAGTATGTCAGTATGAAGTGCCTCCAGGTGTGAAAGCACTTCATCTCCAGATGGATAGTCCAGTGTGCAACCTCACTCTCTATTTTCCCGTTGAATTTATCATTCTGCATACGGAACTGATGTTCTGATGGCAAAAGCTTTCGGTGACATCCGAACCACGAGGGTTTCCCGTCGTACTTTAACGTGCGACAGGGGTTCACACCCATACAAGCAGGGCATGCTAACTTTTCATGTGTACCCTAGCTATACGTCATTCCCAATGCGGAAAATTATGTGTAGTCCATACAAAGTAACCCTTATCTAAAAGTTCTATTTAGGGGCCGCATCATAATTTTTGACTCCACGGGCCTATAGCAATTTGAGCTCATCAATCAACGGCCTTAAATACAGATCTATGTCCTTACTAGGACTCTTCAGCCCCGGAATAAGCAGCGACAAAAATATGTACGATTTCTTCATGCACATGCCTGGTGCAAGGTTATACGAGACAATAATAGTAGGCCATGTGGAGTAAGGCGTGCTAGACTGTCCAAAGGATTGAACCCATAGGTTTCCAAACCAAGTCTAACATTCTGAACTTCCTGAGCAAAGGTTGGATGTCTATAGTCAAAATCCTTTCATGCCTCTCCATCAGTGGGGTATGCCAGCACATCGGCATTGTTGCTTCGAGTCTCACAGTGAGTCCTCATATGTTCATCCATATTGGAGGAGTAATACATCCTCTGAAGCCTGGGGGTAACCTAAAAATATAGCAATGCCTTCCATGCAATGTTTTTCTTCTTTTCTTTGTCCAATTTATACCTCGATTGATCACATATTGGACACATTGTCAACTCCTTATTCTCTTTCCAGAATAGTATACAGTCATTATTGCACGTATCTATCCGTTCATAACCCAATTCAAGTTTCATCGTCATCTTCTTCGCATCACAGTATGACAGGGGCAGCTTTTCACTCTCTGACAAAATTTCCTTGAAAAAGTTAACGAATTGGTCAAATCCTTTCTCACTCAGCCGGTGGTCCAATTTCAACTGTAATAACCGACTAACTGCAGACAACCGTGTGTGTTTCCTAATTTTGTCCCGCAACGGCTCGTCGACTTCTCACAACACATCATAAAACTGATGGGCCCCCTCGTTTGGCTGTTAGGGACTGTTATCGTCGCGGTAGTCTCCCCAGTCAACATTAGCATGCCCAACATCTATAATCATATCTCGATAACCATACTGTGACTCCATTCTAACTTCAACTTGACTAGCCGAGTTGGATGACAGTACTATTATTTCACATGCCGTGTCTACCTTTATCTACCCGTAAAACCAGACTGGAGAAGATGCCAATTTTCCACCATTCTCTTTCTCCAATGCAACAACCCACATTTACTGCACTGACACCTTAGCTTATCAAAGTCAACATATGTAAGATACGCGTAAGAAAACTCGGGAAGTTCATTGACGCGATCCTCGAAATCATCATTTTTTCTTTTCATCCAACTTCAATCAACCGACATGACGTCCAAGATTATTATATACCACCTTAAATTAAAACCAATAATTAGGTAGGGTAGATATGAAAATGAATGCATGCATGTTACAACATGTCTATACCCCCTCCATCATCTAATTGGTAGTGGTCATCTCCCATTCAGAAAAGCATATGTCTATAAAGCAGCTACTAACTCATGCTTAGTCATATATCTACAAAAAATTTGGCAGCACCTCCCTGTATTTCTCCAAGTACACGAAATCGTTTAGGCGTTCTAACATCCTTTTAATCTTGCTCTTGCAAGATTTAATGGATGTCGGAGAAACACGAAAGAATTGTACCAAATATCTACGACATAGAACATAGAGCATGAGTCGGTATATTGGTTTATAAACACTTAGCTTTTTTAAATTGTCCAAGCTCGACATCCAAAGGCTCATTACAAAGTATTACTTTCTAATAAGTACCTTTGAATGAAACTAAGGTTTTTATGCATGCATTTAAAATTTGGTATCATATGCAACAATCTTTCCAAAATATCAAAATTTTGAAAAGATGGAATCATTAGGTTAATTTGCAAGAACATGCCACAACCAAAATGATTCACTTTAAAATTCGTTGACAATGAGTTGCAACCAACTCATTGTTAATGGACCTCACAATATAACAATGAATATTCCTAATGCGGGAAGCCGACTCACGTTTCTCAGTTGAATATGGAGTTCATTCGTGGAGTTGATATTGTTCCACTTGTGATTGTGACGGGATTTACGTATATAGATAAGGTTAGGTTGTATTTAGTATAATTATGGTTAATTAGGAATGTATTAAGGTTTAATTAGGCTAATTATGATCAATTGAGTTCATTAGGGTTAATCAGGGCTATTTAAGACTCATTAGGGTTTTCGCAGGGTTTATTAGGGCTAATTAGTATTTAATTAGAGTAATTACAGTGTAATAGTTTAATTAGGATTAATCAATATTAATTAAACTACAGGGTTTATTAGGGCTAGTCAGTGTCAATCAATATTAGTCAGGGCTAATTAGAGTAAGTTGGGTTTAATTAGGATTGATTAGTATAAATTAGAGTTTAATTAAGACTTAATTAGAGTAATGAATGTTAATTAGGGCTAATTCGAGCTAATTAGGGTAAATTAGAGTTAATTGGTTTTAATTAGAGTTAATTATTGTTAATTGGGGTTTAATTAGGTCAATTAGGGCTAATTCGAGTTTAATTAACAGTAAATTAGGATTAATCAATATTAATTAGGGTTAATCAGTATAAAACAGTGTTAGTTAGGATTAATTGGAGTTAGTAGGGTCTACTTAGGATTAATTGGTTCAAATTAGAGTTTAATTAAAATCAATTAGGATTAATCAGGCTTTATTAGGGCTAATTAGAGCTAATAAGGGCTAATTTGAACTAATTAAGGTTAGTCAGAGTCATTATGTTAATTAGGGTTTAGTAGGGGTAATTAGGCTAGTTAGGAGTAATTAGGGCTAATTCAAGCCCTTTAAGGTTAATTAGAGTTAATTGGATTTAATTAAACTTAATTAGTGTTATTTAAGGTTTAATTAGGGCTAGTTAGGGCTAATCGAGCCTAATTAGAGCTGATTAGGGTTAAATAAAGGTTTTAGCGACGAATTTTTTAGCGACAAAATATTTTTAAAAATATGGCCAAAAAAAATATTTTAAAACCTTTTGGCAACGGAACGACCATCTCTAAAACACGGTAAAAATATGTTGAGAAAGGTTTTTAGCGATGGAATTCCTTGTCGGTAAAAACTTTTACTGACAGATTTTCACCAACGGTAATATATGTCCGTGAAAGTGACTTTTAGCGACGGATTGTTGTCCGTCACTAAAAGTCTAAAGATCCTTTTTCTTATAGTATTAGAGAGAGGGATGACGGATTGGGTAAATGTATTTGTTTATGAGGGGTATTGCCATCTTTTCATTGATTTTGATAACTTTGTTAAATGAATAGTTTAACTCTGTCAACTGGAAAAAAAAGTGTAGTTTAGTGCAATAAAAATACTCTGTAGTCTACTGTGTAGTTTCAGGTAAACCTTAGGAGTGTCGTATATAGGTTACCTATTTTTTTAAACCTTTTAAAATTTAAAATTGAGAAAAGAAAATGTTTAGCCCTCTATTCATGTTATCTTGCGGTTGCACTTTTCATTATAAAGCTTATGACACCCAAGTCTGTTGTCCTACTAAAAGAGGATACATTTCGTCATTGGGAAAGTCGTGTGAAGCAAAGCATCTCGATATTCAGATATGATTAATGTAGTCACTGGCTTCTCGATATTCAGATCTGATTAATGTAGTCACTGGCTTATTGCATGTTGACTAAATCGAACGCTAAACCATCATACCAGAAATCTATATATTCGTTAATGATACAACCAAATATACTAAACACGAATCGATCTAATCGATAAGCAACAATACAGATCAAAATAAAAAACAAAAATGAAACTAAACTACAGCAAAATGTATAAAGGAAGAGATTAAAAAGCATTACTCACCTCACCAAATATTACAGTCCGTTGGAAATTAGGTATAAAAGAAAAATGAAAAAGTCATCCGAGTACAATAACATAAATTGTAAAAAGCAAGTGAATGGAAAACATAGCATAAATGCAATCATGTATGTAATTCATAATTCAAAACACAAAATGAAGAAAGTTTATCTAGTGAAAATTAAAGAACCCAGAGCATTTTGGAGTACTTAAGTTGTTAGAATCCGAAGATAAATTTATACCAAGATTTGTAGACACCCTTACAATTGATGAGTCTTTTACTGAGAGTGAAGTGAATCTGCATAGAACGTCTTCGATGATGCACTCGGGAAGTTCATTTATTGGAATGACCCTCTTCTTGAATTTTCTCATTTCCAAATTTCACTGCATTTTTGTTGGCTTTTTGGGTGTTTGGAAGTTGTTGAGTTTTTTTTCTCTTCACGAGTAAGCTTAAAATTTTGCAAGAAAATGGTCAAGATCATTTTACAATAAGGAATAAAATGCAAGAACATCAACACCGAGCACCCATACATTTGAATTTAGCTTAGGGTATGGATTTAGGTAGAAACATGTAACATAAAACTCAAATATCACTATATGAGAGAGAGAGAGAGAGAGAGAGAGAGAGAGGCCTGGACAGGATAGAAGCAAGAGCAAGGAAGAGAATGTGATGTGAAATGTGCAATTAAGGGAGGAGTCCTTGTTTAGGCTACATAGGGTTATGGCCTATATATCTCATCTAAGAATTAGAAAAGGCAAGAAGGGGAAAGGTGGGAAATTGTATCAGGAAATAAATATGACCACAAAATGCATAAGAAATTAAGAGAGGAGAAAGTTATTGGAAAAGAATAGAAAAACATCAGATGGCAGATGTTTTAGGCTAAAAAAAGGAGATAATGGGCTAAAACTTAGGGAATGAAATCTATACTCAACAAATAGATATTTGACACCTAATTATAGTTATTAAGGATAATTCAAAAATTCTAGAAAAATAGATTGGTACTTTGGTGCACAAAGACCTTACCGATCTCTATCTACCGGTGGCGAAATCATTATTTTTCCAACTCCCATCTGGCCGTTCACCTCGTGTTAAGGACAATCCAGATGCTTTTTTTTTTCTAAAAGGTTGCACTTAACCTCCACAAATAGTGGTGCTTAGTAACTTTCCCAAAAAAAAAACCCTTGTTACCCATGTTTATGTCTTCCCTTTTCCCCCTGGCCCTGCCCCCTGCTCGTCTCTCTTTTCCCCATTCTCTATCACCGCACCGCCTGTACCCAGGTGCACCATCGATCCCCATCTCTATATCTCTCTATCACTATTGTCTTCACACAAATTTCTTCATCTCTCTTCCCCTTCCATATCCACTACTACTGCCATCAAACCACCAGCATTCAACTGCCACAGTTAAGTTCGTGTGATCTAAACGACATTAATTGGGATGGTGATGGTGTTGTGGGTCGCGATAGATCTAGAGACGGTAGGAGGTGATGGTGGTGGGTAGATCTGGGTGGTGGTAGGAATTGAGGGTGGTCAGTAGATCTCGCGAATTGGGTGTGGGTATGAGGTGATGGTGGTCAATAGATTTCGTAGCTTGGATGGTCATGCTTGGCAAATTTGTGATAAAAAAGGGGTAATTTGTGGTAGGTTGATTTGATGGTGAGGGGCGGCGGTTCGCGGCAATGTCATGGTAATGGGTGTAATGCTAATGGTGGTGGGCGCATGAGGGAGAGAGTGACAATGTTGTGGTTATGTGTCTGAGATAATAGTACTGCCAGCAGTGGCGGTTGAGCATATGTGCTACTGTTGCTGATGGCGGTGGTAGTATGATGAAATTAGCTGTCCTGAGACAATTTTTTTAGGGATAATCAGGTAATGACCCCTTGTACTATACACAGTGTGCGATTTCCCCCTTCCACTTCAAAATTAACCACTAAATCCCCCAATACTTACGAAAATTGGGCACTTTGCACAGGTCCATTACGAATAGCGTGAAATGACCGAAATACTCTTATTTCCTTACCCTATTTAAGTTTAAAACCATTCTTCCAACTTTTTTTTCTCCCCTCTCACACTTTTACTCAATCCGACACACACACACTTGCACAGTGAACACACATACACACACAAACGTACACATACGCGCATAGTGAACACACATGCGTACACACACACCCTAAATCCATACACAAACATAAACACGCACCTACTACACACACACAGACATAATCTACTCTCTCTTCCTCTTTCTCTCTCTCTCTCTCTCTCTCACACACACACTCACACACATAAATCGAACACACTGTTGTCATACAGAATCGATTAATGCATGCGCAAACCCCACGGTTTCCCCTCCCCCACCGTCCCCCCTAAACAAACACCCACAAACTGCTCTCACATACCCTCCACACACAGACATGCATTGGCTACACACAAACCGATCATATTAAACACACACAAAAAAATACACAACAACGGCACACACACCGAACAGACCCAACACATGCACACACACCATTGCACATCAAACACGCACGCGCGCTCACACACACACTACAATCATAAATGCACAGTGTTCGTGGGTGTGTGCAGAGTTGTGTGAGTGTGTGCACAGTGGGGTGATGGGTGTGTGCTGATTTGTGGGTGTGTGCAGAGTTGGAAGGAAGGGGAAGGGGGTTGGCCTGAAGGGAGGACGTGTGAGTCGAGAGTTACGAGGAAGGGAGTGGGGAGTTGGTCTGACGGGTAGGGCGGGGAAGGGGCATGCGCAGAGTTGTTTGGGGGAGGGGGGAAAGTGGGAGTGAAGAAGAGATAAAAGAATGGACAAAATTGTCATTTTTTAAAAATAAATCTTTAGTCAGAGCGCGTGTTGACACGCGCCATTAAATTTAATGGTTTCCGTCTAACGTGCCCTATTTTCGTAAGTGTTGAGGGGTGTTTAGTGGTTAATTTTGAAGTTGAGGGGAAAAAACCGTACATCGTGTACAGCAAATGGGTCATTAGCTAATTATCCTATTTTTTTTATATTTGTATGTTCTTATTGTGATAATTGGGTTTACATGTACCCATGTACTCGATGGATGTACTATGATCGAAGTAGTAAATAACAAGTAGTAGTAATCTACAAAATTTTTAGTATATTTCTCATTGTTCCATTGCAAATCTCTTGCCAATGTCCACTA